>CABFVX010000499.1:188941-240811 GCA_902151425.1 Timema shepardi | reverse complement strand
CCCCCCCCCCCCCAACCAGTGTAACAAGGGGATGAAGTTCGAAGGGAGGAGAATGTGTGAGTGTGTCGTCCTAATGAAAACTCCTCGAGTCTCAAGACGAACTACTCGGAGCTCCTAACATCACTTGATTGTGCTCTGACCAAACAAACCTTGCTTGATGGAATCACACTTGTTTGCACGCCTTTTCTCTCCCCCCCCCCTCGTGTTGTTCCTTCCTCTTTTACACACTACACGTGCTTTATCGTTGTAAAGATTTCCACCCTTAGTAGCGCCACTTCATCACCCCTTAGCCTTCTCAACCCCCCGCACTCGTTTCATACTCCGCCCTTGTCTTCCTCGCAAAGTCCTGTACTCTCGTAAATTACGGATTTGAATCACAAATGACCTTGGACAAGCATTCTGTAGGATTAGTTGAATGGTTATTATGCATGATTTAGACTAAAAGGCCACTGGGAATGGTTGATTTGAGGAGGTTTTATTTTCCAGAGAATAGTTTTACATTTTATCTTTACATTAATGGGGGTTTTTCTTTTCCCGCTTCTTAAAAATTCAAGTTCCTCACTATACCACTCTCATTCTGATAAGTGTAAAGATAATTTCTTAATATCTGATTCAACATAAAAATTACTCGCTTCGATGGCCGCGTGGTCTAACGCGCTAATCTAGCAGTAGACTAGACTGCCGATGACGGGGAGATCGAGGTTCGAGTCTTGGTCGNCCTTATATATATACATATATATATATATATATATATATAACCGCCCTAATCCCTAAAACCCCTACCGTAGTTGGTATTTAAGCGTATAATCTGAAAGCCGCGATGGTAAATATATATATATATATATATTATAGACATTTAAATAATGAATACATTCCATATAAATCTATGAGTATAAGGGTGCATTATGTATGTATGAGTTTGGTGTTTAGTTCATGTGCTCACCCATGTATGCAATTCAGTATAGTGCTTTGAAATGGTTGACAATCTCTATGCGATTATCGGAGCTGCCGTATGAAAAATTTGTAGCTCCCTTCAAAACTTATTTATAGCTTACGGATGATTCCAGCCCTTAAGAACGTGTACCACGTATCAATCAACTCTGTGATATCGTAAATTTACATCAACACTATCGCACTTGGATCATTTCTGATTGAACATCAATGGAGATGAAGAGTCGATAGAGGTTCCTAATACTGAACATAGTTCAAATATTAAATTATATTTGAATAAAAACTGAAATGAAAATGTATAATGGCTTCACTGCTAAGGTCTGTACACAAATCTTTATTCTGTCATAACAGGGACATACTGTAGTTATTAACCAGAAACTTTGTCTCTTTGTCCCCCATCGTCACCGCGGGAAATGTCGACTAATCATTCAAATACGAATACACTGCACACATTTCTGGCACATATTGGTCTTTTCTCTTCTCATTGACTCCCACAATACCTCGCGTGAGCTGAGTTGGACCTGCTATGACGCTCTTATGTAGTTAGTACATCTGGGTCACTATCAACTGAACCTAGCTGATATAAGAAACATTATCCACCAAATATCTGCAAGATACCACAAATATAATGTTGGTCATGGGTAGTTGTAGAAGAAAGCATGTGTTTGAATTATATTGATCCTCATTTGAAGTATCTTACAAAGATGGAATGGTAAGCACTGCGATTTAAGGTAGGTATATTTTCATATTTTTTTTTATCAAAACACAAGTTTTTCAAAAACATAAATTAAACAAATTCTCAAGTGGATTTTTAGAGTTTAATTTTCTTTACATTTTAATCTCGGTAGTTCTTGAATATTGGTCAAGGGTGTCTTAGAATTTGATGAAAACTTTTTCTATTCATTTTAAAAAAATATTATGACAAATATTCAAGAAGTTTTGATATTACTATATGAAGAAAAGTTAACTTTATGGGCCAGTGTCATAGCCAGATTTAGTACACCCCTAGTTCGGCGCTATAGTAAATACAAGAATACATCTACCTAAAATCGAATGTAATGGGCCAGTTTCACATATAATATCGTCCCATTCCATTCTGGTGTGGTCTTGTATTTAGTATAGCACCGTACTAGAGACTTACTAAGTCTAACTATTAAACTGGCCCTAAGGTTATACTGGGGCAATATTTTATTTATTTTACTGAAAACATTTGTTTGCTCTGAAACCGTCAAAAACACTGAAATGTTATCGTGCCCCTTAAATCCCACATTGAATTGAGTTTTCACACATAACAAACATACAATATGATTCATTAATTATTAATTTTATTTCAAGTTACCCTCCTCGGTGGCGTAGTTAGCTAATGCACTAGTTTAGTGTTGAGATAGACTACCGAGGATGGGGAGATTGGGGTTCGAATCACACTCGGGTGGACTGGGGATGGCTTTTTCTAAATGGTTTTACACGCTCTATCGCCACGCAAATGTGGGTTCACTTCCTCTATATTTAACCTTCCCAATACCTAACTCAGTAGCGTAATTAGTACTTAAGAATAAACCCAAACGGGTAGTAAGACGTGGTGCTAAATTAAATTAGTTATTTTAATCTATATTCAAAATACCTAAATAATAATATTATTGATTTTTGAGTGATTGCCGAAAATATCAAGTCTATGATCACACAGAAAACACAAGTCAGGGTCGATGATTAATGCGAACAACATATCATTTGACAAAGTTAATGAGTTTTAGAATTATTTCAAAACAATTTTAACTAGCGAAAACAATATTAGATTGGAAATTAGGAAAGAATACAGTCGGGAAATGCATGCTGTTACTCGGTCAGTAAGTTGTTGAGACATCTTGACTGCTGTCAAGGAATTTAAGACTCGGAATATACAAAACAATAATTTTACCGGTTGTTCTCTCTGAGTGTGGAACATGGTCTCTTACCTTATATGAATAAAACGAATCTAGGCGGTTCGAAAACAAAGTGCTTAAGAAGATATTTGGGCCAAAAAGGAATGAAGGTACTGAGAGGTGGAGGAGATTTCATAGTATGAGGTACATACCTTGTACTCATCAAAGGACTGTGTTAAGATAATCAATTCTCGTAGATTACGGTGGACAGGCGGGAATGGGAGAATCTAGAACCTTGATCAGGGTACCGACTCGCAAACCCAGTGGGAAGACCTGGACGGAGATGGGAGGATAACATTGGAATGGACCTGAAAGATATAGGGTGTAATGAGGTGGACTGGTTAGAACTAGCTCAAGATAGGGATAGGATGTAATGAGGTGGACTGGATAGAACCAGCTCAAGATAGTGACAGGTGGCGTACTTTTGTAAGTGCGCCAATTAACTTAAGAGTTACTAAGGCCATAGAGTAAGTAATTAAAAAAAACTGCATTAAAAATAATTTCATTTATTCATGACCTTTAAGATGTAGGCCTATGTATTGTTAGCTAATTTAATATTGGAGATATCTTATAAAGCTCGTCAAAGTTTAGATATAAAATGTTGACAGTGACTATTTTTTTAATATTCGTCAAAATATCGATTGGGGCTAACCAAGGGCCGTATATAAAACTGTGACTCGGTCCTGGTCCAATAAAATATAAATAAACACGTGATTGAAGATTATGTCTAGCTATACAAGTTTATGGAGATAAATTAGTTATTTAATTGTATATGTATTTATATATAAATAAAGATTTAAATATAATATAGGATGGATATTCTAAGGATCCTATTTAACTATATTAAGCTTGGTGATGTGAGATTATCATAATATGTTCAAATGTGCCTAATTAAATAGAGTTAAGCTTATAATTTAAACTTATTTTCAATCATTCGCTTTTAAATATATGTTGTCATAAATTTAAATGAAATAACTAACCTTTGCCTCAACCATGTTTGAAAAATCAATTAACTCTGAAAAAAAAAGTTTCAAAATTTTCCTAGAAATTGGACTATTTACTCTAAAAATAGTTCTGCTAAGACTCAAAAGTTTGAAGATAGAAAATATTTCATGAGCCTTTTATATATACCGACCAAGAACAAAACTACTTCCCGACGAAATTCAATGCTATCGAGCTTTTTAAAACCTTTGGCTTTACGAGATCCCATTGGAAGTCGATATACAGTTTGGGTTCAATTGAATCTAAAAACCACACCCACATGTCTTGACTTTCCCCCACTGAGGTCATTTATCAAGCCCTTTTAACAGGGTTATCGACATATCTCTCTTCTAGGTGATTGGATCAGTTCAGGGTGGAAATGAAGGGTACCAAGTCTTGCTAAAAGTCCTTTTATTTTTTAGTAGTAGACGTATAAGAAAATTACCGCCATTTAAAAACTATTAAATACCTACGTTAATGTAATAATTACTTGTATCTAAAACAACAATGTAAAAATATATCGTGAGGTTTATGTTCAATAGAAAATAAGAAATTTCAATATATCCAAGAATTTTTCATGCAAGGTTGTGAAAAGTTTTAATTGCTATAAATACATCCTTAGAGACGATCTAAAAAAAATTTGAACAATAATTTAATTATTTTCGAAGTATTAGTTAAATGTAAACTATAGGATATATCAAGAATGATAAATTTTATTAAAAATGAAAGCTTCAAATTCTATTTAAATGCCTATGAAGACAATAACATAATTAAATTAGATATAAATATATAAATTAAGAACCAATCAATGTATTATAAAAAGATTTAAAAATTATGAAAGTAACAACAATAAATAAGCTTTGAAAATATACAATAAATAAGCTTTGAAAATATACAATAAATAAGCTTTGAAAATATACACTAAACATCATAAATTAATTTTAATAATGACAGTCCAAACATAAGAGCCTTTGTAACAACAAATATATTCAAATTAGGACATATTACATTAAAGATTGTCAGGCTAACTAACACTTTAGAAATAGATTATCATATATATATATATATATTTATATTATTCACTTTTTAATGAACTATTACTGATTATATCCAGTTTAATTAATATACTTAATTGAAACAGAAAATAAGAAACTAGTTTTTGAAAAGGTTTTTCAAAATGAAAGTTAGGTTAGTTGTTATTAATAAAAAAGTGGAGTATACAAATTTATGATCGTGTATATGTGATTCACATTTTTCTTATGTTGTTATGCTTCGTCAAGTAGCTCCCATTTGGCGACTGGTTTCAATGTAATTCTATATCATCCTCAGGTCAACGTTTTGAGAGGAAGGTTTTGTACTTCACTATATGTGGTATCTATGGATATATGCATGTGTAGTGTTGCTAGTTTGAGTATATATTAGGTTGATTTGGCCTTGATAATTTTTGAAATTCTGCCAAAATTGAGAAATTAAAGTTGATTTATCAACCTATATAATATATACTGTATGATGATTTATGAACTTTATATATATACATGTTATTGTGAGATATATATATATAAACCACATTAATATAAATAAACTTATATACAGGTATTCGGAAATCTCATAGCCCAAACTACACACACAGTTTGTTTGAACCAAAAGTAATACAAAATTAATATACACCTACATCCGGAAACCTATGCTAATATCATTAAATTGTGTTCAAAGTTTTGGCTTACAGCGCTGGGAGAGCAAAGCTGTCAAAGCATGCGTGTACGGCAGATTGCATAGGAGTTAGGTGGGTGGCACTGCACACGTAATGATGGCAAACACTTTCAGTGACGTAGGAAGGTATTCCCATTTCTAGATGGACTGCTGTGTGTTTTACTATTAATTGTGGTGTTTTCTGCTGCCGTGCTCCAAAATGTCGAGGTGTGTAGTGTCACACGCCTAGCTCCTATGCAACATCTTGTACACGCATGCTTGAACAGCTTTGCTCTCCCGGCGTTCTACGCTGGAACTTTGATCACAATTTAATGGTATTAGAATGTTTTCTAAAATGGTATTAGCATAGTTTTACGAGTGTAAGTGTAAATGGATTTTGTATTACTATTAGTTCAAACAAGCTATATGTGCAGTTTAAGTTGTGTTTACTAAAACCCTGTATGCATGTATATATGTATTATTGTGGTTTTATAGAAAAATTAAGACAATTTGGATTACTTTTGTTTAGAACTACACTAGTCTCATAATCTGTAGCACTTTGTTAAAATCTTAATGTTGGCCCAGTTGAAATTCAAACTATAGTAGGCCCATATTAAATATGATATTTTATTAGATTAATATCAATGGGTGATCTGGCGGTCTAGGGGTAAGGTGTCAGACTTCTGCGCTGGCGGCCGGGGTTCAATCCTCGGTCCCGGCACAGATTTATCTGATTACCAAGCCCTTCCTTCACCTCTGACAAGACATCTTGTGAATGCGGGGAATGCCAGGCCTCCACCGTGGTTCGGTTCCCACGTTAAACTGTAGGTCCTCCATTTCATCTCACAATCACCCTACCATTACACATTAGCATAAGTGCGTATAACCCGAACGGGTAGTAAGACGCGGTGATAAATAATAATAATAATAATAATAATAATTTTAAATGTAGGCACTTTGAAACAAAACTAAATAATACCACAAGGCACGCCTGTTTTATCAGACGAAATTATGAAGCATTGATTAAATAAATCATTATTAATTAATTAAATAATTTTCATTTTATTAGTTAGTTAATATAAACAAATTTACACACATTTTGACTAATAATAACATATTTAATGACCATTTTATCAATATTGATTTGAATGCAACTCCCTCCCCTCATTTATTATTCATCCGGGCTATCCACATTTATTCGAACTAAAAAAGTGGAGATGAGTTAGGTATGGTTTACAAAGAAATGTACACCCTTTTGCACGAAAGAAAAGTGAGAAGAAATTTTGAAGAAAAGAAAAAAAAATCCCTTCTTAGGACACTACACCAGAAATCTATTTGGGATGAAGTAAGAGTTTTTTTCCCCGTGATGGTTTTACACTCTCCATTTAAGTAAATATGGATACATTTAATGTAAATTGCACCTTCCTCACCTATACTAGCATTATAGTTTTGCTTTTAGCCTCGCGTCTCTCTTTGCACGTTTGATTGATGCCCAGATGTACTAGTTAAATTATTATATCCACGGCGAAAAAATAATAATTAGAAGAATAAATATCGTATTATCTTGGCTTTCATAGCAAAATTTGACCTTATTCGGTGGCCAAATGATCTAAGACGTTACGCTCATGTTAGACTAGACTGCCGTTGATAGGTAGATCAAGGTTCAAATCCCGTTCGGGTGTACCAAGCTTTTTTAAATAGTTCTCCATTCGACCTTAACGCAAATTCATGTACACTTACTTTAAATTCAACCCCTTCGTCCCTAACCCATTATCGTAATTGATACGCATGCGTTAAACACCTGAACAGGTAGTAAGATGCGGTTATATAGAAAGAAAACCAAGGTTCGACGCTGTTCTATTCTAAGTCTACGTTCAAACATATCTTCCAGGGCGTGGTCGCTCGTACAATGCACCGGATACGACTGCCCTTTACCACAAAAAAACAACTAAAATAAATCTGACACATTAAAGGTGATTCATTACTCTATTTCCTTCTCTAAAAGTCCAGGAAATTAGTATTATAAACCACGCTGTAACATTTGTCAGAATTTGTAGTTAACGCTTTGTAAAGTATGTTGTATTAGTTGGCATAAAAAACAGTTTATGGATCTTGGAACATCTTAATAAAGAGCGAGCCTTAGCGTGTTTAGTCCTGGTTTAATATTTTTATCTTCTCTATTTGGATGATTTAAAAAAATTCTATCCTTTTTATAACCCATCGTTTATAAAAATAAGGCTATTTTAATTTTAATCATGTATCAAGTAAATCTTATCTCAGCCGATAGCGTGTCATTTTATTGATATAAAGATCCCGGGTTCGATTCCCGGCATGGCCGAAAATTTATCATAGGTGAAATGTGGGTCTACCCTTTCACAGTGATAAATTAACGACCGGGGACTGGATGCTGTGCCTGTCCTAGTATTAAGTTATATTATATTATAAGAAGTGAAGCTATGACAGGCCTAGCTAGCAAACCAGTAGTGAAGAATAATAAATATATGACTTGAATAAAAACTGACCCAGACCACAGGCTGGAAACAGTAACGGACGTAAAAAAAAAGAGTATCAAGTAAATACATAATACAATTTAAAGTTGTCAGGAGAAATGTTTGATTTTCTCGGTTGATTACTGTATTGCTTAGAACATATGCTTACTTTATGAACACACATGGGCCTAACCCGAGCGAGGGAATATACGCGGGGCTAAAATAAAATCTAGAAGGGTATGGATTAGGAAGGTGAAAGTCCCATGAAATTATTCCGTGTCAACTTGAAGGAGACGTGGGAAAACATGTTTTCAAATATGTAAGATTTACTCGTGCATTTTCGTGGTATTAAAGAAACAAAGCGATAGTCTTATGTTTAAAAATGATTTCAAACATTCACGCTAATGCAACGAAGTGTAGTGTGAATATAACAAACTTAGACGAGGCACCCACTGGTGAGAGCTCAAGCAAGTCTTAAAGTTTAAAGTTATCAGTGTGAATATAGTAAAAATAGTGATATGTTTTATTTGCGGACACCTTCCGAGATTAAACTAATGTCCTCTATTAAGTAGTGTCACTTAATTGAATATATATATATATATATATTTATATATATATATTTATATATATATATATATATATATATATATATATTTAATCATAATGTTTGAATCTATGTACTGTGAATAACTTCAAATACATATCACTGCACTGTGTATTATTGTATGCAGGATAATTAATATAACAATGAATTAATATCATACATAGCTTTCTGTACAGATTGCTTTATACACAGAACAACACGCAAATAAAATAAAATTTAAAGAGTAGACCTTCTGATCTGTAGACCTATATGTATGCACGAATACAGGCTCCATTGATGGAACAATTCAAGCGTTATTAATACTAAAACTATAATTGATTTAAAAAATCAACAAAGGAAGGAAAAATAATTTAATTAATTGATATAACACACTGATAAAAAATAATATAAAAACTGGAGGTTAACTTATACATCATTTTCAGTTATTCAAAATATGTAATGCATTATTTGGGAGCATTTAATAGTTAATATTTCTAAAGGTAAAATAATGATATTTAATGTTTTGTTTTGGTAATATGCCACATTATAGATTGATGATTTATACAAGATAATCTAATTATATGTATTGTCGTTAACTATACTTTTGTTTACATATAGCAATTATTATTATTATTATTATTATTATTATTATTATTATTATTATTATTAGCACCGCGTCTTACTACCCGTTCGGGTTATACGCACTTACGCTAATGTGTAATGGTAGGGTGATTGTGAGATGAAATGGAGGACCTACAGTTTAACGTGGAATCCGAACCACGGTGGAGGCCTGGCATTCCCCACATTCACAGGATGTCTTGTCAGAGGCGAAGGAAGGGTTTGGTAATCAGATAAATCTTTGCCGCGACTGATGATTGAACCCCGGCCGCCAGCACAGAAGTCTGACACCTTACCCCTAGACCGCCAGGTCACCTATAGCAAATAGTTGCTGTAATAATACTGAGCATGTCAATTCAAAACCAATTTATTCCTTTGAAATTAAGCTTTAATTTGAGTTCTTAAGCAAAAATACGAAGAAAATAAGCAATACTCATTTCAAATCACATACTACCTTTCAAATATAAGAGGTAAAAAACAAAACATTTTGTTCTGTACAAAGATTTTTTTTTTTTTCATTTTGGCGCAGAAGTAGATATCGCAAGAGCTTATCCAAAACTGTGAACTTGTCCCATGAGGTGGCGGAAAGAACCAGCGGAAGAAAAAAAAGAAGGAAGAAAAAGTAACAGGGGTTCTAACTGGTGTCCTGGGACCACGAGTAGGAGATTTAGAGCTCCCTTTCTGCCGCAAAGAAATCTTTACAAAATGGAGTTGTGCGCTACGGGAACTTTCACTGGAACCCCACAATTTAACGACCGTTTTAAAAATTTAATTGAAAATAGTGTATACATAAGTCTATACTCCGTTTACAATATTATTAAATTCTCCTCTGCATTTTAGTTTAATTATTTGTAATATTCAGGAAATATCTAAACCCTACACTCTATTTCATTACTTTTAATAATTTCTTTTTATCAAATCCGAAACAATATTTTAAACATTGTCGAAAGTCTTATTCCTAGTTTTGGAATGTTATCTATAATTTGTATTTACCAAACTATTTTCATAGCTTTAATTATAAAGAAAATATCTTTATACTTGAATTTCTCAATAAATCTAAAAGATTCAAATAAAAAAAAGATAATACACAAGTATTTTTTACTGTAAATTGTTGTTTAGTGTTCATTATTAATTTTAATTTCTCAAGAATCTCCAAAATGTGTATTATATTTATTTATAGATAATATAAAAAACTAATCTTGACAATTTTTTTAGCACCACGTTTTACTACCCGTTAGAATTGTACGTCTATGTAGTAATTACACTAATGTGTCGGGGACTATAAAGGTTGAATTTTTAGGAAAGGTGCCTGCATTTGCATGAATAAAAAATGGAGAACCATTTAGTAAAAACCACCCTCATTACACCCGACCGGGATCGAACCCCATCTTTGGAAGTCTAGTATATTGCGAGAGTAGCGCCTTAGACCGTACGGCCAGCCAAGCGGGTCAGTCAATTATTAATAGTAAACAACCAAAAGCTAAACGGAAAGATCTCAAGAAAATATAATCTTCTTGGAAAGTGAATTACGTTGAATTGTATCATTTATTTGTTTTAAAGAAACATAAAAGAAATTTAAAACATATTTATAATAATAAACCAAATAGAAAGAAGTTTCGCAAGAGGATGTTGGATATAGATGTGGGATGATGAGAGGAAGACCAGGGGACAGATGGGTGGAGGAAGTTAGGAGGAGTGGGGAGGAAAAAGGAGAGGACTGGACCAAGGTGGAGGGAGAAAGGAGGTGGGAGGCTGAGAGGAAGACCAAGGAATAGATGGGTGGAGGAAGTTAGGAGGAGTGGGGAGGAAAAAGGAGAGGACTGGAACAAGGTGGAGGGAGAAAGGATTTGGGAGGCTGAGAGGAAGACCAGGGAATAGATGGGTGGAGGAATTAGGAGGAGTGGGGAGGAAAGAGGGGAGGACTGGACCAAGGTGGAGGGAAAAAGGAGGTGGGAGGCTGAGAAGAAGACCAGGGAATAGATGGGTGGAGGAAGTTAAAAGGAGTGGGGAGGAAAGAGGACTAGGCCAGGGTGGAGGGAGAAAGGAGGTGGGAGGCTGAGAGGAAGACCAGGGGACAGATGGGTGGAGGAAGTTAGGAGGAGTGGGGAGGAAAGAGGACTAGGCCAAGGTGGAGGGAGAAAGGAGGTGGGAGGCTGAGAGGAAGACCAGGGAATAGATGGGTGGAGGGAGTAAGAAATAGTGGGGAGGAAAGAGGACTAGGCCAAGGTGGAGGGAGAAAGGAGATGGGAGGCTGAGAGGAAGACCCGGGAATAGATGGGTGGAGGGAGTAAGAAGGAGTGGGGAGGAAAGAGGACTAGGCCAAAGTAGAGGGAGAAAGGAGGTGGGAGGCTGAGAGGAAGACCCGGGAATAGATGGGTGGAGGGAGTAAGGAGGAGTGAGGAGGAAAGAAGAGAGGACTGGACCAAGGTGGAGGGAGAAAGGAGGGGGGAGGCTGAGAGGAAGACCCGGGAATAGATGGGTGGAGGTAGTAAGGAGGAGTGAGGAGGAAAGAAGAGAGGACTGGACCAAGGTGGAGGGAGAAAGGTTGTGGGAGGAAGGAGGTGGTGGAAAAAACCTTATGATTCAAACAGATCCAGCCAGTGGCTGAAGGCTGTTCATTATGATGATGATGATGATGATTTATTATTTATTATATGAATTCATATACCTTCTTTTCACAGACTTTATTAATAAACGCGTGTGTTTGTGCGTTAGAGTTTTTTTTCTGGGCTGTTTTCATGAGCTTCTAAAATACCTAAAATTTGTGGATGTAATAAATTGAAGAAATTATTTACCTTAAAAAATTACTGTACTTAGGAATTTCAATCCACTCGTCTACGCAAGTTACGGCAGACTGTATCTGAATCCCCATGTGCTTCAATCTTTAATCAAAGAAATTTTTAATTAGAGCCAAAGTAAAATTTAATACAACATAACTTTAATAATATTATGGTCGACCTCGATCATTTTGGTGTAAAGTACTCACCTTAGAACCCAATGTTCGTGGGTTCAAACCCAACAGCAATTGACGGATTTTTATCGTTAGATAGATACAAATCTGTAGCACAACTTCCTTCGGAGGGGAAGTAAAGCCGTCGGTCCCATGTCGATTGTGGCGTGTGACCGTGGATGGTATTTGAAAATACCTTTCCCAGTAAAATTGGTAGGCATTTTCACTCTCGCTTATAGAAATGCTCGTGTGCTGATATAATCAGTCGGTTCAGAAAGTAAACGTTGCATAAAAAGATAAAAAATAGTGTAATGTTATTGAATGAGCATGTATTTACAAAATTACTTCAGAATCCACTGCTATCATAACGAGCAACGGCTAAGTTTGTGAAAACGCAAGAGTTTTAAGTTAACGTTCCACCTCAGCTTGTTTGGAAAATTTCCTTAATTAATGATTCCTCCTCCATCAATATTTAGAATAGATCCCCCTTTCTTTTTGATTAATCACGTGTGGGGGAGGGGATGAAGATACCTTCAAAGAACATCGTATTTTAAATGAGAAACTTGAGTCTACAACACGAAGGATGTCATTCTAACAAGCTCATTATTCTCCCACGTTGTAGAAGATCAGCCCGAGGCTAGCTGCTTCCAATACACACACTGGTCTAATAATATAGCTACCTCCTCGAACCAGAAACAGCTCGCGTGTTTTAAACTGGAAACTTCAATATCTTGTCATATCACTGGTTGATACGAGGCTAGGTTAAGTGGTCCACAAAAGATGGACGATGGTATATAAATAAAAAATAACTATGAAGGATTTTTTAGTTTTGTTTAAACAGTATACGTTCATCCAATCTACTAATGCGGAAAGATATGGATTTACAAATATATTAATTTATTGATTAAACTAAACATTATGTTGAAATATATTTAATTTAGAAATTTTGTATAATCATTTATGTTAAGGAAAAGCTTAATATGTTACACAGAGTCTTTAAAAAAAATATGACCACGATTTCATTATCTCATGTCTTATGGAAATAATTTATTGACATTGATTAATTAAAAACAATCAATTAAGATACAGAATGAAACTTGTAATATTGTCAAACAGCGTACATAAAAAATGAATAAATCAGTCAAATATTTATGAAGACTGTTGATAATAGAATATCTTATATCTTTTTCAAAGAACTTGTGTTTAAAATTTTAACCTTTCTCTTCTTGGTTTATCGTTTATTAAAAACGTTGGTTTAAAGTATCTCTGATTATAAAATGTCCCCCTATATACCATGAAGTATTGTTTGTTACTATTTAATTTTATAAATAATGTTTTAACAGATCTTCAACTTACCTGGTTTAAGTGGCATAATAATAATAATTATAATCTCAATTCCATGAATTAAATGTTAAAATTTCTTATTTTCACAGAAGCTAATTCTAAAAAAAACGATGTCGAAAAAAATGGTAAAAATCCAATAGTAAGCAAAACCTTTATCGAAAAAGCCCATAAAATGCTGCTTGTATGTGCTCTTCTTTGTTAGATAAAGAGAGAAAGAAAGCTAGGAGAGGAAGAAAAATCGACGTCGTACCTAGTAAAAGTTCGACGTCAAGTCTTGTTTGTTGTTCGTAAAACAATCACAGCTAGAGGGATTGAGATTCTCTCTCGCCTCTTGAATCAACACCGCAAGAAGCAAATACGAATCCCACAGTGGAGGGCCCAGTAGTCGACAAAACGAGATACTTTCCGGGTTACTTTGGTGCTTTTATGTCATCCATACGGTAACGATTGATTGAAGTTGAAACTTTTGTGTTACAGGAAAAAAAATGAAAAAGAGCTTTTAAAATTCTGCTCGCATATTGAAATGCATGTGCTATTGTACAAGCCTAAATCATTTAAATTTTGCCACGTAGAATTTTATTTTCATGTACTGAGTTTTAATACTATTCCACCCGCCTCGGTGGCGTAGTTGGCTAACGCGCTTGTCGTGTAGAGCTCTACTGCTGAGGACGGGGAGATCGAGGTTCGAATCTCGGTCGGGTGAACTGAGGTTTTTTTCCTAAATGGTTTTCCACTCTCCCTCCAGGCAAATGCGGGTTCACTTCCTCCAATTCAACCTTCCCAATACCTATTCTATTAGAGTAATTAGTACTTAAAGCGTATAACCCGAACGGGTAGTAAGACGTGGTGCTAAATGATAATATTATTAATACTATTCCGAACAACTTCGGTGGCCGCATGGTCTAACGCGTTACTCTCGCAGTGAGCTAGACTGCCGATGACGGGGAGATCGAGGTTCAAGTCTCGGTCTGGTATTCTGAGGGTTGTTTTCCCTATATAGTTTTTCCCTCCATCCCAACGTAAATGCGGGTATATTTCCTCTAAATATAACTTTCTTAATCCCTAAAACCATCGGCGTAATTAGTATATAAGTGACTAACCAGGATGGGTAGTAAGGCGTGATGCCAAAAAACATGCTGGGCTATCCGTGTATTTACACTAATTAGATAGGAATGGGAAATGTTGAATTAACAACGTTGTCAAATTTGCGATTTTGAAGCTATTTTAAATGACCGAAAAAGGTATCATCGGTGAAATGTAAGCTTACACTTTCACAGTGATACATTAACGGCCGTGTACTGGATGTTGTGCCTGTCCTAGTCTTATGTTATATTATAAAGCATATGAAGCTACGACAGGCCTAGCAAGCCGGTAGTGGGAAATATATGGCTTGGATAAAAAACTGGCCCAGATGATTGGCTGGAGAAAGTAACGGAGGTAAAGAACTATATAGTATCGTACGTATCCGTGAATTACTACTCCCTTATAATGATTTTGTGTTATGACTATAACATTTTGATATTTAAATTTGATCAAACAATACAATACTCAATCATTAGATTCTTTACTCTTAATAATGCAGTCCAATTTTGATAAGAAGATACTTTTTAATCTCATAGAATTTATTGAAATATTTATTCAACTATATATATTTCAATCATGTGATCTGTAACGATCACTTTTAATATATTATATAAAAAAGACCTATAATATTAATAGTTATGTTAAAACCATATAAAAAAATATGTTTGTATTTTCTAAAAGTTCCTTCTTAACAAAATCCAACTAGTCAAAATAGCTATGTAAAAAGATACAATATATTTTAACATTGACTTTTTTTTTATAAGAATCAAATAGCCTAAGCTATTATTTATGCTTTTTATTGAGGGATTCTCTACTTTATCAAGATAATATATTCTGAAAATGAAACATGTCACCTGGACCTGGTCCCGGATTCGATTCTCGTGTTCAGGTGTCATTTTTCAATTTTCAGATTTATTTTTTTCAGTAAAATCACAAAAATGAAGATTAGGGGACACCTTAATCCCACAAAAATATTTTGGAAGCTTACTAATATTCATTTTATACAAAAAAACTGTTGATTAGAACATATATGTATATATTTTGTGACAGTGAATTTATGTATAATGATGGCCTCTTTAATTAACTCATCAAACAAAGCTAATTGTGTGTTCATCCCCAGAAGCACGGGAGCGATAACCGAGACGGAACGCCCACCCTAGATGACGACGACGTGGTGGACCTGTCGGCCGATGACAACATGACATCCCTCGACCTTGACAAGATGGACGACGCGCAGCACGAGAAGGACGTGGAGGAACTGATGGCGGTCGAGTCCACGGCCCAGGCCTGTATCATGCGCGCGCTTAGTATTGTAAGTAGAGGACAACCGGCGCATTGTGTAGTGTGTGACGTCATGGTCTGTATCATGCGCGCGCTTAGTATTGTAAGTAGAGGACAACCGGTGCATTGTGTAGAGTGTGATGGCATGATCTGTATCATGCGTGCGCTTAGTATTGTAAGTAGAGGACAACCGGCACATTGTGTAATGTGTGACGTCATGACCTGTATCATGCGCGCGCTTAGTATTGTAAGTAGAGGACAACCAGCACATTGTGTACTATGTGACGTCATGGTCTGTATCATGCGCGTGCTTAGTATTGTAAGTAGAGGACAACCTGAGCATTGTGTAGTGTGTGACGTCATGATCTGTATCATGCGTGCGCTTAGTATTGTAAGTAGAGGACAACCGGCGCATTGTGTACTGTGTGACGTCATGGCCTGTATCATGCGCGCGCTTAGTATTGTAAGTAGAGGACAAGCGGCGCATTGTGTAGTGTGTGACGTCATTGTCTGTATCATGCGCGCGCTTAGTATTGTAAGTAGAGGACAACCGGCGCATTGTGTACTGTGTGACGTCATGGCCTGTATCACGCGCGCGCTTAGTATTGTAAGTAGAGGACAACCAGCACATTGTGTACTATGTGACGTCATGGTCTGTATCATGCGCGTGCTTAGTATTGTAAGTAGAGGACAACCTGAGCATTGTGTAGTGTGTGACGTCATGATCTGTATTATGCGCGCGCTTAGTATTGTAATTAGAGGACAACTGGCGCGTTGCTTAGTGTGTGACGTCATGGCCTGTATCATGCGCGCGCTTAGTATTGTAAGTAGAGGACAAGCGGCGCATTGTGTAGTGTGTGACGTCATGATCTGTATCATGCGCGCGCTTAGTATTGTAAGTAGAGGACAAACGGCGCATTGTGTACTGTGTGACGTCATGATCTGTATCATGCGTGCGCTTAGTATTGTAAGTAGTGCATTCCCCACATTCACAAGTTGTGATTAATACACGTCTTGTCAGAGGTGAAAGAAGGGTTTGGCAATCAGATAAATCTGTGTCGGGACGGAGGATTGAACCCCAGCATAGAAGTTTGACAACTTACCATTAGACCGCCAGGTCACCAACTAATATAAATGTAAATGTAGTAAATTTAGGTAATGTTCAACATTATTTGTTGTGTTTTCTTTCAAGACATATCGAGGGGGTGCCAAAGATTATCTGATTGATTGATTTATTGTTTAAAATTTTGGCGAGAACATGATTAATAAATAGTGGATTTAATCTAATATACAGTTCAATTTTCATAAGAAGGATCTTTTATATAATATAAAATTATATCTTTTACCTCCAAAATGTATAATAATGCTATATTTCAGGTATTGTTATTCTTTTTAAGTCGACAACTCGATAGTAGGTTTGGTGTGATTCATATTCATTCAGAGCTGAGCATACATTCAACCCCTGTAACCTCTGATGGAAGATGTGCCACTTTTTTTCGATAAGGGAAAATTCATCGACGTCGGCTGGGTTTGAACCCACGTAAATCGGGTCCTGAGTGAATCACTCTATTATAAGGTCACCGAGGTCAACCGCACTCCTAATATATATCAATATACAATATACTAAGACTTCTTAACCATCCCATTGTTTTAAGGATATGGAGATTCCGGTTTGAGAAAGATAGGGCTAGATCCATCTAAACTAAAAATATGTCGGAACGAGGCAATGCATGTTCCCGCTACCCCAATATCTATCAAAAGTGACAGCTGCATATCACGTGAATTGACGTATGAATAAATTAAATTAGATAAAGTCATGTTTGAGTAGTCAGATAAAGGTTTTTCTATGGAAATTGGAAAATTGTATGTCCTATTATTAACATTTTTTAATAATGCAATGATTTTTGGAGCAATACAATTATTTGGTCAGTTTTGAAATTAAATATATTGACATAGTTTTTATTTTTTTCTAAAACAATGTGGCTATTCAATTGAATTTAATCGCAGATATATTCAAATTATTAATATCTAATTTCGTTATCACATAAGAATATTATGTTTCTGGAATATTTTACGTAGCGATACCATTGTGATGTATATGAAACTAGTTTTTACTTATAAAATAAACTATTTTATTACCTCACTCTGATCTTAGGGCTTAATTTTATTAACCTTCAAATACTATATTATGAGAAAAAAAGAATTTATTTAGATGGCTTGGTGAGAGCTTTATAAATTCAATAAAAACGTCAAAATAATATATTTATGCTTAGCACATGATTGTTACAGGCTTAAAATTTTCCAATTTGATCATCATTGTATCCTACACTGGTAGGTTTTATATTATTTTAATCTATTAGTCACATGTGTTAATCATATTTATTCAAATTATTTGTAGTCTCATGTTTAAATTGCGTGATGTAGATAGTTCATTATATGTGTTATTTTAAATGATTTTCATAAATTATATTTAATATATATTTGTTTTTTAATTACAGGAACAATCTTCACTTAACAAGATTTCGTCTTCAGATAAGTCCTCGGTAAAAGTTGCCATCACAAACGGAGATATCAGTGTGCAAGAGTGACTCTTGAAAGTCAAATTATGAAGTTTATTCGTACCAAAGGAATTGTAAATAGTCAACAAATAAATTTTAAGACATATAAATAATAAAATATATATGGTTATTACTAAATAAGTCAACAAAAAAAAATGCGTGTGATTGTGACTGCTGACCAATGTGTTTTAAGAAAATTTTATCATATTTAATTTGTTGTTATAACTAAATATTTCTTCAAGATGAGTACATTTATACCCCTTCCAAAACAACAGCAAAATACATATCACCCTCAATTCGAAGAGAAATGTCACGATTGGATTAAAAGTTTAGGCTTGTTAAGTGGTTAGGTTTCATTGTTTATAATAAGGTACCCCGGATCAAGCTAACATGATATGTTTTAAAACATCTTGAACACAAAAATATTGTCTTTTTTTCCACCAATATACTTAACTGAAAGTTCAATGAGGCAAGTTTGTCTTTATTCCTTTCATTTGGTTGTTTTTTGCACAGATTATATTACTAAACAAATATTTAAAATATTTATTTATGTTTTACTAATCATTTTAATGACAGAATAAGTATATATATTCTGTTGGTGAAATTATTATTAATACAGAAATATATATTTCAAATATTAATACATTCAAATAAAAATAACTCATATGTTCACTGAGAAGATACAATTTAAATTCATATTGATTGTACCGAATGGAATCTAACTTCTTAATGCGGTGATATTGTCAGCAATGCTTTTGTATTGTTTGAATTTTATTGTAAATAGATTTTACTAAAGTGAATTTAAAACAAATAAACAAAACTAGTAAGAAACAGTTGTGAAAGACATATTGAAAGAAATGACATCATTATTCTGTTTTATACAAAGTGCGACCTGAAAAAACATAATAAACTACTTTATTTTATTAATATAATTTAGAATGATAAAAATGCACAATCTAAATATATTTAATGTGTCAATATTATCAAATGCTAACAAACTTACTCTAGGGTTAATTCACCTGTCGGGTAAAATACCAAAGTTGGTAGACTGGATTCGAACACGAGAACCCTAGAATCGTAGCCACGTGTACTGACCACTATACCACGGGGCCGGTAAAAGATTTTTAATTATCAGGTGGCGCGAGATGATCGGAATGTTGATACTGTAGATGATTATTACTATCATCATCATCATCATCACCGCGTCTTACTACCCGTTCGGTTTATACGCAATGTTGCTGGAAGAGTTTTGTAATCCAAAGCTTATGTTGAGCGCTTAGAACATTATCATTTTATAACCGGTTAAGAATTTTGATCTTGATGTCGAAATTTAAGAATGAGGAAATATTGTTATATACTTTAACACAGTTAAACCGTTCTAACCACATTTTAAATAAAAAAATAATATACATAGTTCTTATAATTAGGAAAGACAAAACAATAAGAAATATTTTCTCTACTTTACTAAACATACCGATAGAAATTTTAAAAGAAGTAACTCATATATTCCAAATAACTAAAAATACACATAATTCATTCCCCACCATTAATTCTTCACACATACAACCCATGTGAGGATGTTTTCGTGGATTAACTAGGAAAAAAATTGCATTACATCTAAAAATAATTGCTTTGTGACAAACCTTTTTTTAATAATTCCTTAAAAATGTTAAACATGTTAGGATTCTAATATGTGCGTAAAGTTGTTTTTTTACTTGAAATAATAATTCATTCTGGGATAAATATAAAAAAGTGGTGTCCTAATACGTTTTTGAAATATTTTTATGGCACTTTTATCATCACCTTTCTGAAAACATATTATTATTATTATTAGCACCGCTTCTTACTACCCGTTCGGGTTATACGCACTTACGCTAATGTGTAATGGTAGGGTGATAGTGAGATGAGATGGAGGACCTACAGTTTATCAGATAGATCTTTGCCGGGACCGAGGATTGAACCCCGGCCGCCAGCACAGAAGTCTGACACCTTACCCCTAGACCGCCAGGTCACCCCCTGAAAACATACAAGAACGCAGAGAAATGATATTCCGTTGCTATTCACCAGACCGATTCCAAAACCCTCATTTCGAGTTGTAGTTTTTTAAAAAATGAGACACCTGGGAGTGATCCTGATAAAGATAATGTTTTTTAAAATACGAAATTATGTAAATCTGTGTGACCGTATGGTTTAACTAAAGAACGATAAAATCTAACCACTAAGTTATTTGTGATTTATAGTTTAACTGAAGAAGAAGAATTACATTCTAATTTACGTTGAAATATAAGTCTACCAAATTACATCTCACTAGAATTAAAGATCTGTGAAATACTAAATTTTTTATTCGAATACTCAATTTTTTTTTTATAAGAACTACTATGTTTCCGTGCATATAACTATTCTACATATTTATTCTCACTGTTAATATTGAATACAGACCACCTCTGTGGTCTAGTGTTCACATTTATTTTTTTGGCTGCAGATCCAGAGGTCACAGGTTCAATCCCCGTCACATCCAAAATTGTGTCTGTAAGACATTGGGTCTTGAACGGTGTCAAACTCGGCCTCGTGAGGATAAATGAGGATCAACTCCGGCCTATAAACATGAGCTTAACGCCTGGAGCGCTCGTTGTGTTGATAACATGACACCCCATTTCCGCAAATGTTGGCATTATCATCGCCGCGACCCGGTCGTCTTGCAGCCGCATGTAACGGATTTTAACTGCCACAGCCTAGTGAGTGATATTTACCTACCATACCCAACAGATGCGAACACACGACCCGTTACATAGCTTGAATATCATGTCCAAAAGAGTGGCACAAACAGAATAGTTTTATCTGTAAAGAAGCTGTAAATTCAAGGGGGGATATGAACATTTCTGGAATTTTTACAAACATTCTTTTCATTAAAAACATTCAAAGCGGTTTTTTATTTATTGAAAAATATCTTAGCAATAAATTATCTTTTAAAATATTTATCAGCGAAGCTAAAAACTCATTTGGTTTTTTAAAGTGCCTTTAGTTTTTTATCAATAAGTGAAATATACACTCTTATATAAAACACTCTTAAACAACCTTGTGTTTGCCAAGAACACTTTAGTTAATGATTGATTGGGTGTCTACATACATCACAAGTTTGTTGAGGTGAAAAAACAACAGGCACATGCATTAAACACGTTGGAAACAGCATCTGACACGAGCCTCTCACTAACATTATATCAAGGTCAATAGAGATAATATTTTATCTATTAATTGGAATCCTACCCACTTGGTGGTGGTGTAGCTTAACGTGCTATTTTCTCAGTAGGTTAGCCTGCCAATGACAGGGAGGTCCAGGTTAGAATCTTGGTTGGGTGTATTGAGTGTGGTATTTTTAATGGTTTTCTCCCCCCCTCTCTCTCTTTCTAAACGCAAGTTACGGTACACTTACTACAAATATAACCTTCCTAATCTCTAAAACCGTTAGTGTAATTAGTCCACAAGCGTATGAACTGGATGGATAGTAATATGTGGCGCTAAAAAAAACCGTTGACTTATGTTTTAATAATCTTTTATTAAGTCTATTTTTATTAAACAAAATTTATAATACTTTATGATATTGGGAATGCTAAAGTTCATCGCCACACTTACAAAAGTATGCCTCCCCCCCCCCCCCTNNNACACCCCAGGAACAAACATAGCAAACTTGTGTGTGTTTATTGTTTAGTTTTTTCAAATGTGAAAGCTCATAACGCCCATATTCAGTCACCAAACATGATTACCATGCTTATTGGCTGTCAGAGATATTCGCAGATACCCTTCATTTCTGAAGGTCATATCCACTATCCGCGTTGTTCCACGAACTGTAGGAACCCATATTGTACAGTACATGAAAACATATCGGGAGGTAGGCCAAATTGTCAACTTGTCAAAAATCTGTGACAACTGCCGGAAGGCCGAGTGACACAGAACGCTAAGCTAAGCTATGGTTTCTCTTTTCCCTCCTGAATTCATTGTGGTTTGTTTCTTGTCTGCTCCTACGAAGTTAAGTTATGACATTCTCCAAAATTTCTTGTTTGTGCTCAGATGAGAGTACTGAAGAAGAGGAGCTGCTGTTATTAACGGCCGCTTTGGATGAGGAAGAAAATGTAGGAGGTGGAGGTTTGACTTCTTCGATTAACTGTCTTCTTTTAATGTAAAAACCCTTATTAAATACAAAATATAAATATAATAATACTTTTATAACATGAAACAAACTGAAAACAAGACTTAATCACTTCTTTAGTTATTGTCAACACTCCAATACTGCTTCTGTTCAACACGTGGCCCGCGCAGCGTTATGTGCATGCGCATGCGCAACGTAAGATGGCTCAAGATGGGAGATGGAAAAAGTGCCCGGCCAGCAATCGGAGAAAAACGGCGCGGCGTAGCAAGGCATGGCATAGCTTAGATTTCTGTGTGAACCAGCCTTAAGTATTGTTATAAATAATGTTTCAGACAAGAATAGTATTGATTCACCGGAAAAATAAATGTGTTTAAAAACATATCAGGCCTTTGGGTGAGTACTTTATATAAATTAACAATTATGTTCGGGGGGGGGATTGTTAATTTGAAAGTTAGATTTTTTTTTTATGAGAATACTCCTCTTTTCATTAAGTTATGAATATAGTTTGGTGGCACATATCTAAGAAGATACATCAATTTGATTGGCAGGCAGAAAGTGTGTTTCTTTTTTGTTTGTTTTTTCGTAAAAATTTTGTACCCAATGGATAATAAAATAATGTACTAGATCCATGCTAATATATTTGCAGCCGCACAAATATTGAATAGATTTCTTGGTGGATGTTATGAAGCTCGTTGTATTGAGAACATATTCTCTTAACTTATGTGAGACACTGTTAAACTTGGCTTTTATTTTAAAGTTTCTAACAATCATTCTTATCTGAAAAAGTATCGAAATTTTTAATGAATAAATATTATATTATATTGGAATAACCCAATTTTTGGCTTGCTTTCTTACTCTAGGGCATTAGGAACTTAAAAAACCATGTCACTTATCTATCTTGAGCTAGTTCTATCCAGTCTACCTCATTATATCTTATCCCTATCTTGAGCTAGTTCTATCCAGTCTACCTCATAATATCTTATCCCTATCTTGAGCTAGTTCTATCCAGTCTACCTCATTATGCCCTATCCCTATCTTGAGCCAGTTCTATCCAGTCTACCTCATTATATCCTATCCCTATCTTGAGCTAGTGCTATCCAGTCTACCTCATTATATCTTATCCCTATTTTGAGCTAGTTCTATCCAGTCTACCTCATTATATCCTATCCCTATCTTGAGCTAGTGCTATCCAGTCTACCATATTATATCTTATCCCTATCTTGAGCTAGTGCTAACCAGTCTACCTCATTATATCTTATCTCTATCTTAAGCTAGTTCTATCCAGTCTACCTCATTATATCCTATCCCTATTTTGAGCTTAGTTATATCCAGTCCACCTAATTACACCCTATTCCTATCTTGAGCTAGTTCTATCCAGTCCACCTAATTACACCCTATCCCTATCTTGAGCTAGTTATATTCAGTCCACCTAATTACACCATATCCCTATCTTGAGCTAGTGCTATCCAGTCCACCTCATTACACCCTATTCATAACTTGGGCTGATTCTATCCAGTCCACCTCATTACACACTATCTCTCTCAGAATCATTCTAATGTTATCCTCTCATCTACAAACGCACTGGGCTTACCAGTCAGTACTCTGAACACGGTTCTAGATTCTCCCATTCACGCTGCAGGTCCTGCCTACCGTAATCTACGAGACTTGATTATCCTAACAACGTCTTGTGAACAGTACAGAGTACTATTTATAAATACTTTAGTTTAAACCTCTAACGCATTGATGGTAGGTCATAGAGAGCTTACACAAATAATATTTTGACATCCAGTTTGTTATTTTATTTAATACCTTTACTTCAAAATTGCTTACATACAGATTAATTTATTATTCATTTAAGTTAATCACTTGTATCTACAATTCTTTTCAGATTATTTTAACCTTATTTTTTAATGTTTAACTCTATTTTTACATATTTAATTTTAAAAGAATCTCTATCGAATATATTTTTTAAGTTCCATTTGAGAGGTAAATATTAGTTCACAAATTATTCATAATTAATATAATTCAGTCGTTTAGCTAATAGTTATAAAGATGAATTAATAAAATAAGCGGCATTAATTAAATTGAAAGATTAATAATTACTGTTTAGGACTATGTGAACTTTAGCATTTTTATATTAGTAGAGAATACATTTTATCCTATTAACTTAAATAATATAAACAATCATTGAATTAAAATAAGACTCATATTTATTATATTATTTTTGTATTAAATGGAGGGTTTATGAATGTAAAAATAAATGACTCGGCTTCAAAATTATTAATTGCGTTGCAAGTTAATGGATTTTCCAACTAAATTTTAATTAAATAAACCAATTGAACAATCATTTCAAACTTAAAAATTCAGTAATATTGTCCGTGGATTGAATAGATACCTTAATCAAGACATTATACATTTACATTATAGTTTAATTATATAAATAACCAATTCTTGAAACAATATGAAAAATAACGATGAAAAAGTATTATTATTATTATTATTAGCACCGCGTCTTACTACCCGTTCGGGTTATACGCACTTACGCTAATGTGTAATGGTAGGGTGATTGTGAGATGAAATGAAGGACCTACAGTTTAACGTGGAATCCGAACCACGGTGGAGACCTGGCATTCCTCACATTCACAAGATGTCTTGTCAGAGGTGAAGGAAGGGTTTGGTAATCAGATAAATCTTTGCCGGGACCGAGGATTGAACCCTGGCCGCCAGCATTGAAGTCTGACACCTTAACCACTAGACCACCAGGTCACCATGAAAAAGTAGAAGACATATATTATAATTGAAGCAAATAAAATTATTATAATTTCTAACAAATGGAATTAAACATTCTATTAACCTAGCTGTATAAATATGGTTAACTGAAGGTTATTAATTGTACTAAACATATCAACTAATTATAATATTTTAATTACGTTATCCACAAGTTAGGAATACAAAGTTTACTTCTATAGTTTTTACGAGATCATGTGAGTATATGAAGTTTTTCCCAGATTAAAAGCAAAACGGAAAATCTATTGAGGTACTGAAGTAATAGACTTGTAAAAACACTGCTCATCAGTGCCATAAGCCAATTTAAATAAACAAAATTAATTAGGTTAATTTTTTTTCAAGAAATACTTTTTGAAAAGCGTATAAGATATTAATACTAAATTCTACACTATAACAACAATATATCTGGTCAAGATCGAAACCTGACCTCTAGAATAATAGCTCAGCTTGCAACCACACACTCCTTTCACTGCCGACGGTTTATCTGCTAAACACTCTCGTGGATTGAATTAATACCAGTGAATAGAGGTGTTTTAGAATATTCCCAACTTCGACACCTCCATAGCCTTTAAATCCCATCTCAAATAACCAAGAGATTCGATAAACTATTATGTTTTTTTTATCACCGCGTCTTACTACCCGTTCGGGCTATACGCTTATGTACTAATCATGCCAATGGTTTTAGGAAGGTTATATTTATAGCAATTGTACCCTCATTTGCGTGGAGGAAGACTAGAAAGACATTTTGGTAAACATAAACTCGGTTCACCTGACCGAGATTCGAACCTCGATCTCCCAGTCATCGGCAGTCGAATCCACTGCGAGATTATCGTGTTAGACCCTACGGTTACTGGAGCAGGTACTACTATATTATGTTAAAACCGGGAATAATATTTCAGGAATAGATTCTTCACTAGACAACTCTGGATTCGTAATAAGTTAAATAATGTCTTCATTTTAAAATTATTACTTCACAATATTAATGTATTTAAAAAACTACAATAGACATACATTTATATCTTCCCTGTCCTCCGTTCCACTGTCTTTTAAATAAGAAACAAATATATTACTGCGTTGCGATGTGATGTCTCGTACTAATTTCATTACATATCTTAACTAAATAATCCGACACCAGTTAGTAGGGTGTCTGTCTGCTAAGATAAGGGTCACGTGTTTGACTCCCAGTATGGCTGAAAAATTCATCACTGGGGAAAATATATGGGTTTACCCTTTCACAGGGATGAATTAACAGCCGGGGACTGGATGGTGTGCCTGTCCTTGTATTTAGTTAGATTATAAGGCATATGAAGCTACGACAGGCCTAGCAAGCTGGCAGTGGGAAATATATGGTTTGGATAAAAACTGACCACAGGCTGGAAACGGTAATAGTTGAAAAATCTTTCTTACACTACTATCTGTGGATGAGAGAGATGGTATGTAAACTTATCAAAATAGTAAATATGGCACCAGACTTCCCATTGTAATTACATAGAAAGTAGAATTCATTATTATACAGTGAATTTAAAATGAGTATATTTATGTTTTATTTAAAATTGTTAAATTCAAACACTATTTCAATAATACTAGTTTTGCTTCTGTCAAATCAACAATTAAGTGACCTGCTTCAGTGGCCACATGTTCTAAGGCGTCACTATCTCAGTAGACTAAACTGCCAATGACTGGGAGATTGAGGTTCGAGTTTCGATCAGGTGTACTGGGGTTGGTTTTTATAAATAGGTTTTAAAATGTATTTTCACGTAAATGTGGGTACATTTCTGTAAAATATAACCTTACTAATCCCTGAAATTATCAGCGCAGTGATTAAAGCATAAGCGTGTAACCTTAACGGGTAACAATACGGAGTGATTTTTTTTTAAAAATGTAGTGAACAACACCTCAATATGACTTCTGTTTCGACCATATTCGTGTACCCCGGTTAATCGTTCATGTGATACTTACTACTTTTAGTCCGGGATCTACAGTCAATAGTTCCTACGCAAGACGTTATAGATGTATGTAATATGTTTATGGTCATAAATACAAATTATTCTCAATATCAATGAAGGCAATATTTAAACCTAGTTTTGTACTTTGAAACTTTTTGTTTGTAAAAATTAATACGAGATATATTGACTTTCCCTTTGAGGGAATTTCCATGAAGAGTATCTTTTGATCAAATAATTTTTACGCTTTTAATTAAATGGGAGTATTTTAAAATTTATTTTTCTGTAAAATAGATTTAGAAACACAATTTTTGTTTCTATAGTCCTTGAAGGTATTTATTTTATTAAATTTTACTCATATATTTATGCACATTTCATATTTATTAATTTGGTTTACCACGAAATTGTTTTATTAAATACGTATATATATATATATATATATTATTTTAGCGTGCTCTAAGCTAACGTATAATTTTATACATGCAAATAAAACTCAAATCGTTTTAAATGTGTTAACATGAAACACTACATGACACCCAGAATAAACGAAATAATATTGGTTCTACAAGTTTTAAGTTGTGCTTTTAGCTTGTCCATGGGAGCGGGAGGGGGGGGGGGGGTAAACTACCAACAATTCTTTTTTGTAGGCTATATATTTCACATTGATACAAGAGATAAAATTGGTAAATAAAGGAGAAATTGTAAGATGTGTAATTGAATCTCGAATCGATATTTTCTGTGCATATTTTATTCATTTTATATTTAAATATTATAATAATGAGTAAATAATAAAATTATGATAAAGGAGTGAATATAAATTTTTGTTGATATCAATAAAACACTGCTTTTTTTATGCTGTTGTGTTATTAATACATTTTGTATTGTTCTAGAAATATATACCAAACTTTTGTTAATTTGTACAATCATTGTAAATATATAAATATGGGTTATCTGTTTTTAATCCTATTTACATGCTGTGGCCTGATATGCTTGGACCCTCATCTTCTTTGTATTTACTTAAAAATGTAAAAAAAAAAAACGTTTTCATATTATATTTTTTTGTAGGTCTAAGATATATTTCGTTTTCTGTGTATTTGAATGTGTATTACTAGTCTCTGATATTCATTAAATAAATGTTTCCATTTCTTCTTTGTTTTATTAATGTTATATTTCCTTTAACTGAACCTTAACTCAAACATTGTTTGACTCTTTACTGGAATGTCAGATGTCAGTTGTCAGTTGTCTCTACCAAGTCACGCTTTATACACTTGTGTTCCGTGAACAGGTTACAAGTGTTCCACCGGTGAAATATGCCACTTGACACAGTTCTGAGAGATGTTAGCTACTCTGATTCTAACAACTGAAGGCTGCTACTCGCGTTGACTTCCAAACCAATAGAATATCGTATTCGTTAAACTGAAAAATGACACCCGGACACGAGAATCAAACCAGGAACCTTTTGACTTAGTACGACAATGCTCTAACCACCGAGCATTCGATGAATCTTCCCATGCCTAGGAACACTCTTTACTCATATTTTAAGGCGGAGTCTGTGATGGGCGAGTCGAAATCGTCAGCTACATATGAGTTATCCATTAAGATCACGAGCTATCAGGTAATTCGGCCATCTTTGAATCGATGGTTGACTTTTTGCTCCCACTAGTACAATTACAATTGTGTGAATGCGTATATAACGATGGATTAAATATACAATATAATACATTTAATAATTACGATCATAGCCGCGTCTAATTGATCTAATTATCATTTACTTTAAATAGAAAAATTACATCTGGACACAGGTGTTCCACAAATTTTTCTTATAATCAAAAGTGTTCCACGACTTCCAAAAGGTTAAGAACCAATGCCTTAGATTATTCAGCCAGTGAAGCGTGCTTTAGGATTATAGTGAAAATAATATTTGGTTATCTGCCGTTTAAACCTATTCATCAGAAAATATATTTAAAAAGTGCCTTTAGATACTATACTCAACCCGAAGTCTTTATATTTACACGACAATGCTCTACCACTGAACTATCCAGGTTTAGCCTCAATTTTACTAAAAGTCATGTTCACTTGGCAGTTTCAAAACCTACCCTGAGTCACCATAGCTGTGTTTTCAATAGATCTGATAGTCGACTATCTTACACATCCACCACAGACTCAGATTAAAAATATGCCAGATCAATGACCATAGGTACGGGATTAACTTGAATAGATGATTGGAATAACATTTGTTGCATTCATTAAAGTCTCCCGGGCTCATGTCCTATGTCTATACTGCGATCTAAACTGCTGTAGGGTCAGCGTGGTGGGTAGGCTGTGGAACATAGTTGCCAAATAGCGGGGTTTTGCGTGGTGGGTAGGCCGGGGATCATAGTTGCCAAATAGCAGAGGTTAGCGTTGTGGGTAGGCTGGGGAGCATGGTTGCCAAATAGCGGGAGTTCGCGTGGTGGTTAGGCTGGGGAGCATGGTTGCCAACTAGAGGGAGTTCGCGTGGTGGGTAATCTGAGGAGCATAGTTGCCAAATAGCGGGGGTTTGCGTGGTGGGTAGGTTGGGGTAGCATAGTTGCCAAATAATGGGGGTTTGCGTGGTGGGTAGGCCGGAGAGCATAGTTGCCAAATAGTGGAGGTTTGCGTGGTGGGTAGGCTGGGGAGCATGGTTGCCAAATAACGGGAGTTCGCGCGCTACTACTATGAAAGCATACTCAATGGTTGTCAATAAATTGGTCAACGTGCATCTGTTGCTATGACAACTACACTTCACGGATTGGTCGAGGATGTGACGAGCTCCTCTCCGGCTCCACTGACCCCAATCTTAAAACCGTTTAAAACGCAGTATATATGTCATTCCCCAATATGTAATCCTATGACACATAAGGTTTACACCACCATAACTACAGCTTCCAGGTTAAAATGGCTGCGCTCCATAGGAGAGCTTGAGTCCAACACGGGTATCGCTAGGTGACATCAAAGGACTTTTTTTTAATGCTTATTTTAAACATTTTTTTCATTAGAGAGAAGTAGACAAATATCCATCTCAAGTCAATCGGTCAACTTGCATAAAGCTAGGTTCAGGTAGAGATCCAGCCCCCTCTTCACATAATTCTACGTCACAAAGAGGTGGAGCAGCACAATCAGGCTGAACATTAAGATTGCAATGGCCCCTTCATGACGAACTTGTTAAAAATTGACTCTAGCGAACCCCAGTGTTGGACTTAACCTGGCTTAAGGAGTGCAGCCAAACTTTCGTAAGGCTGAGGATCTGATGTCTACTTCTCTGTAGCCTAGGTCCTATTTAAACAAACATTCACACGTTCGTGGACAGGTGCTGCTATCTATTTAAAAAATTGCAGACCCCCTGCTTGCGGTAAATATCACTTAATACTCATTTCAGATAAACAAACTGTTTGTTTTTATTAATATTGCTTTTTTATCCGACCTAGTTTTTATTAATTTATTAAATAAAAACTGATCAACATTTTAAAATTCCATCTTCAAAGTGTAAATATCCATGCACAGGTGACTAATTTTTAAATTTTCACACCTTTGCTTGTGGCAAATATCACGCAATATTCACGAAAGCCCAACAAACGTTTGGTTTTAATAATATCAGACCTACTTGTTTAATAGCATGATTTGGATTCTGCACATATCTCTGTTTTGTCTCAAAATACATGCTTGGTACTTGATCATTATACTTGTAATCTAAATGTATATCTTAATTTCAATATCAATGTATAAAGTTCAGATAACCACGAGACAAACGATTAGAGTTTGTGTGTTAGTAACTTAACTAACACTATTAATTATTTTTGAAATTTATAAGGAGTAATATTATCAAATATGATTACTTCCATCAAGCTAGGAGCTATTATTTTTCTGGTAAGCAATATATCAATCTATTATAAAAATAAGTATAATATTTTATTTTGTAAAAATCCAACATTTTGTGTTATCATATAAAAATTAGGGGTTTAAGTAAATGGTCTACCATAATTAATATTTCTGAATTATTTACTTTGATTTATTAGAAAATATTTTTGTATAAATAATAGTTTAATATCGTAAATATTAAATTAAATAGATCATTTAAATAACATTTCTAACACACATAGAATCGTATTTTCAATAAATACGTACTTACTAATGTTTAACTAATAAAATGTTCCTTTTCATTTTTATTTGATGTAAAGATCTCTAAATATTTTTATTCTAATTTCATTCTAAGAGGTTGGCAAACGGATCCCAATATTAACTATTAAAACTGTTTATATATTTAGTGACCAACTTAAATATTCTAAATATCCCCGAGTGAATCAGAATGTCCGTATAAAGTCTGAATATATTTGATAGAATATTCTTCAAAGGCATTATGTGACCTTTAATACTAGGGGCCTCAGAACATTTTTATATATCACAAAACTTTGACAAAATATGTTGTAGATTGTACGCTTATATACTAATAGCGCTAATGATTTTAGAGATTATGAAGGTTATATTTATAGGAATGTGACCGCATTTGCGTGGCGAGATATAGAGAGTGGAAAACCATTTTAGAAAACCACCCTCGGTGCATTCGACCTAGATTCGAACCTCAATCTCCCCGTCAGAGGCAGTCTAGTCCAACACGAGAGTAGCGCGGTAAACCATGCGGCCACAGAAGTGGGTTGAGTAAAACTGACAAGTTAATTGGACATTTTACCCTAACTATAGGATATCTAGTATTTTCTTAGCATAGTTTTGACTTATGTTGATATAAACAAGGAATAGAAAATTATCTATTTATGAATATCGATAATAATCATAGAAGTATTTTTCTATTGTAAATAATGTATTAACACGTGGCCTATGGAGTCAACCTAACCTGATCTTGTTTACAAGAGAGAAAGAGTGGTTTAAGTTTGGATCTCACCCGCGTGGAGTGACAAACGTGCGTCATAATTAGTGTACCCCCATCCTTCATGGGTACATTTCCTTCTTATTCATATTTTATTAGAATAAATAGGCGAATAGGTAATCAAATTCGGGACAGTAGACCTCTGTGGTCTTGGGATAAAGTCCTAGCCTCGGAGCCCAATGAGCGAAGGCTCAAACCCCACTGAGGTCGATGGATCTTTTCCTAAGCGATAAAAATCCGCAGCACAACTTCCTTCGTAGAGAAAGTAAAGCCCGTGTCAATTTTGACATGGAAAAGACCTCCTGGAAGGTCTGTGAAAATAAAATTGGTAGTCCCTTTCGTTCTCGCTCATGGAAATTATTGTGTGTTGATATAATCAGTCGGTTTAAAAGTGCACTTTGAATACTTCAAATAAATACAAATAAAAAACAAAAGTTGCAAAAAAAATTATATTGCAATAATCATTGTTAACTTAACATAGTATGTAGTTTTTATTTTAGATGAATCTTTTTCTTTCTACATAAGGGTTAGTAAAGGATGGATGTAAGGGGTATTGTTAGGATGAGAACGTTTTATTAGTGGTAAATCCAGAGTATTATTATGAGAAGAATATTGAAAAACACTAGGATAAATTACTGATCTAAATCCACCCCTAAATACACTTAACTGAGATTTTAACCTCAAATTTCCGAATATTGGTAATCCAATCCAGCATTTTATAAATATTACTACAGCAGAGATTCGATCCTTTGATCTCCGTGTCACTGGTGATCCAGTCCATTTAGACAATTACGTGCGAACATCGAGAGAAGGTTTTAAAATAAAAAAATAAAAATCCTTAAAGGACAAATATGGTCGGTAGCATTCTGATATGCCTTTATTATTTATAATGTTTATAAACTTAAATGAGGAATAATATCATGCGGCTCAATTCAAATGAAGTTTACAGAGTTATATTAATACACTACATATGTATTATCTTAATAATGTACATTTGGTTTAACCTGAAAGGTAACAAACTTACCTTTCTTGTGTCCACTATGTGGCAGTTTTTATATGTGATCAGATGGCAAAACCTGACATGATAACGCCATTGTGGAGCCCATCGAGGTAAGACAACGCGCTTTCACCGCAAGAGACGTGCACTATTCATTCGAAAATCCAAATTCCAGATATCTGTCTGGAGATCTCCCGCCTTCTCTTTGGAGTCGTATCAAGAGGCCACCTCCAACGTGACCTGCGCTCAGAGGGGCTACACCTGCAGCGAGGACTGTCGGACGGTCTACCAATGCCTGGGCAGTTCCCCCAACTTCGAAGAGATCACCCTCGAACGTTGTGACACGGAAAACGGCTATTTCTGCAGCTCAGTCCTCGGGAAATGTTCCGGGACTTTCAGTTCGACCTGTCCGCCTCCCGGCTACTCTTTCAGCTGTACCTCCTTGGGTATATTTCCTGATCCTTACGACTGCGCCGCTTACCACCTCTGTTTCGGGAGCAGCTCTGATGTTCAGCACAGTTACCAGACCTGCGAGAACGGTTGGCTCTACGATCCTGCTTACAACACTTGTATCATCGAGGCGGAGAAATGTCTCGAAGATCCTGTGCCTACCTGTAAGGAGAGTGGTCAAGCCGGGCCAATCAATAATAACCCGGCCATATATTATGTCTGCGAGGAAACTACAGATGGGGAATATTTGTATCCTGTTTTGTTTGCTTGTCCTCACGGAGGGAGGTTTAATGTCACGTATTCGGCTTGTGTTTAGTTTAAAGCAATAACCTCAAAACTAATGTGTTTATAATTACAAAATGAAAAATAAATATTTTTTTTGCGCCGCGTCTTACTGCCTATTCATCTTATACGCCTATGCATATATACTAATTATGCTAATGAGTTAAAGTTGAATTTAAAGTAATTGGAACCCCATCTGTGTGGAATAAGTGTGGAAAACAATTTTTAAAAAAATCCTCAGTACACCCGACTGGTATTCGAATCCCAATCTCCCCATCATTGTTAGACCATGTGTCCATTGAAGCAGATTGATTGAATTTAGATTAGAATTAATCAAATTGTTATTTTGCAATGATGCGCCAAAACAAGGTATACATATATTAATATTCAGAGTTAAAATTAAATATAAAAAAAACAATTAAGATTCAGTATGTTAGTATGAATATAAATAGACGAGGCGATGGAAATTAATGGTATATTAAAAATTTAATACCATTTATAAATAATAAAGTAGAATTAATATTATGTATAGCTATGAAAAGCAATCAAGTAGTGGGGAAATGTACGGTTAGGTAAGAAATTAATATACACATTAGTATTAACAATTCAAGTAATTATATAAATTTTCATTAAGTAGAACAATGCAATAAAATACAAAATTGGTAAAATTAAAATAGTAATTGGTAAGTATAGGCCTATGTACAGTACAATATATATTTATAGTAATTTATGTGTAGTCGGAATGGAACCATTTATGTATGAGAAGTACAAATCTGTTAAGGTTATTTATTAATAAAGTTATGCAATTATATTTGAAAATGATGTGTTAGATCCTTTAATAAAATAATATTTATTATCTGTTATCTTATAACCTTCTTAGACACGAGAGGATCCTTGTATACGACATTATTACCATCAGCATCAACCTTGTACCATATAATATTTAACCTACAGGTACAGCGGCTAAAGAACAAGGGCACTGGAACTCAGCGATATGGACTTCCCAATGTCCGTAGCGTGTGAGATGATAAGGGGGTGGCGTGGCGAATTCAGGGAAGGCATTGTATGGGAAATATCAACCACAACTCCCTTCCACGCTTACAGCTGCTCCATTGCCCATATCATCAGGTCATCCGTAAATACCATTACTATCTTATGTCCCAGCCCAATCTTGTCTACTCATTGTTTTCTTATTTCCCAACCCAATCCTGTATACCATTACTATCTTATGTCCCAGCCCAATCTTGTCTACCATTGCTTTCTTATTTCCCAACCCAATCCTGTATACCATTACTATCTTATGTCCCAGCCCAATCTTGTCTACCATTGTTTTCTTATTTTCCAACCCAATCCTGTATACCATTACTATCTTATGTCCCAGCCCAATCTTGTCTACTCATTGTTTTCTTATTTCCCAACCCAATCCTGTATACCATTACTATCTTATGTCCCAGCCCAATCTTGTCTACCATTGCTTTCTTATGTCCCAACCCAATCCTGTCTACCTTATTTCCCAACCCAATCCTGTATACCATTACTATCTTATGTCCCAGCCCAATCTTGTCTACCATTGTTTTCTTATGTCCCAACCCAATCCTGTCTACCTTATTTCCCAACCCAATCCGGTTTATAATTTGTTTCAATATTTCGTCCATCCCTACAGTGAACAGTATTCAGTAGTGGTTAGAGCGCAATTTATTGGTTCAGACATTAAAAAAAAAATTCTAATCCATACAGTTTGGACTTACTTTGTGCATATTCCTCACTCTCCTTACCATTTCATACCTTAATCCTTTCTTTTTCAGTACTTCCCATACTCTACATCTGCACACAAAGTCGTAAGTTTTTTCAATATTCAAGAAGGCCATCAGCTGGTACTTTAATTATCATAGTATCTCTCTTGCATCAAACCACACTCTCAGTGCTTTGGAATAATCTCATCCTTCCATAATACTCTAATTACTCAATACAGTCATTGCAGTTCTTCTCTCCTGTTGCTATCACCATCATAATACTCACATTATATCCTCTTGGTGACTATCTCCTCAAGGCCTCTTCCACCTTCCTCCAAGCTAGGTACCTCAAATTTTATTAACTAATGTACGCGTCACCTCCACCTTCATTCTCCGTGGTTGTGTAGGCATTTAGCAGGTCTTTAAAGTACTCTCTCTACATATCCCTGATTTACTCCTTTTCTACCAAATCCTTCACATTTTTGTCTAATATTCAACCTGATCTTCCCTAATTAACATTTTACTCCTGGTCATTCCATAAAATACTTCCTTACTACCCACACTGTCCTCCATCATTTATATCCAGTTTTGCATTCAACTTTTCTTCCCCTTGTCCTTCTCCCCCAACCACCTTTGCTACCTTCTTTTTTGGCTTTATATTCCACCATGGTATTCAGTGTTCTTCTTTTATATCCCTCCCTAAAGGCCCTGTTTTTCTCCATTACCACTTATTTTGTTCTAAAATCTCTTCACGGAGTTTCTTTCCATCTTCTCATTCTGCTAGTTTTCCCGCACACCCTTTCAAATGCTACCAAAAATGCTGCCCAGATTACTTCCTATTTTTCCTCCCCTGTACTCACCTTGTCCCATGGCATCATGTTTCTTATTATTCTCTGGAACTCTGCCTCATGCTATTCCTCTTAAATTGCAAGACCTTTGACCTCTTTTCTTAATTTCCTACTGTCCTGTTCAATTTACTCTCTGTCAGGGTTTCCCCCGGGGACCTAATGATCAATATTCAGGGAATCACATGGGACTACCATCACATCTGATGTATCCCTACCCATTTTCAAGTGGACAAGAATATAGTCCTCTCCTGTCTTTATTTACCAATCAGCACTGTGACATGATACCCTATGACTCTTTCTTGTTTAACCACGTGCTTAATATCATCAATCCATTCATCTTGCACAGTTCTAGCAACATCTCTCCCTTCACATTCCTGCTTCTCCATAAATCTGCTTCGAGCACTTTCTCGTAGCCTTGCTTTTCTGTCTTTAAAATGGGCAATTTATAAAACCAAGTAGCTAAAGTTATTATGTATGCTTTTAGTGAGGATTTAATCCATCTAGATATCATTTGTTCGCTATTTAATCTCTAATATTGCCCGTAGTTAAGAAATATAAAACTCGGAATGTAAAAAGAATAGTTCTCTAAGTTGTTCATTATGTTCGTGAAACATTGTTTCTTAGCTTAATTGACGAAAAGAAACTTATAGGGTTATCGAAAATAAAGTACTTGGGAAAATATATGTTCCCAAAAAGGGTTGAGATAAAGGAGAGTGGATAATGTTGAATAATGATGAGTTTCATACTCTGTACTCATCGCCAGACATTGCATCTTGAAAGTTACGGTATGAATATGAAGGACATGCAGTGCATTAGGAAGAACTTAGAATGACATTCAAGGTTTTGACTGGTAAACCAGATGTGAAGAAACTAGTGGGGAGACATAAACACAGAGAGGAGAGTAAGATTAGAATGGACCTGAAAGAGAAAGTGTGTAATGAGGTGGACTGGCTAGAATTAGCACAAGGTATGGATATAATGTAATGAGTGGGACTGAATGGAACTAGCTCAAGATATGGATATGGTGTAATGAGGTGGACTGTATGGAACTATCTCAAGATAGAGATGGGGTGGAATGAGGTGGACTGGATAGAACTAACTCAAGATAGGGATATGGTGTAATGAGGTGGACTGGATGGAACTAGTTCAAGATAGGGATATGGTGTAATGAGATGGACTGGATAGAACTATCTCAAGATAGAGATGGGGTGGAATGAGGTGGACTGGATAGAACTAACTCAAGATAGGGATATGGTGTAATGAGATGGACTGGCTAGAACTATCTTAAGATAGAGATGAGGTGGAATGAGGTGGACTGGATAGAACTAACTCAAGATAGGGATATGGTGTAATGAGATGGACTGGCTAGAATTAGCACAAGGTATGGATATAATGTAATGAGTGGGACTGAATGGAACTAGCTCAAGATAGGGATATGGTGTAATGAGATGGACTGGCTAGAACTATCTTAAGATAGAGATGAGGTGGAATGAGTTTGGACTGGATAGAACTAACTCAAGATAGGGATATGGTGTAATGAGATGGACTGGCTAGAATTAGCACAAGGTATGGATATAATGTAATGAGTGGGACTGAATGGAACTAGCTCAAGATAGGGATATGGTGTAATGAGATGGACTGGCTAGAACTATCTTAAGATAGAGATGAGGTGGAATGAGTTGGACTGGATAGAACTAACTCAAGATAGGGATATGGTGTAATGAGGTGGACTGGATGGAACTAGTTTAAGATAGGGATAAGATGGACTGGATGGAATTAGCAAAATATAGGAATAGGGTGCGTATTTTTAAGTGTAGCAGTTAATTTTTGAGTTCCCAGAACCTCAGAAAAAGTACGATAGTTAAGTAACGCGTCTATTTGGTAGTATAAACATTTATTTATATTAGATCAAACTGTGTAAAAAGTGCGATACAAGCGTTAAAATAGAATTTGTAAACACTTATGAAACTGTAGAATTAAAAAATAGGTGTTATTGGCACACCTTTATTCTCATGACAGTTATTGATTGAAATTAATTGATTAATCTGCTTGTGAGACAAGACAATGTGTTTATTTTTAATTCGAATAGATAAGTTGATAAGTTAGGCACACAATTTTCACTGTAATTTTTTTATTAATATATTGATATTTAAAAAACTAGTCCAAAGGCGTGTAAATCGTTTGTGCACTTTTGATTTAGATTTTGATGTGTAGATTCATTAACTGGGTCATGGATTACTCTAAAATGCTTACTATTTCAAATATTTATGCTTTAATTATTTTGGTAAGTTTTAAAATACTAACTTGAGATTAAATTAAAGGATAAAAATATGATTAAAAAATATATTACTTAACTTCAAGGTCTCGGAAAAGCTCTTAAGTTTTTTGTGTGTAAAATATTATTTTAAAAAGTATTTGGCTATTATATTAATAAAAATACTATTTTAATATTATATTTTTATACATAATTTGAGGGAAAATAAGAAAGTAAACTATTATAAAATTCTAAAATGTAGTTATAACAAAATATTTTTGGTATTTATTTTAAAATATGTATTTATTACACCCTAAGACTATTATTTTATTTTCTATAATTTAACTAAATAGATATACGTATTTATATAATTTAGTGAAAGTAATTAAATGCTTATAACAATAATTTTAATATTATAGGTTATTTAAATTAAAACAAAGCTCTAATTAAGTTTTTAATATTTAAGGATATTGTACATTTTTTATTTGTTGTTCCTGCACTGTTTAGTATCAGCTTGGCGAGAAAAATCTATGATATATTTTATATCGACGATCTAGAGAGCAGACCTATTGTTTTATATTTTAATATGTTGATTCAAGCACACCAAAATATGTAATCCACCAAAACTGTGTCTTAGACAACTTACTACCAATTTAAATATGATCAATTAATACTAAACAAATATATACTTGTATTTTTTTTACCAATCATAAGAAACAATCTAAATTGTAAGCAGCTATCTCAAAATGACTTCTGGCTAAAAATTAGCGTTCATTTGTCTCCTAGAATTATATTTGTGTGTGGGATACTGTAGAAGATAACTCTTTAAACTAGGCAAAGCTTACTGGATTAGAATTATTTATTTAAGCTTATATGAGCTTATGTCTTTCATAATTAAACTTTAATGCATACGACCCGCCTCGGTGGCGTAGTTGGCTAACGCGCTTGTCATGTTGAGCTCGACCGTTGAGGACGGGGAGATCGAGGTTTGAATCTCGGTCGGGTGAACTGTTTTTTTCTTAAATGGTTTTCCACTCCCTCTCCACGCAGATGTGGGCTCACTTCCTCTAATTAAACCTCCCCAATTCCTAATCCATTAGAGTAATTAGTACTTAAAGCGTATAACCCGAACGGGTAGTAAGACGTGGTGCTAAATATTATTATTATTATTTAATGCATACGAGTAGATATTAATTCATACCAATGGTGTTCTAAATAGGGGTTTACATAAGTGTTCAAGCTTAACAGTTAAAAATATTTATTTTGAAAAATGTTAGCCATGAAAAGTGTATCAGGGTAAATTAAGTCAATTTTATAAAAAAAAATACCAGCTTTTACCCGTCGTGCCTTCGCTCGCAATAATGGATAAAATATTTTACATTAGTATTGTAAAATTAATGTAAAATTAAAGGTTGGGAATAGTCCTATTTGTTATGCCAGGACATACTCTACCAACGTATAAAGTTTCGTTCGATTCCGTTCAGCAGTTTTGGCGAGATTAAGTAACAAACATCCAAACACACAAACTTTCGCATTTATAATATTAGTAAGACCTATTGTACAAAATACTTGTTTAGTTAATAAAAATGAAATATTGTAGTTCAAATACAAACATAATAGTTAATTTCAGTTGAACCATAGATTATTTTAAGATAAAAACGTGAAAAAGTATGTGAGATGCGCTGAACCATTTATTTTATTATCCAATAGCTTTGTGTTGCTATTAAATTTAAGTCTTATTGTTGATAAGAGTAATCTATAAAATTCATTTAGATTAATATATTCCATAAAAGGCACGTATACTTACTTTTGGTTTGGATAGACCCTGCCCAATGGCTAAAAAGTCAAGAAAATAGCGTACACATGTAATGATAGCACCTGACACTGAGACTTTTCCTTAAAACAGCTACATAGATTGTGGGGCATATTTAAATACGTACTAACCAAAAGTCAATCTATTAAATTAAAGTTAAATATCGCCTGTTAGTCAGAAAACTACCAGAAAATATGGTGGTTATTCATCAGCTTCTTAGGCAATGTGTTGTCCTCCTCATGTAAAATAAACTTAATAAATAAAGTATGTCCTTGTCAATATGAGTGAGAGTGAAATAGGATCCTCGGCATGGATGTATTAAAACGGATATGTATATTTATTTATAAGTGAGACCTAACTAGTTTAAAGTCAACTAAAACCATAATTTAACTCCAATTTTGATAAACACTCTCCACTTTCGATCATCGCTCAAAGTGAGTGGCTTAATCTAGTTTCGATCTACCCCTTAACCCCGACATCAGTTTGTGGATATACCCCTTGTGGTCACTTAGAGACGTGACTGTGGAATTTATATGAACGATTTTATAACTATTGCTCTAGTAGACCTTTGTATATTCCGTGCATGGTAGATTACACAAAACTTAATTCTTTTCTCAGGTTGTGTGTCGTCAAGAGACATTAGGTATATCGCGGCCTCTATCCTACTTAGATGAGAAGACGGCACGGAAAGAAGCATCTCCTTATGCGACCAACAACTGTGAGGAACGTGGTTACTATTGCAGCACAGACTGCAAGACCGTCTATCAATGTTCAGGTGATGCACCCGACTTCGTACAAATAACCCGAGAGGTTTGCGACACCGACCGCGGTTACTACTGCAGCTCTGCTCAAGGGACGTGTTCCACAACCTTCAGTAACACTTGTACACCTCAAGGTTACAAATTCGTATGTACGACGATCGGTACCTTCCCTGACCCTTTCGACTGCGCCAGATACCACATCTGTTTCGGCAACCTATCTGACATACAACACAGCGCAGAAGATTGCGATAGTGGTTGGCTATATGACCCTTCTGCGTACACGTGCAAAACTAAGGCATCTTACTGTTCAGTGGATCCTGTGCCGCTTTGCGAGTCGAATGGGCAGATTGGTGCTACCCCCAGAAACCCTAGTATATATTATATATGCAACACTGGGAACAGTTCTAATGGGGTGTACCTATATCCCATTTTGTACTTATGTCCTCATGGAGGAATTTTCGATGAGACAGAAGACTCCTGTGTTGACTCAATCACACCAACACCGTCAGATGTCACGACTCTTTCAACCGATGCTCCCAGCACAAACCCTGGAACGAACGCTACCACGAAAGAAGTGACGACGGTACTGCCAGCTACAGTCACTACTCCAGACGGGACTCCGTCTTGCACGGAAGCAGGACCACTATCGGACCCTAGCGATTGTTATTCTTACTATATCTGCGCAGAAGACCTCAGCATATCACACGCAACTTGCGATGATGGCTATCACTACAGCCAGATATATTTGACTTGCGTGTTCGGGACGTGCTCGGATGTTCCACCAACATCCAAACCCACAACAGACACGCCTGTTACTCACACGAAAAACCCTGACACCGAGGTGCCTACAGATAGTGATAGCTCAACTGTAACCACACAGAAAACAACAACTACAACTCAAGGGACAGTCCCTGAATGTACTGACGCCGGTAATATAATGGATCCAAATGACTGTTATTCATATTACATATGTGCCGAAGACCTTAGTATAACTCATCAAAACTGTCCTTCTGGATTTCATTACAGCTCCAGTTATCTATCATGTGTGTTCGGTACTTGTCCCGATGTTACGCCTTCATCCAATAGTACCACGACCACTTCCGCTCCCAGCACTGGTAGTACTAACTCCGACACTAGCGCTCCTGATGACGGTTCGGTAACCACTCGCTCCACAACAACTACAACTCAAGGGACAATCCCTAAATGTACTGACGCCGGTAATATAATGGATCCAAATGACTGTTATTCATATTACATATGTGCCGAGGACCTTAGTATAACTCATCAAAACTGTCCTTCTGGATTTCATTACAGCTCCAGTTATTTATCATGTGTGTTCGGTACTTGTCCCGATGTTCCACCTTCATCCAATAGTACCACGACCACTTCCGCTCCCAGCACTGGTAGTACTAACTCCGACACTAGCGCTCCTGATGACGGTTCGGTAACCACTCGCTCCACAACAACTACAACTCAAGGGACAGTCCCTACATGCACATCTGCTGGGAATATAACAGATCCAGACGATTGCTACTCATATTATGAATGCGCTAAAGACCTCAGTGTGACCCACCAAACTTGTGCTAATGGCTATCATTACAGTGCTAGCTTCTTGAACTGCATTTTTGGTGCTTGTACAGTTGCTTTATTTGCTGAGATCCCAGTTGAAAATGGAGATGTTTCTAAAGATACATTTAAATCTAATCCCTTGATAAATGTTATTATTTCAAACGGCCTTCCAAAGATATCGGCTTCCATTGAATATAATCGGGGTGACGTTAAGTTTCCAACGTGTACATCGGCTGGTAATATTGAAGACGCAAGTGACTGCTATTCGTACTACACCTGTGACAGTGATTTGAATATATTGCATAAAACATGCGGTGAAGAATATCACTTCAGTGACAGTTATTCTCGTTGTGTCTTTGGAGCGTGCTCTAACGTTCCCTCCACTTCTGGCCCAGACGCAACCGTTCCAAGTCCAGACACCAGTGAACCTGATGATGACACGTCCACTGCTACCGCTCGTCCCACGACGCCCACACAAGGCATTACGTGTGTATCGCCTGGAAATGTTATCGACGTAAATGATTGCTATTCGTATTATCTTTGCAAAGATGATCTCAGCATCACACATGTGTCATGCGACAACGGATATCATTTCAGTACCGCCTATCTGAGTTGTGTGTTTGGTGCTTGTTCTGATATACCTCATACTTCTGAACCAGTGACAGAGTCTCCGAATCCATCCACTGACACCGATCCTCCAAGTGGGGATCGAACCACGACACCTGGGTCGATTCCCTCGTGCATCTCATCAGGAAGTGTACCAGACCCGAGTGATTGTTATTCTTATTATATTTGTGGGGATGATCTTAGGATCACACAAGAACACTGTTCTGATGGTTATCATTTTAGTACCATTTTCCTTTCGTGTGTGTTTGGATCTTGTGAGTTGTAAATTGTCCCAGTTTAGTTGACACTGGGCAGGACTCTTGTTTAAGTGGTCAGAATTACTGGATAGTAATCTTGATGTCCTGGGTAATATTCCTGGTGGTACCATAGGTATTTTTCCCGAAGGAGAATAATAATGGTTCCTATGGTTGCAATGGCCTGGCTAGTTAGCCTTAAGGTGGGATGGTTGGGTACTCTAGTAATGGTCAGTGTTTTTGAAGTTTTTATGAGAAAACTTTTTTTTTTGTGAAATTAATAAAATATTGCTCCAGTACAAACATATATTTTAATTTTCTTCACATGTTCATATCAATAGTTCTTGAATATGAGCATGGTGGCATTATCTAAAAAAACTTTTTAAATTAAGAGAAAAATTTGTCGTTAAATTACAGAACCCCCTTGATAGATATTCAATACATTTTGAGGTCACCGTGTGAAGAAAATTAAATTCTATTTTTGTACTGGAGCAATATTTTATTTATTTTGGCCAAATTAAGTTTTGCCATAAAAACTGCAAAAACACTGGCTTTTTTTCACGTCTCCTTCCAGCCCACCTAAAGTTAGGTTTAAGACTTCCACTTTCACCACATAATCATCATAATCATCTAATCAGGCTGAAGAAACCGCACTTACAGGGTGTCCCAACCTCTGAATACAGTTCTATATTCGCCACTGCCAGTAGAAGACCAGGAATGTCTATCCAATGAACATTCGTTGCATACGATGATAAAAAACAATTACACTACATATAATTTATCTCTTACGTTCAACGAACAGTTACTAGCCACTTAATCTGAACAGATAAGAATTATTAGAGGAATTTTCCAAAATACCTGAAAAAGCATATATTTAAAAGAGGGAGTCATAACTTATATATAATTAGAATATTTTAACTTAATCGTGTTTCTATTATTCCCTAGATTTTCAGGTTAGGTTACAATTTGACCAAACCTAGGTTTTATCAATTTGTTCACCTGTACCTGTATCTTTCAAAGAGATCACCTGTATTACCAAATGATCCACTAGCAGTTTTGGGAAAATATGAGGGATGTATAGACTACTAAATTTATTGACTAGTAACGACAAAATATTCTTGGTTTAGTTAAGATTAACTTAATTTTTCTAAAGTACTTTTTTATTCTCTAAGTTATTTTTATTTCAATACGTTTCCCATTAAGAACTTACATAATTCGTAATTTCCAAAAATAAGGACATTTTATTTCAAAGGAATAAACAAATATTATAATGATCACAATACTTAAATATGTTTAACGTTGTTTTAAAATTATATTTAATTTAATTAACTGTTTTATGAAATTTAAATTTAATCAGGTATTAAGGCTTTGAAATATAAATTTTTGACCTGTATTATTAAAACAAACTCAATATGAGGCTTAAGTTTAAAAGGAGAAGCCTTCAAATTTTATTTAATCAAATATCAAATATTTTGTACATAATAACATTACTATTTTTCTTGTGGGCTTAAAGTGAGGCACTTTCCGACTAATTGGGTTTTTTTCATCGAAAATTCAGAGACTGTTTTTATCGTTTAAAAAATTATATGCAAATAGATTATTTAAAAAATATTATCAGCCTCAATAACTATCCTCACGGTTCCTATTTCGGAAAGATAAACACAGCCAAGCCACTAGATCGGAATCCACTCTACATTTGTCTATTCCCATACATAGATCTCAAACATAATATGATCTTTAAGTGTCCTGGCCTCACAGGCTTGGAACAAACTAGATAACTCTACTAGTCATCTAACATCTAGACTCCCCTTCGAGTGTGCGGTTAAGCAATTTATCTTGTCTAACAAACTAAACTGATTTCTTGAAACTACTTGAGCTTTAAATGAGTGTGTGAATGTTTTTCTACTTATTTCAATATTTCTTTATTAAATTGTATATCAATAAATATAATAGTGTATGTTGTATTCAACACTGGCTAAGTGGAAGTGAAGGCTAACGCCTTAACTTCGCCAGATAAATAAAGGCTATAATAATTATTATTATTACATTGAATCACCCCATTTATGTACTTTCTAAATGTACTATTGAATTTATTTTCATACGTCTCATATTCCATAGTTTGTTTGAATTGATTAGCGATTAAATAACATTTGAACAAAAATTATTAATTTATTTTGTAGTATGCCCTTGGTTTATACTGAAAGGTGTAAAGCTCACCTGGTAAGATTGCACTATGGCATAGCTTATAGGATAGGGCCATAGTGGTGTTCATCAAGGTAAACGTAGTGTAGCTGATTATTTTCTTCTAGAGGGTATTTTGTGTTCGATGTGTTTTAAGATTATCATTTTTTTCGTAAAATTTTAAAGATCATAATTTATAGTGTAAGTTTAATTAGTTTGTCCAGAGATTGTGTAAACAAGACTCTACTTAGAAACCGATGACTACAGTCAAAACCAATCAGCGCGAGTCAATGGAACATAATTTATTTTTTCATACACGTCGTGCAGTTTCAGGAATCGAATAGTCTAATAGAATTTTTACAATCTTCTTTTATTTTAGTATACAGTCGAACTTGGATGATTCGAACGAATATAATTCGAATTTTTCCCTTGATCTCTTGAACCTTCTATTAAAACAATGTTGTCGGTGACCTGTCGGTCTAGGGGGTAAGGTGTCAGACTTCTGTGCTGGCGGCCGGGTTTCAATCCTCGGTCCCGGCACAGATTTATCTGATTACCAAACCCTTCCTTTATCTCTGACAAGACATCTTGTGAATGTGGGGAATGCCAGGCCTCCACCGTGGTTCGGATTCCACGTTAAAATGTTGGTCCTTCATTTCATCTCACAATCACCCTACCATTACACATTAGCGTAAGTGCGTATAGCCCGAACGGGTAGTAAGACGCGGTGCTAATAATAATAATAATAATAATAATAATAATAATAATAATAATAATATTAAAACAGGTGACCTGGTGGTTTAGGGGTAAGGTGTCGGACTTCTATGCTGGCGGCCGGGGTTCAATCCTCGGTCCCGGCAAAGATTTATCTGATCACCAAACCCTTCCTTCACCTCTGACAAGACATCTTGTGAATGTGAGGAATGCCAGGCCTCCACCATGGTTCGGATTCCACGTTAAACTGTAGGTCCTTCATTTCATCTCACAATCACCCTACCATTACACATTAGCGTAAGTGAGTATAACCCGAACGGGTAGTAAGACGCGGTGCTAATAATAAAATAATAAAATATTAAAACAATGTTAAAAAAGCATGTGTAATGCAGAGTTATTTTGTTTAATTCAAAGTAAAATTACCTTGAAGATTACGAAGAGAAAAAATAAGCCTGAAATCTGGCGTAGACGACACGTTTACCACTCGACCTTTGCTGCGCTAAAACTTGCAAACAAGACCAAACAATAGTATTGTTTGTTGCTAATTACACTACACACGCAACACCATTACTTTAATGTAAAATGGAGAGAGGTTATGTGGGTTTTCCTCTCCAAATATGACGTCAGTAGTCAAACTTACGGATCAAGGAATAATTAAAACTTTCAAGCACTTCTACCAAAGTATTGTGGTCAAGAACATCTCTCAGTTGCGTACAGTAGCCCCGTGGATTCTTTGGTGCTGACTGACAGCTCACAGCTGACTTCTGACAGTCCACATTTAGGTATATACCTAAATTTTGACTGTCAGAAGTGTACAGCTGCTAAACACATGTTTTTTGCAGATCATATGGTTCGGCGTAGGGATACATAATTTGGTCTGGTAACTTTTCAAAGCTGTCATAAGTCAGCTGTGAGCGTTCAGTCAGCACCAAAGAAGCCACGTGGCTACTGTACATTGTTAAGAATGGCAAGGTTAAAATGGACACTCTCCAAACCGCCCAAATGTGTAACAGTGCTTGGGACTAAGTGGCACAAAACACTGTCACCAACTAATTTCGAAAAGGAGGGGTTCTTCCACAACGAGGGTGAAGAGCGTATTGAAGCTGTTGAGGAGGTTTTACCCGTTGTGGGCGACAGGTAAGAGCATAGTGAAGCTGTTGAGGAAGTTGTACCCGCTGTGGGCAACTGGTAAGAGCGTAGTGAAGCTGTTGAGGAAGTTGTACCCGCTGTGGGCGACTGGTAAGAGCGTAGTGAAGCTGTTAAGGAAGTTGTACCCGCTGTGGGCGACTGGTAAGAGCGTATTGAAGCTGTTGAGGAGGTTGTACCCGCTGTGGGCAACCGGTAAGAGCGTATTGAACTGTTGAGGAGGTTGTACCTGCTGTGGGCGACCGGTAAGAGCGTATTGAAGCTGTTGAGGAGGTTTTACCCGCTGTGGGCGATTGGTAAGAACGTAGTGAAGCTGTTGAGGAGGTTTTACCCGCTGTGGGCGACTGGTAAGAACGTAGTGAAGCTGTTGAGGAGGTTGTACCCGCTGTGGGCGACCGGTAAGAACGTATTGAAGCTGTTGAGGAGGTTGTACCCGCTGTGGGCGACTGGTAAGAGCGTATTGAAGCTGTTGAGGAGGTTTTACCCGCTGTGGGCGACTGGTAAGAGCGTATTGAAGCTGTTGAGGAGGTTTTACCCGCTGTGGGTGACTGGTAATAACGTAGTGAAGCTGTTGAGGAGGTTTTACCCGCTGTGGGCGACTGGTAAGAGCGTATTGAAGCTGTTGAGGAGGTTTTACCCGCTGTGGGCGACTGGTAAGAGCGTAGTGATGCTGTTGAGGAAGTTGTACCCGCTGTGGGCGACTGGTAAGAGCGTAGTGAAGCTGTTGAGGAGGTTGTACCCGCTGTGGGCGACTGGTAAGAGCGTAGTGAAGCTGTTGAGGAGGTTGTACCCGCTGTGGGCGACTGGTAAGAGCGTATTGAAGCTTTTGAGGAGGTTTTACCTGCTGTGGGCGACTGGTAAGAGCGTATTGAAGCTGTTGAGGAGGTTTTACCCGCTGTGGGCGACTGGTAAGAGCGTATTGAAGCTTTTGAGGAGGTTTTACCCGCTGTGGGCGACTGGTAAGAGCGTAGTGAGGCTGTTGAGGAGGTTGTACCCACTGTGGGTGACTGGTAAGAGCGTAGTGAAGCTGTTGAGGAGGTTTTACCCGCTGTGGGCGACTGGTAAGAACGTAGTGAAGCTGTTGAGGAGGTTTTACACGCTGTGGGCGACTGGTAAGAGCGTAGTGAAGCTGTTGAGGAGGTTGTACCCACTGTGGGCGACTGGTAAGAGCGTATTGAAGCTGTTGAGGAGGTTTTACCCACTGTGGGCGACTGGTAAGAGCGTAGTCAAGCTGTTGAGGAGGTTGTACCCACTGTGGGCGACTGGTAAGAGCGTAGTGAAGCTGTTGAGGAGGTTGTACCTGCTGTGGGCAACTGGGAAGATGTTGGACATGACGCAGTTGTTCCTTACAAGGTTTTCTATAACTTGGAAGAGAACTTAGTGATTTGCAGTGAACTAACAGATGTAGAAATTTTGGTAAATATTATGGACAATAGAAATGACAGTGCATCTTCAGCTGAAGAAGGGGAGCAGATGAAGCCTCCAGAGAAGCCGATGCGAACATATACACAGACCCATAGCTAAGAGTTGAGACGGTTTATTGAGAGACAACATAATGTAAGCCCCTCTATTCTCCAGACGCTGAATAGACTAGAAGAGTTTACCACAACTCAAGAGTATTAACTCCAAAAAACAATCACAAATTTCTAGATTTCAAAAAAATGGTAAATACATTTACATCCTATGTACATATTATGATTATTAATATTATTTAGTACCACGTCTTACTACCCGTTTGGTTTACACGCTTTAGTTACTAATTACGCTAATGGATTAGGAATTAGGAAGGTTGAATTTGAGGAAGGGAACCCACATTTGCGTGGAGGTAGAGTGTAAAACCATTTAGTAAAAACCCTTCCCAGTCCGCCCAGCCGAGATTCGAACCTCGATCTCCCCGTTTTCGGCAGTGTAGGTCACAAAACTAGCGTGTTAGCTAACTATGCCACCGATGCGGGTTATGTATATATTGCTATGTAAAATTTAATAATAAAATGATACGTACAAACTACTGTATTTTTACGTCACTGAATTTGATGTTTGAAGTTATTATTCTAACACAAATAAATAAAAACTAACATTATTAGAATTTTTTGTTATCTACAATTTTTCTAGTGGTCTCTACAGCTTCGAATTAGCCAGGTTTTACTGTAGTATGATTGAAGGTTTTTTATTTTTAATGTCAAGTGATATAAGAGTGATATGAACATGAGATATTTGAGTGATTATAACATGTGATATTTGAGTGATTATAGAAAGTTTGATACGAGTGATTTGAAGTTTTCTACGAATTTGATGTCAGGCCCTTATTGTCTATAGATTATAAGCTATTCTATTTTTGAGTTACATGACAAAGATACGAAATACATAAAACATTTAAAGGCATTTCATTATTTGTTTTTAATGTGAATATTCCTTGAAAATAAAATATATATTCTCTAGATTTCAAACGATTTATCAACTAGTTTCAATAGTTCTTTGTTTAGTGTGCAACCTATTAATAATAGATAGCCTAGTTTAAGGAATGTAATTAGGTGGTTCTTGTTCTAAGTGAACTCAAGTATATGATAGTAAAATTATTCTTGAGACCACCTCAAGTTGTTTTTCAAATATTGAGGTAACTAAACATGATTGTAACCTTGGGAACCTTAACACTATATAAGATATAAAATAACACTTTGAATACTATTAAGATAATCGTTAAAGAATGTCAGTAATAATAAACACAGGAGTTTTGATTATTTTGGTAAGTGAAAATATAGAAACATAATTTTAAATTTATATTATCAAATAACTTGTACACCTTCTGGGTCTTCAGACACGTTGCGTTTGTTTTCACTTTCATAAGGTACTGCTTAAAATAAAAAGTGACTGAAGACGTAAAATATACCGATATGAATTAATAAGAATATTAAAAAAATAATTATATAACACTGTTAATTTACAAAATCTGTTATGATAGACGATAATCAGGTTACTTAACTGACAAGAGGGTGTGATGATTGTAGTCAAGATATAAACTAATATCATTTAATATATTTTTCAAATATATATTAGTATAAATAAAATAATATATAGTCAATTGGATTAAAGTTTGTTCATTATCAAAATAACTATAAATTTATCCTATTTCATTAATATAATGTACTTTTCCTGTTTTTGTTTACATTTATTAAAACACATTCTTTAAGGACTTACCTTGTCCAATAGTAATATTGCGGACTCATGATTTGTTAATCAAGAAATAATTTTATCAAACGTGTTGAAATCAGGTATGGATTTTTTTAAAGCATATTGTATTTATGGCAATGATATGTCATCAATTGACATAGCCGCTTGTGACACATTCTATATTATTATATACCTATGAAATAAACACAATACGGTCATGAATATATAATATATACTTGCTTCTTCTATAGACCCAATTAATTTATGTAAATGATGTTTAGCTATTCATAAAATAGTTCTTGTTAAATCTATTATTAATTAAAATACATTACAATGGTAACATAGTATATTATAAAGTCAGTAAGTGATAAATCTAAAACATTTCATAAATGAGGGCTAGTTGGGATATCCAATTACAGTATTTTGATCCTAAAGATAGATAACTCCATTAACGTCCTTTAAAGAAGATTTTTTCCAAGAAGGTATATTATTTATGTGTTGGGTAATTTTAAGGTGTGATTGATGAAATCATGTATTTAAACTACTTTATTTCGAATTTACTTAATACTTATTATGGAATAACAAATCGCTGTGCGAAAATCTCATATGTATATATTTATAGTTGTATTAAAATGGAATTTTTAAAATAATTCTTCCAAAGTACTATTTTTGAACTAAAACTATATTTATTTATAGCAGTTAATGAACATTGTAAATTATATCATATGATATTTTTAGGCCATGATTGAATAAAATAAAGGTGTGCCAACCATTGTTATAGAATATTACTAGCAGTCCCGCACGGCGTTGCCCGTGAACCACTGTAGTATAATAATTATATAAGCTCGACAACCCCCCCCCCCCCCCCCCCCCC
>CABFVX010000499.1:167340-188871 GCA_902151425.1 Timema shepardi | reverse complement strand
GCTGCCCGTTACCCACTGTGGTATCATAATTATATAAGCTTCACAACCCCCCTCCCCCTCCCCTACGCTGCCCATTACACACTGGTATAAGAATTATATAAAGATATTAAAAATTATAGAAAAATGTTAAGGGTGGACAACCCTTATCACTAAGGGGTATGAAAAATAGATGTTGGCCGATTCTCAGATCTACTCAATATGCTCACAAAATTTCATGAGAATCGGTCAAGCCGTTTCGGAGGAGTACGGGAACGAACATTGTGACACGAGAATTTTATATATAAGATTTAATTATTAGATTCTATTTTTGAAATATTAAATAAAACGTTAATTAATCTCATTGGATTTATTTACATATTATTCTTTTTTGTATATTAATATATTCATTATGAATTGAAGCACAAAAAAGATAGCTGATCATGTACTGTTTATATTTATAATCGTAATCACTTTTTAACTATTTCTTATTTGGGTTATTTAACGTGCACTTTCTAAGCCAACTGATTATACCAGCAGACGACAATTTCTATGAGCGAGGGCGAAAGGGTCTACCAATTTTACCGGGATAGGTTTTTCCCCATATACCTTCTAGGGTTCTTCAACAGGCCAAAATCTGCGTGGGACAAACGTCTTTAGTTACCCTCTAAAGTAATTTGAAATGATTTTTATCGATCAATAGAAATCCTTCGACTCGGGCTGGGTTGAACCCAAAAACATCTAGTCTTGAGGCGAACACTTTACTCAGGAATATTGGGGTTAGCGTTGCGACTTTAATAAAATTAAATAACTTATTGTTAGTAGCTAAATATTGTTATTTTTAAAGGAAGTATATATGATATATTTACAGTATATAAAGATATATCGAAAAAGGCAATAATAAACTTGTATGGAAAACTAAACGTTAAAACTGAGGATCATGACTGTAAGGTCATACTCATTATCACCCTCATACTCACTATCACCCTCATACTCATTATCACCCTCATACTCACTATCTCCCTCATACTCACTATCACCCTCTTACTCACTATCACCATCATACTCACTATCACCCTCATACTCATTATCACCCTCATACTCACTATCACCCTCATACTCATTATCACCCTCATACTCATTATCTCCCTCATACTCACTATCACCCTCTTACTCACTATCACCATCATACCCACTATCACCCTCATACTCACTATCTCCCTCATACGCACTATCCCCCTCATACCCACTATCACCCTCTTACTCACTATCACTATCATGTCATCAGGGCATGGAAAGAGCCTCCACGGAAAGGATGTACTATTAGTACGTTTTGGTAACGGTACATTAGTACCGGCTGATCTTTCCACTACTGAGCTACGAGTGATGTAGCCCAGACACGCCATTATTATTAAGTTTTTTAACATATGTATTGTTTATTGAAAATAATTCAAATATTCTTTTCTAGCACCTGTCCGGCTTACATATGCTTATGTACTAATTATTATCATTTAGGGATCAGCAAGATTGAATTTAGAGGAAGTGTACACAAATTTGCGTGAAAAGATAGTTAAAAAAACATCTGGGGAAAAACATACCCTCAGTATATCAAACCGGGATTCGAAACCCGATCTCCCCGTCACTGGCTACCCAGTCTATTGAGAGAGTGAGTCTTAAAACCAATCGCCCACCGGATTGGATGAGAACTAGAGTTTTTTTTCATCTCTAATCATGATAATCTATATTAAACATTTTTTAGGCGTTGGGATGCCAGTCCTACTCAATCCCACCTAATCGTCAAACCGAGGCGTTGGCCGCTGATGTCAACTGCACGTCGCAAGGATATGTGTGTGGCAGTGACTGCAAGACCGTGTACCAGTGCATAGGGAGCGCACCCAACTTGCACAGTATCACCGTGGAAACCTGCCTAACCTCTGACGGCTACTTCTGTAGCTCCAGCTTGGGCAGATGTTCCAGCACCTTCAGCAGCACCTGCACACCAGTCGGTTACCAGTTCCAGTGCACGTCGAAAGGTACGTTCCCCGACCCTTACGACTGCGCCGGATACCACATCTGCGTCGGTAGCCAGCCAGACTTTCAGGACCTCTACCAGCAGTGCGACAGCGGTTGGCTCTACGACCCTGTGACGACTACCTGCCGGCTGAAGGCTTCCAAATGCACAGAGGACCCCGTGACGCCTTGCAACTCTTCCGGCAGTATGGGCGCTCTGGTAAAGAACCCCAGCATCTACTACATCTGCAACGAGAACTCTGAGTATGGTTACAACTATCCGGTGCTGTACATGTGTCCTCACGGGGGGGTTTTTGACCCAAGCGTGTCCTCTTGCGTGGACTATGATGTAACAACCACTACGGAGGCAACAACCACTACGGAGGCGACCACTACGGAGGCAACGACCACTACGGAGGCAACGACCACTACGGAGGAAACAACCACTACGGAGACGACCACTACGGAGGCAACGACCACTACGGAGGCAACGACCACTACGGAGGAAACAACCACTACGGAGGCAACGACCACAACGGAGGCAACAACCACAACGGAAGCAACAACCACAACGGAGGCAATAACCACCACAGAGGCAACAACCACCACAGAGGCAACAACCACAACGGAGGCAACAACCACAGAAGAGGAAACAACCACGACTGCAGCTTCGACCACGACAGCAAGCCCTGTCCCAGTATGCCATCTCCCTGGGTTGCTCCAAGATCCCAACGATTGCCACTCTTATTACGAATGTAGCCTATTTCTACAAATATCGCATCATACTTGTTCAACGGGGTGGTATTTCGATAAACTTATAAATGTTTGTATTATAGGGGTTTGTTCCAATTAGTTCAATACAACACATCAATATGAACTATGACAATGTGTCTTTTCCACCAATAAATAAAACACAAAATGATTTATAATTTGAAAGTCAACAGGAAAGATGCTTTATTTATTAAAAAGAAAAGTAAATAAACACAAAATATACTGCAGTATTAATTTTATTATATATATAATTAACTTAAGTTCAAAATGACGTTACATATGACCAAAATAAATTTAAAGAACTTAAAAATATTTGTTGGGACAAATATTTCATGTTGAGCACAATTACAACACCTTACTAATCTCGATTGGTTCATAAGCAAAGTTACATTCCCAATTCTATATGGATATGACTTAAATGAGCTTGGTTAGTTAGCTTGTTAGAATATTGACTTGCTCATTCTGAAGTCAAATGTGTAATTCCAGCTAAGGACACATATTTCATCAACATACCATTTTATCAAAACGTATTTTAATAAATTATGTGGTATTTTATTTCTGATTCATTTATGCAATTATTTTTTCTTTTGCCATGTAAAAAGTTGAGTATAAATAAAATCTGAATCATCAAAAATATACTAAAATCATTCTCATAATTTTAATGGACATAATAAAAACATTGTTTTTATGTACAAACCAATTGTTATTATTATGTGTTATCTCTCACGAACAGAGCCATTCCTTTCGTCAAACAAACCAAGACCACCAATACGTACTTTTCTCTGCCTCCTCCTCTAGCTACAAGAATTTCATTATTTTCTTCAAGTCATCTTATATTTGAATTCTTCTCCTTCCTGGTGACCTGGTGGTCTAGGGGTAAGGTGTCAGACTTATGTGCTGGTGGCTGGGGTTCAATCCTCGGTCCCGGCACAGATTTATCTGATTACCTAAAGGACGGGTGGTAAGCCCGAGGTGCAGAGTTCGCCATAGCGTGGCCGAAAATATATACATGAAATTAAATATACATTATGTATATATAACAAAATGAAATTGTATAATTAGAATGAATTAAACCTTGTATGAGGAGAGAGAATGCAAGTGCATTCGCATTGACCTGCGCGCAACATTTCATAGTTCTAAGTTTAAATATTTATAAGTTTCAAACCATAATTTAGACAAGATATCCCCCATCACGCCGAAAATGGAATTTTGAATATTAAATAAATCACGGACCCTAGTCGCCATCCTCACCAAGCTCAGTCGGTGGTATATTAAGCGACTATTCAAAACCCGCGTTCCACTATATATACATTATTGTGTCCACAGAGAGATGGGGCAAGGGAAGGAGGGGGTAAGACGATAGAACAAACATAACAGCAAAGAATGGGCCTGGCAGCAGCTAGATTATTCCAGATTGTCCTAGCGGCGGAAGTCATAACTTCGTCTGGCCGCGTAGAACCTCATTCGTTTCTGGCCGGCCGCGGATCGAGTCCCGAGCAGTCAGTCGGTCGAAAGATCCGCTCAGTAGTTGTGCCAGTTGGAGAGTGAAGTTTAGAGCTCGTTCGCTTGTGTTGGAGTTCATCAGGGGTGGCGGTGAGTGTTAGCACATTTGATATAACATTAACTTTTAACTCGTTACAAATAATATTATTATCACCACGTCTTACTACCCGTTCGGGTTATGAGCACTTACGCTAATGTTTAATGGTAGGGTGATTGTGAGATGAAATGAAGGACCCACAGTTTAACGTGGAATCCAAACCACGGTGTAGGCCTGGCATTCCCCACAATCACAAGATGTCTTGTCAGAGGTGAAGGAAGGGTTTGGTAATCAGATAAATCTGTGCCGTGACCGAGGATTGAACCCCGGCCACCAGCACAGAAGTCTGACACCTTACCCCTAGACCGCCAGGTCACCTAAATTAATTTTATTTAAGGAATTATTCTATTCTATCTTTTTTTTCATCTATATATTTCCAAACAAAACTTTTTAAAAATACGTACAATTAAATGTGTTTGTTATTAAAATTTCAAATACGTAAAAAATTATATAGATATGTATTATTACTATAATTGTCAACTTACAATTTACTTCAGATTGAATTAATTTGAAGCTAAATTTTCTTAACCTTTTTTTTAAAAAAAAATTCAGAAATTATCATATATAAAATGTACTTATAAATTATCTGTGGATAATGCGCTAATGACCTGTTATCACTATGATACCACCCAAGGTCAGATAAAGAAAATTATTTGCGATATAAAAATTGTATTCATTTTAATTGTAATATGAAGTATTTTAATCTTTAAAAGTATAGTTTTGTACTGTATAATAGATAGCACTATATTTGAACCACAGCGTGGTCATAAAGATGTATATTTCTAAACAGACTGAACTGCAGGTGAATAGTGGATAGTGATTATAATCCCGGTAGGGTGTTTTTGATTTTTGAGGATTGGTATTAATATTTAGTCCCATGGCCCCACTCCCCCATCTGAATCTACACAAATGTGTTGACATTTCCTCTAAATTTCTTCTATTTTATTCCTACCATAGAAGTATAAATTTGAGAATATCATAATAAAAAGAAAGTCAAACGGTGAGCACTAAACTATATAAAAGTCCAACCTTTTAAATGCTTTTTTAAGGTTAAGTAAAACTACTTTAATAAATATAAGAAACGTTAGTAAGTATTTGAATAAGACATTTGATTAAAATGCATTAGAGATAATTATTTGAAATGAAGGGAGTATGTAATGATAGGGAAGTGTGGAGAATGTTAGTGAGGATGGATTAAGTACTGAGTTGTTGCTTTTTTAGCTAAATATAGAGTTTCTTGACTACCCTGTAAGGGAATAGCATGATTAGGTATGTTATGCATGCATTTGTATATGAATCTATGTATGTATTTCAATAGTATTAGCGAATTTAGTTCTTCATGCTTTTGTAAATATAACTATTACATTTAAAAATTTGTCAATTATAGTTATCATTATTTTAAGCTTGTTTAGTTAATAATTTTATTTATTTTAATACAAGTAAAACTAGCCACAACTTCCCCAAAAATTATCGAAATTAAGACAAGAAATAAATAAAATTAATCTATATTTACCAGTGGAATGTCGTACCAGTGTTTACATCACCGTATAGGTCAAAGATTGACCAGCTATCAACGACATATATATATATATATATATATATATATATATATATATATATATAGAGAGAGAGAGAGAGNTCTCTCTCTCTCTCTCTCTCTCTCTATATATATATATATATATATATATATATATATATATATATATAGAGAGAGAGAGAGAGAGAGAGAGAGAGAGAAAATGATACCCTAAACTAAGTTTCTGGGATAAACAAGTATAATAATAATCTAGTCAAGTTAATTTTATGGTTTAATAAAATATGTCTAGTGCTTAAATAAAACGACACGTCCTAAAAAAGAATTTTTAAGTTTGATTTTAGGCCATTATAAGAAGTGAACAGTACATTAGATTAATCATTATAACTTGTTGACTATACCCAACTGTTTGAATATATGAGGTTTGACATATGAATATTAGTTTAGGTAATTAAACTAGTTTATTAGTTTGGATATGATCTTTTACTGAATTTAATGAAGTACAACCAACCTAGTATGTCATACACTTATCAAAACACTTTTTTATATATGAATGTATAATAAAATATAAAGTTATATTGATTAAATCAAAATTCCTTGAAAAACTTAATACAATATATTAAGTTATTAAAGAAAATATATTTATCTGGAATTATTTTAAAAATCAATGCTTGAAGCTTTAATATAAATAATAAAGAGTCAAAGAATACATTTTTTTAAATAAATCCATTTGTTTGATATAATTTTGGGATAAGCAACAACATTAAAATTGCTAAAATATGGTGAATATATTCTATATAAAAAATGAATTAGTTTCGTTAGAAGATACTCTTAACTCAAATACCACTGTATCGATAACACTGAAATCCTGCGTTCATATAACGTGGACACATTGACTATATACAATTTTCTATTAAAATAAAAAACGATTGATATTTTTAAAAATATTCTGTCTTAATCCACGTGATGAATGTTGTATTCTCCTATTGTATGTAGAATCCAATCTTTTCTATTTTACTTGATCGCCAAATCAACAGCAACCTATAAAGAAACTATATTTTAAATTTTAATATAAAATCCGAAGAGAAGCTATAGTAATTTTTAATGATTGTTTTATATTCACATAATAAGGAAAATCGTATGTAGTTATTTATTATATTTAAACTTATATATAGGTTACGTTTAAAAGATTTATATCTCGCGTTTTGTAACACAATTCAAACCAATAATGGAATAATAGCTGAACATAATTTAAGATTTGGCTATTTTACCTGGGGTTAATTTTATTTACTAATTATATAAAAATATAATTTGTTAGATTCCCCATGCGAATAAAGAACACTCCAGCTAGTTAGGAATAATACTCAGAGTTGAGTAGGATTTGATGTTTGTGATACAAACGACTAGATTTTTTTTTAATTTTAATTATCTTGATTAACTAAGACCACTATCAAATTCAATATTAATATTACATTAAAAGATAACTTATTGCGATATACTTCTTCAGGTCATAAGTACGACAGTGGATAGATAGAGAGCATGTGTGATTGTATTGGTATATTTTGACGTAGACCTAACCACGATGGTCACCATAATTGGTCTAGTTTTATTTATTTACTCGGTAAGTAAATTAATAATTTACATTTCTTTCATATTCTATAGTCCTAATGATATAACATAACTTTAATTCATGAGGATTATTTTTTTTCTGCAAATATTCTTATGAAAACTTTGAACTAATTATTTATTAAAATAATTCAAACGTTTTAACTCTTAAGGTATAGTACGTTTTAATTAAATTAAAATTATCTATAAAATAGAAACATTAAACAAGGGTACACTAGTTGAGTTGTTTTTATATTTTACAAAATTACCTAAATTAATTAACAGAATAATAATCATAAGCTGTGGGCTGGGCTGCCTAGATAAATAAAATAGATTAAATATAATATGAATTTCTTTATAGATGATATTGTGATAGTATGAATTAATATAATTTTCATCGTAGCTTTTATATTTATTTCTGTAGTAAATACAAATAGTATACAAGTAAATAAAAATGTTCAAGTTTAATATGTTTTAATAGAAATTCACATTAATATTTTTACACAATCCTACTATTTATATGTGTCAAACCTATCTATTATATTTTGTAAGTCAAATGATGATAAATTGGCGAAATATATCAATGAGACGTGTCCTACTCTAATAAATAAATGACTAGATATAAATAGATATATTCATTCATAACATCAAATATGGTACATATTTATATAATTATTTCTCATTTGCTGTTTATGAATCTGTTGACTATAATAAAACTTCCAAGGTACGTAGAAACATCCACATAAAAACGTGTATTTAAATTTAAATTTCTATAATGCAATTATTTCCTAAAATTCGTCTAAAGACTTGTATTAAACTTTATTTTAAATATAACAAAACAGTCCATTTTAAATATCACAACAAATAAAAATTCATTAGGAAGAAGCTATCACATACTGTAGTAGTATGTACAAAATATGATATATGTCACATATCATGTCATGACAGTCAAAATTTTTAGATTAAATAAGAAAATTCACGTTTGACGGCTTGTTTTACTCGATGCTGATTAAGAATTCACATTAGGCGAGCTTTCACGGTCTATCTGGTATCGATGTTTATGACCAAAACGATACCATAGCTCGGATTGGTAACACTTTCCTTGACCAGAATAAACAGTACGGTTACGACCAATGAGCCGGGAATTTGTGCGACAATATCAAAACAGCATAATTTATTATGCTCAATTTAAACGAGTATAACTTGGTAGTCGATGGATTTTAAGATTTCGTAAATTAAAATGGACGTCTTTAAATATATAACAATAAGTAGGTACTTAAAAACCGTTTAGGTATAGATCGATATGATCTAGGTGTATTTAATAGTATACGTACCTTATATTTTCTTAAGGCTATTTTTGGAAATATACGTTTAGCTTGACATGTTGTGTAAATATTAGGACTATTCAAAATAAGCACAAATCTAACTAAAAATAAAAATAAAATCATAAAGCTAATTTTCCGTCGATTTGCCGTGCATGTAGTAGGATTACATAAATTATCCTACCAACTGTCGGATCTACTCTACCCCAACCACCATTTTTTGTTTAAGAAAAACATGTCAAAATCGTTTCCGCGCTTGGTCGTAAACACTCGATATCAAGACGTAACCAAGTCAATCACGAAAATTATATCACGACCTTTTTACAGAAGAAAGAAATAATCTACAACTACAAATTATATATATTTGCCATCTTCCGATACCCAATCTCCATCCACCTCGATCATTTCATAAGTCTTCCTCTATTCATCTTGTTCATATTTCATTGCTTATTCCATTTCTCCAACTCGTCCCTGGTCGTCCCTGAATTAGCTTTCAGTTTAGTATTTGTTTTGGTACCACTTCATTCCTCAGTCTTTGAATGTGTCCATACTATTTAAGATTGTTGGTTCTTATACAATTACTGTAAAACATGTTACGCCAATTATTTCTTTAATATGTTCGCTTGTAACTCTCACCTTTCTAAATTTTCCCGCAGTTCGTCCCCAGAAATCAGTTTCTATAGCGTTTATCACCTTTTCAGATTTTCCTTTCAGAGATCAAATTTTGGAGCTGTATGTGAATATACTTTTAGCTACTGTGCTATATATAATTTGCTTGATTTTCCTATATATGTTTTTGTCCCACAGTATATTATTCATTATCGAAATGACCTTTCTACCTTGTGTGCTTCTTTAATGGCCTCTTTGACTTTTCCGTCTTAATATTATCGTGTACAGGTGTCAGGTTTCAAATTTACGATGGTGATATTTAATGCAGCCATATCTGTAAATTTTAGACAATTTAATTCACCCAAGCTCCAATGTTCATGTCAATTAATTTTACAGGCTTTAAGCTTTCTCCTGATATTTTAATTGCTTTGCCGCATGGAAACTTGTTTTAAGTCGAGATGGCTAGGATTTTGCACAAATACAAGGAGCTAAAAATACTATCACTTGCTATTACAAATACTCCTCTTAAATAACAAACCAGGATGGATCAATGGCAAAGGATTGTCCCGCCAAAATAAAAGTGTTTGATTTAATTGTTTGTAACCCGAACACAAATTCTCCATCATTGATTAATTAATGTATTTTTTTAAAAGCTAGTTTATAAAATGGGAAACGATTAGAAAAATTCTCAGTAGTGCTAAAGTTTGGGATAAATTCTTTGATAATGTTAAGGATTATCATTAATAAACTCTCACCTGTTATTTTAGAACCCAATATTAGGCAAATATTAATTTATTTAATCTTATGTCCAAACATTACAGATATCTTTCGCGGAAGCATCACTACTCGATCTAATATGGAAGTCAATCGTCTTGGATCAGACGCAGGCTAGCACCATCAACTGTACCTCCGCGGGATACACATGCAGTCTGGACTGTCAGACGGTGTACCAGTGTATAGGGTCCTCGCCCAACTTCAGACTAGTGACCGTGGAAAATTGCGACAACTCTGAAGGTTACTACTGCAGCTCCACGCTTGGCACGTGCTCCAGCACCTTCAGCAGCACCTGCAAGCCCCCGGGATATCAGTTCCAGTGCACCTCCATCGGTCTGTTCCCGGACCCTTACGACTGCAGTGTCTACCACATCTGCTACGGCGACAGCACGTCCCCCACAGATAGCGAGGAGCAGTGTGAGACCGGATGGCTGTACAACGCGGGCACCGAGACGTGCCTCGACCAGGCTTCCAAGTGCACGGTAGACCCTGTTCCCACCTGCACGGCGGAGGGTCAAGTCGGACCGCTCGAGAGCAACCCGACTATTTATTACGAGTGTGTGGAGAACGCGCAGTACGGGTACTACTACCCGGTGCTTTACACCTGTCCTCACGGAGGGGAGTTCGACGCCACACTCAAGTCGTGCGTGGATCGTGTAATCACATATAGTCCCCCCACGCCAACTAGCACTACGGAATTCTCCCCGACTGATACCAGCACTGAGCTCACCACAGCTGAGACAAGCCCTGAAACTTCATCAACTGAGCTTAGCACTGAGCCTTCCACAACTGAGACCAGCCCTGAAACTTCATCAACTGAGACCAGCCCTGAAACTGCATCAACTGAGCTTAGCACTGAGCCTTACACAACTGAGACCAGCCCTGAAACTTCATCAACTGAGACCAGTCCTGAAACTTCATCAACTGATACCAACCCTGAAACTTCATCAACTGAGACCAACCCTGAAACTTCATCAACTGAGACCAACCCTGAAACTTCATCAACTGAGACCAACCCTGAAACTTCATCAACTGAGACCACCCCTGAAACTTCATCAACTGAGACCAACCCTGAAACTTCATCAACTGAGACCAGTCCTGAAACTTCATCAACTGAGACCAACCCTGAGACTTCATCAACTGAGACCAACCCTGAAACTTCATCAACTGAGATCAGCACGGAAACTTCATCAACTCAGACCAACCCTGAAACTTCATCAACTGAGACCAGTCCTGAAACTTCATCAACTGAGACCAACCCTGAAACTTCATCAACTGAGACCAGTCCTGAAACTTCATCAACTGAGACAAACCCTGAAACTTCATCATCTGAGACCAACCCTGAAACTTCATCAACTGAGACCAGCCCTGAAACTTCATCAACTGAGACCAGCCCTGAAACTTCATCAACTGAGACCAGCCCTGAAACTTCATCAACTGAGATTAGCACGGAGACATCAACAGTTCCATCATCAACCACACCTGCGCCATTTCAATGCCTGACCCCGGGTGTTTTTGGGGATCCTTACGCGTGTCAATACTATTACAGGTGCACAGATGACCTTGAACAATATCACTACAAGTGCACAGATGGTTTCCATTGGAATCAAGTACTTGTAGATTGCTTATATGGGCCATGTCTGCAGTAAATGTCATTTAAAAATACTGCTTTTTGAAACTTATATTTATACATTAACCGTAACTTATGAATAATCTTTACTGGCGTAAGTGTAGATATATTAAAATAAACTGTTTACTTACCACTGTTAGATAAACTTATTTTTTAGGACACTAGATTAATTATGACAATTTATTCTACAAAATGAAACTAAACAATGTCCTAATGGTAAAACTACTAAGCTCATGCTGTTTGATTCTAAATCTATAACAAAAATCGTTTTAAAAAAATTAACTAGATGACAGGTTTTCTTTGTACATGTGAGTAGCCTATTTCTACCTCGTCCTATTTTTTAGAATACATCATTTTTAAGAGATGTTAAAGAACAGAGCGCTTTGGATGACTGCTGAAACATATCTGGTGAACATTTTGGGGAATCGTACTAACAGTACTGCGTGAACAAGAAGTAAACTTTTGGGTACTACTACCTCTCTCTAACACATGCAAAAGGTTATAGACATTACAAAATATTCAATATGAATCTATAAGATAGATCAAGTCAGCTATAATAATGTCAGAAACGTGTCACTTTTAATTATGATAAATTATTAGAGGAATAGCGAATAAATAGCTTTCGATTATTGGATTAAAATAATAATAATTTAACGGATGTTTCTTTCAACGTATAAAAAATGTTTTCCATTATTTGACAGAAGAGCCAGTTCAGGACAGGATAGCAAGGCACGAATGCAGCTTAATGCACACCTTTGCCAAAAATAGAGAACAGAATCTGCCTAATTTGGGAAGCAATTCACTCTCTGAATGTTGACCCATAATGCATTGCGACGCTAACTTAAAACAACTTACTATCAACATATTCTATTTTTTAGTAGATAAACATATATTTTCTTTCATTCTCCCGATGTATGTTTTCAAATTATAACCCTGTGTCGGGGCTCAATCCAATGCATCGATGCAAGCTTTACATTAACGGGTTATTACAAATCTCCTCACAACGGACAACGAAGCTGTCTGCTCGCTTCTAGCTCTACAGCGCATGCGCACTGATGTGAGATGGTTGGTTCTCCTTTGCCGAACATCTCGGGCAGAGCGGACAAAGTAGAGATGAGTTGAACTTCTTAGCAGAACAGTTCGCACTGACGAGGTGGAAATATTATGATTGGCTTAGAGCTCGTCACGTGACCACGTTTCTGTTCTGCGTTTCTTTTTCGTTTAGGGGTGACCTGGCGGTCTAGGGGTAAGGTGTCAGACTTCTGTGCTGGCGGCCGGGGTTCAATCCCAGGTCCCGGCACAGATTTATCTGATTACCAAACCCTTCCTTCACCTCTGACAAGACATCTTGTGAATGTGGGGAATGCCAGGCCTCCACCGTGGTTCGGATTCCACGTTAAACTGTAGGTCCTCCATTTCATCTCACAATCACCCTATCATTACACATTAGCGTAAGTGCGTATAACCCGAACGGGTAGTAAGACGCGGTGCTAATAATAATTTTTCGTTTGGAGTGTGAATCCACAGTAAGGTGGTATGACCATTTAAGAGGAATGGAGAGGGGAAGGACGCCCAGGAGGATGTTGGATATGGAGGAGGGGGAAGACCAAGACACAGATGGCTGAAAGGAGTAAGGAGGAGTGTGGAGGAGAGAGAGGAGAGGACTGGACCAAGGTGGAGGGAGAGAGGTGGCGGGAGGAAAGAAGGCGGCGGAGAGGCTTTTGTTCCAAACAGACACAGCCAGTAGTTGGAAGCCGTTAATGGTCATGATGATGATGATGATGATGATGATGATGATGATAAATGGATCCAATTTTTAGAAAAGTAGCGTTTTAAAGTGTTTTTTCAGTAGTGAGTGTACCTAGGAGTCCCTAGTTTGAATACCAGCATTGCTGAAATATTCATCATTAATAATATTGAGGCTTCCTCTTCCGTAGTGATGAATGGGTGGTTGAGGGCCTAAGTGTGGTGTTTTATAACTAAGTTGGTTTTTAATTCCTTCGCTAATTATATTTAGAAAGTATGCGCTGAATTGGCCTACCTTTGATAAGAAATTAGATTCAATTTATTTCATGTGATCTTATATTAAGAAAATAATAGTTTTATAGTAATGTTCATCAAAGTTGTTTCAATATATGTTTTTTTTAAACTCGTAGTTATTCATTTCTACGATTTTTTTTATACTGTAAATTGTCATTCTATCCAAATCAGCAGTCTATCAGACTAAGGGATTATATTATCAGTGAACCAGATCGTCTTCGACGGATAGTTTGGTGTTTTAATCATAACCGATGGCACCATAGATGCGTTTCTTAGTCCCTCCTAAAGTAAATATGAGCTAACTGACTCCTATCTCTCTCTATCTACCGTAGCCCCGTGACTTCTTTGGTGCTGATTGACGGTTCACAGCCGACTTCTGACAGACAACATTTAGGTATATACCTAAATTTCGACTGTCAGAAGTGACAGCTTTTAAACACATGTTTTTGCAGATCATATGTTTCGGCGTAGGGATACGTAATTTGGTCTGGTATCTTTTCAAAGCCGTCAGTGGTCAGCTGTGAGCTGTCATTCAGCACCAAAGAAGTCATGGGACTAATGTTGCTTGAATTTTCCACAGGCTTACAGATTAAATTATTTGAAAGGCGTAAGATGTCGATATAAAGCTAAACTTTTATAGAAGCTAACAAATTTTACTTAATTTCTTAAAATAATAAATATGGCGTGATGATTAACTTGTTTTTTTTTATCAATTTAACTGACATAATAGATAAACTAATCTAGCCTCTTTGAAATGTGCTATATTCTAAGAATAACATACGTCCCTTGGGCAGCAGACTAAGCTTAGTAAACGATTACAATATTACAGATAATACCGATAATTCTAGCTCTAGATACTGAAGATACCAGCTTCGGTATTCGCATGATCTAAAGTGTCACTATTGTATTAGACTATACTGCAGATTGAGGAAGGGAGATTCGGGTTCGAACCCGGTCAGGTGTCACGAGGGTGAGTTTTCCTAAATGGCTTTTACTCTCTCCTTCCACGCACATTAGGATACACTTCCTCTAAGTCCAACCTTACTAATTCCTAACACATTAGAGGAATTAGAACATATGCGTATAATATCCAATAGGACGTGGTCCTAAAAAAAGAAAATCCTTTTACAATCCAAAATAATAAGGTAAGTCGTAGTAATTTTAAATTTAATAACCATTAGATATATTTAGTAGTTCATTTGATTTATTGAAATATTTAATAAAACAAATTAATCTTCAAATTTACACAAAGAGTTTAAAAGTCCTAGCTCACAACTCAAACCAATTCATCCATAGGTACTGAACAATAGATTTTATAACAACTTCGTCGGTGACCAAGTGGTCTAGGGGTAAGGTGTCAGACTTATATGCTGGCGGCTGGGGTTCGATCCTCGGTCCCGGCACAGATTTATCTGATCACCAAACCCTTCCTTCACCTCTGACAAGACATCTTGTGAATGTGGGGAGTGCCAGGCCTCCACCGTGGTTCGGATTCCACGTTAAACTGTAGGTCCTCCATTTCATCTCACAATCACTCTACCATTACACATTAGCGTAAGTGCATATAAACCGAACGGGTAGTAAGACGCGGTGCTAATAATATAACAACTTCAAGAATAGAATAAAGCGGGTCTACACACGTTAGACTTTTATATTTTTCAAAATAAATATTTATGATTTTATGATTATTACACAATTTATATAATAATAAGTATATATAGTTGAGAAAATATAAATCATAGTCATCAAATAACAATTTCTACAATATATAGCAAACAATCCACTAAAATTAAAATATTTAATACTTGTACACAACTTAAGTGTTACCAAGATAAAATCAAAGTAGCATAACACAAAGCACACTTATGGTTTGTAAACACTAAAAAAACTAAGTTTATAGTTATATAAATAAATTATTAACTTATAAATAAAATCATTCCGCTAATGTTAAATTTAGTTTTCTAAGGACATAAGAATTGCTCTTGTAGAGTAAATATTAAGCGAGGACAGATTTAAGGTAGTTTTTTTTTCTGTTTTAATCGTAATATATTTGAAAGCTTATCGGACATAATAATATGTTGATTTGAAATTAAAACAAGAATTTAGATAACTACATTAGATATAAATTTGATTAACATTAGGTGTTTTGTCTTAGGACTGGTTCATTCCTTTACTCGGCGAACTTAGACCGCCGATGCGCCCGGCCCTCTGCTTCCTCCTTCAACTCCCAGAAATTGATTCCTCTAAAGTTGTATTAAAATATATTATTTAGTATCTTTGGATGAGGTTATTTGTATTTTGAGCTAAGACTTTTAAATTATGTTTGTGATTTCAAAAATTGTTTTGGTTAATTAAATATACACATATAACAATACAGAGGTAAAATATTATAATTATTATTATTATTTGGCACCGCGTCTTACTACCCGTTCGTGTTATATGCTTTAAGTACTAATTACGCTAATCGATTAGGAACTGGGACGGTTGAATCTGCGGAAGTGAACCCGCATTTTCGTGGAGGGAGTGTGGAAAACAATTTAGGAAAAAAACCACCCCCCAGTTCACCCGACCGAGATTCGAACCTCGATCTCCCCGTCCTCAGCAGTCGAGCTCAACACGACAAGCGCGTTAGACAACTACGCCACCGAGGCGGGTAATACTAATGTTAAAGTTTACCTAAAATAATACACATAAGACGATATAAAAATTTAAGTCATTTGTTCAGAAAACTCTTATTCAAATCCATAGTACATATTATTATACTATGATATCAGGGTCATTAGCTTGTGGACAATAAAGGTAAACTATGTGCTAAAATGTAAATGTAAATGTAAATTGAAATTGGACTAAACCCAAAATGGTTTTGTGTTTTAAAACTCTCAGCAGCTTACAAGCCGTTTAACTGTGTACGTTAAATAGTAATGTGTAGTAATAAAGTGCGGTGGAGCCAGGAGTTGGGCTGACCCTCATGTGTATGGTCAGCGTTTTATTTCACCGAGTGGAAGCACTTTTATTTTATTTTATATTTTTGAGCACCGCATCTTACTACCCGTTCAGGTTATACCATTATGAACTAGCTACACTAATGTTTATAGGAATTAGGAAAGCTATATTTAGAGAAAACGTACCTACATTTACGTGGAGAGAGAGATTGGAAAATCATTTAGGTGAAAACCATCTTCAGTTCATCTGACCAAGATTCGAACTTCAATCTCCCCGTCAGTGGCAGCCTATTCTATTGCGAGAGTAGCAGCTTAGACCACGTGACCATCGAAATGGTTTGTGTAAAATTGTTTTGATTTTGATATATATCCAAAAAAGTAATAGAGACTATATGATTTATTAATGTCATTCATATCATAACAAAATACCGATGCACACGAACTGCGGGGTAAAAGTTAAATTCATAATGACTTTGTTCAAAATGTAAATTGAAGGTTAGGTTAGGTTAGATTATGTTAGGAGTTGAATGGGATTGCAGGTTGTTCCGGAATTATTATTATTATTATTAATATTATTAGCACCGCGTCTTACTACCCGTTTGGGTTATACGCACTTACGCTAATGTGTAGTGGTAGGGTTATTGTGAGATGAAATGGAGGACCTACTGTTTAACGTGGAATCCGAACCACGGTGGAGGCCTGGCATTGTTCCGGAAAAAGAGTTTGTCCCAAAATAATACTTACATATATGGGAACATGGTCTAATGGTCTAAAAGTCGAGTTACCTTGATCTAACAATCACAGACAAATCAGACTAAGGTTTGAATCCCGTCTGAACGTACCAAGAATGTTTTTTTTTTTTTCAAAAATTGTTTTCTTCCTTTCTAAAATCTACCTTGATTATAAAGGTAATTACATTAGAGTCACGATTAGCCTACCTAAAATGGCAGCAATCCATGCCGGATAATAAGAAGGGCCGGATAATCGCGACTCTTGCTTAATACATACGAATCGAATATAACACGAACGGGTAAGTGAGACGCGGTGAAAAAATAATACCTTCATAATTACCTGCTTCAGTGGCCGTATGTTCTAAGGCGTCATTCTCTCTACAGGTTAGCCCACATATTACAGGAATATCGAGGTTCAAGTCCCAAATGAGTTTACTGAGGGTGGGTTTTCTTAAATGTTTTTTCATTATTCCTCCACTCAAATGCGGGTACACTTCCTCTAAAATTAAACTTTTCTCATCTCTATCACTTTAGTGCAATCAGTGCACATGTGTATAGCCTGAACAGGTTGTAATAAGTGATGCTGAAAAATTATTTTATTACTGTGAAGCCGATAAAAAAAACGTGATTTGAAATTTTTGATGTTTTTTTTTTTTGCCTTAACTGTGTGAGAGGGGATGTTTTAATTGAGGAATAGTTATTATTGTTAATAATGATATAAATATAATTATTTGAAAGTGTATTAGAGTCTCGATAATCCAACATTCCGCTTAATCCGACATATCCTCCATGACGTACAATTTACATTGTTGTGCATATTATTTTCCCACTACCATCGTCTCTTTGTCAGCGGGTGAGTCTCAAACCTCTATGGTTGAAGCTCTGTTCGCTCGCCTTGGTGAATGTTTGAACTGTACTAGTTCATACTGTCATGTCATTGAGTTTTGGATTCTCCCATTGAGGCGTTTGGCCCTTTTCATTTGGCGTGGAAACGCAGAGCCGTGGGAACAAACGGTTAACTCCAAGAATTTTTATTGTTTTGCAATTTTATTTTCGGAAATGGTTTGTTCAGGAATAGAAGCATGTTGATTAAGTTATACTTTTTATATACACATCTCTTTTATAATTTTAACAGTGATCAAATATCGATAAAATTGAAATTTTTTCAATAGAGAACTGCCAGCTTCATAACAAAAATGTAACAATTAATAAACATTGATACATTATCTTGGAAGGGGTGTTGAAAATATTAACATAAAATATTTACCCGTTCTCGAGAAAACTGATATTTCCAAACGTATGATTTTTCTGCAAGACCTGTCCGGTAGCTAACGCCATCTACGGTTTCTGTGATCCATCTGTTCTTGTTGGCGCGGAAGGATACTTTGGTCGGTTGTGAAGCCACGTCCCGCCTTTAATCCTTCCGCCCACCATAGCACAAAATAGGTTTTAGACTTGCACTCAACAGGACCAAGGGCCTTAAGGTAATTTTACTGTTTGAGAAATTTGGCACGCTAAAAGTGGAAATAAAAGTGTTTATTTCGATTGAAGACAAAAATTCAAGTCTTAAAAAGAATAATTACTAACAAACCCTAATTCATGCCTATTCTGCACTTCTATTTTCAGTAATTTGGATTCGTTTATCTGCCCTTCCTCCTTCACCTCTTTCCGTATTATACGATATTTCGGCTATTGATTCTCTACTCTACTGGGATATATTAAAACATACGGTCCTTAGTAGCTTCCTATATCTTGAGTGCAAATGTATTCACGATATTTATGATGATTTTAACTGACAAAAATTAATCCAATAACACTTGCACTTTTATTTTTAACGAACGGAGTAACCACGCAATACATTGCGTTGTTAACGGGATACACACCATTTCTATTCTTCAAAAGGATATAAAAATCTCCTCTTTTTCTTTCTTCCGATTACGTTTATAATAAAAAAAAATAATCCAAGCAAATATTTAAAATTACAGCTTCAAAACGCACATAGTGCTATTAAGATTATAAAATTTCAGATCTTTGCTTGGGGTAGATATCGCGTACAGTAGCCCCATTGCTTCTTTGGTGCTGACTGACAGCTCACAGCTCACAGCTTTGAAAAGCTATCAGACCAAATTATGTATCCCTACGCCAAATCATATGATCTGCAAAAACATGTGTTTAGCAGCTGTCACTTCTGATGGTCAGAATTTAGGAATATTCCTAAATATTGATTGTCAGAAGTCAGCTGTGAGCTGTCAGTCAGCACCAAAGAAGCCATGGGGCTATTGTAGTGATCGTGACAAACAGATAGAGAATATCTTAATTTTTTATATATAAAGTTGAACTATATGAAATATATATTTATATATTTTATCATAGATAATACAAACAATTCTAAGCAATCAGTTGAAACAAGCTAAAATAAAGTAACTGGTGTTCATAAGAATTCAGATTTACACAGTAAAATTAATTATTTAACAACATTATCATGCTCTTAGAAACTAGTCACAAATATTTGTAAATGTTTTATTAATAAACTTTAATTATTCCTAAATTGAACACACTACACTGCCTTCTAACATCTAAAATTGGAGGAGTGAGTAAAACATTACAGGATGAAAATCCTTTAAACAAATTTTCTCTTTCAACAATGGCGAATTAAACGGCGCTCCGGTAAGATGGGACTGCTAGGTAGGAAGAGAACGTAAATTTGTTCAGCCGGAGTCTTCTCTCCTCATTTCTCAACCCATGAATTAATGAAATTTAATCCACTTGATGTGGAACCTTCAGCAGAGACAAGAAGTCTATTATGAGGGTTATATTTCTAACCTTCATTTGGTTTCGCACGCGTTCTCTCTCTCTCTCACTGGATATTAAAATGGAATGGTTTACGAGGATAATAATACATGAAATGGAGGAAGCGATGGAAACAGAAGACATATTTTTTTTCGAAGTGAACGGATCTCTTTTATGATCCGTTTCGGTGGTTAAACGGTCCAAGGCATCAATAACTCTCGCAGTAGCCTAAACCACCGACAACAGGAAGATAGAGGTTCGAATCTCGGTTGGATATACTGAGGATGGTTTTTCCAAAATGGTTTTCCACTTCTGCTGAGGGTGTTTTTCCAAAATTGCTTTCCACTTTCCATCCACGCAAGTGCATGTACACTTCCTATAAATATAACCTTCATGATCCCTAAAACCATTAGCGTGATTAGTGTATAATCCGAAAGGGTAGTAAGACACGGTTCAAAAATAAAAATGGAAGATATCGTTTAATTTATACCTTCTTCGGTTCTACCCTATTAGTTCAATTAAAAAGCCTATAGTCCCAACTAGTAAAAAGGGATGTAAAATGTTAATTAACAATAATTACAACTAATGAAAGAAAGACTAAACAAAGTGGGGATAATTTCTGTCACTTTACCAACACACGATTGGCTTAAAGCTTGTCTCGATTCGGTTTTACTTTGAGTATTTAAAATAACTGCACAAATATGAAGTTGCTTTAAATGATGAGCTAACCTTTGGCCTAACCTAGAACATCTCACTAAATACCCCCATAAATTTAAATAGGTTCTTAAACTTTCACAAACACGTGTTATATTTTTAGGTACAACCTGCTTTCGAAGTTTGTTCAGGGATTCAAGCATTTAATTACACTGGCGGGCTAGGAATGAGAAATATTTAAATTTTAAGGGAAACGTATCACCGTTTGCGTAGAGGAAGTGTAGAAATATAAACAAAATCAACGTAATTTAAGAAGAGAATCGAACCCAGACCTTATTAGTACAAATGAAAGATTAATAAGACTTATTCTAACTATAATTCTTAAACATGGTCGGCTTAATAAATACTCATCTCAGAATATGGTGGCGTTACTTTTACTTACCAAACATTATTTCGTGACATTGTTAATAGTTGGTAGACCTGCATGCCGTCTTGTTTGGTGTCGACCAGTACCTGGCGAGGTAAATCCCCCCCCCCCCCCCC
>CABFVX010000499.1:123768-167290 GCA_902151425.1 Timema shepardi | reverse complement strand
CTTTTCCCAACAAAACACTAGCGCTATGCTCACACAACTTTGCGTGACCTGGTTGAGGGCCATTTTTACAAAATACAACAGTCTCTTCCTTGTGTCGTTATTATTACTACTGAACTGGAATACATGAGGACATCTATTAACAGCGATGAAAGAACAGGGAAAGATATTTCTGTGGAAACTTTTAAAAGCATAAAAATATATATTATAATGTTGTAATTGGTTAAGTTAATCATTTGAAAGTTTTCAAAAATAAATTACTACATGCATACTTCGTTCCTAGTAACTAATTTGTAGTAAAACCTTTTTCAGAAGTAAAGTGTTTGAATCTATAGAAATGCTATTAAAGACAATCTATTGGTAACTACGTGTTGAGCTCGACTGCTGAGGACGGGGAGATCGAGGATCGAATCTCGGTCGAGTAAACTGGGGGTGGTTTATCCTAAATGGTTTTCCACTCTCCCTCCACGCAAATGAGGGTTCACTTCCTCTTAATTCAACCTTCCCAATTCCTAATCCATTAGAGTAATTAGTACTTAAAGCGTATAACCCGAACGGGTAGTAAAACGCGGTGCTAATTATTATTATTATTATTGGTAACTAAATAGCTACATTTTTCATTTTCATTTAGGTTATTCAAGATATTTAACGTTCATTTTCTGAAACGACTGATTATATCAGCGTACGACTTATAAACTAAATTAAATCTAGAACAGACACAACAACCAGCCTCCCGGCAGTTAATTCGTCACTGTGGAAGGAGAAACACAAATTTACCCAATGATATATTGGGCCATGATAAGAATGGAACCCAGGACCATTATTTTAGTATACAAACACGCTACCGACTGAACTAAGGTAACGGAATGAGTATCTAAATAATAATAATAATTATTATTATTATTATTATTAGCACCGCGTCTTACTACCCTTTCGGGTTGTACGCACTTACGCTAATGTGTAATGGTAGGGTGGTTGTGAGATGAAATGGAGGACCTACAGTTTAACGTGGAATCCGAACCACGGTGGAGGCCTGGCATTCCCCACATTCACAAGATGTATTGTCAGAGGTGAAGGAAGGGTTTGGTAATCAGATAAATCTGTGCCATGACCGAGGACTGAACCCCGGACCCTTAGCACAGAAGTCTGATACCTTACCCCTAGACCGCCAGATCACCAAGTATCTAAAACTTATTTCATTACATAGAAGGAAATTTAGTATTTGGTCTTTTTTTCATTTGATTCAATTATTTTGATCTTCTGTTTTACGTTGTAAATGTAGTAAAGTCTTAATAATAATGGTTTTATATACCAAATAATGCGTAAACCCAAATTTAACTCTAAACCTCGGCTCGCGTGTTGGGTTTTAGCTTTGTGCGTACATTTTACAACTATTTTATTTATAAAACTTAACAAAAACTTAACATTATGTATTTATTTATAGAATATGACTAATAATAGCAGTATTATTAAATCAGTTCGTATAAAATAATATTTATTTGCTAAAATTAGCTTTCAGCCCTAACGGTTTAACGTTTATATGTATACAAAAGTAAATACAGGAATATAAAACTATTAATCTTGGATTATAATCGTAATTTTTCAAAGCTCTATATTGTGTTCTTCAAATACATTTAAATTATAGTAATTAATTCAGTTATGTTAAAAAAAAATGACAACACAGAAACGTGAATCGAATCCAGAACCTCTGGATTTGTGCACAAATGTCCTATCACTGAGCCATCCTGGTTAGAATCGTATTTGGTGATATCAGTGCCCCGAGCAGACCAATGACCGCCCCCCCCCCTCCCGCTCCACCCCACTTGACAACCATTTTTGACCTTGATCCACCGAGCCATAACGAAACCGAGTTGATTAACTGACAACTAATGTGTAATTTGGGGAAAAAAAACCATCATGGAGGTACATTAGACTTTTATTCATCACCAAAGGGTACAATCTAAACAAAGTTTGAGATCCAATGGTAGTTCTGAGATATGATGTATCTGAGTGATTTAATATAAATATTTCAAGACTCTTATTCTACGCAAAATAAAGATTAAGTGACTCTAAAATCTACAGTTTCTAGTACCTACATCATTGTTTTGAATTTGTAGGGAGTTCTAGAGAAAGTAGTAAGACCCAAAGAACATAACTATTTATACATACTTTCATAACTACCAAGCAATATTTAAATATTTATATTGACTTTTGTGTAAGTTGTAGAGAGCTGTATACACTTACACAACTTACACAACACATGTGCTATATTTGCTGGATTAGTATGTGTGAAGTAACATTCTTGAAAGGTCGAAGTAGAGAGCTGACTATTCATAACAATGTTTAAGCTAGTAAGCCCGAAAGGGGCATATATCGTGATATAAAATACCTTGACATTTTTGGTAATGGGGCTTCACAATTCCATCTATTTTGCGAGCGTTCGTTCTGTCCATCACCGTACCGATAGTAGACATCTTCAAGTCTCCCATAGTACTGGCACTTGGAGGACATCATCGGAGCCCATGGTCCAGGGATCGAGTTCTGTAGAGGCATCGCGTAGTAACAGTCAACTTGGTTGGTCTAAGTATTCACAAGTTAAGCCAGTTCTTTCACGAACAGGCGTGTTTATTCTTCTTACTCTTTATATTACGGCCAACAACACATTTTAACAACCTCTAGTATATACTATTAAACCAATATTCACAAACCTACGTACTATTTCGATCTCACACCCCTACCTTGCCGGCAAACTTACCCCTACCGCAAGCTATCCTGACCGAATGAGCCTGCGGGGGGGGGTAGGTTCGCGACATTACAAATATATAAAATAAAGCTTCAATTTTTTTTTATTCTAAACATTTTATTTCAATCAATTCAAAATGTTTATATATAGCTTAGTGGTAAACAATTAATGTTCTCACCTCTAAATTATTATCACTCGAGCTATATGATTAATTAAGTGTTATAAAACATGTAATTACTATTGTTTATTATATCAAAGAATATATTAGTATAAAGATCATTCTTTGTTATTTACCAGTTAAAGATTAAATTATACTTATTTAGCCCTTCATAACTTTAAACTTATTTATGAAATTATTCAAATTAAGAATAAAGTTCAGACCATATTGCATGTATTTAATAAAATCTAGGAAAATATTTCCACCTTGTCTTGAACTCCATGATTTGCAATAAAAATAACTAATATCTCACATAAAAATGAAATCAAACTTAGAGTGAGACCTAAGAGTAGAATATAGAAGGAAGCAAGGACATGTCCGAGAGCCAATGGTTTCAGGTCAACTGGTTTACTTCTGTTACGAGCCGACAGCGTCAGTTCATATACATCATCGTTAAACCACTTTGTGTTAAGTCCTCCTTCGACTCCCATTCTTATGAAAGCCTCGAATCTGTCTTGATAAGGAGAAACATAAGGGAAGTGAAACGCCAGGCGAAATGAATAAACACATTCTTCCATGAGATGTATTAAAGGATAACCATCTTCATAGAAGTCGTTTAGATTGACATATAACTCATTAAAATATGATGCATCAATATAAGCTGTGCTTCTATTGAAAGCAACCATGTCCAATGTAGATTTAATATCCTTGATGAAATATGACCTTTGGATTAAAACTCTAGAAACAAAGTCAGTTGAGTCCAAATCACTAAAAATTAAATGTAGATCATCGTCAATTCCATCCATACGAGGAATAGCAAAACTAAGACTACTTTCACACAACTCGTTCCAGGTATTGATATCAGCGTGATAATGTGGTATTGTCAGGTAACTGGTCAAATTTCCCTGATAAGCTCCTGTCAGAATCAAACTTAGCAATAGGCACAATATGACAAAAAATCTTTGAGTGGAGGAAACCGATTTAATATTCGTAAAACCGTTAACTATTATTTGCAAAGTCTCCAAGATAGTTTCCATTTCAAAAGTCAAGTCCTGTCTTATCAATTTCCACAGTAAAGTTATTATTGGTAGAGTGCCTAAAACAACGGCCCAAGTAGTTCTGGTGAAAGGTAGAATCACGTTCATGTACTGTGGAACACGATGTGCCTTTGGTACTATGGCCTTGATACAGCTTTGGTCCATTGATTGGGTTGAGGTAAAATAATTTTTAGTATATTTAATGAAAATGTTTCCAAACATATCAGGCACCATTTTCTTGGTAGACAAATTTGTTTCTTTGCCGTAACTACTTATCGAATCGACTTGATCTTTCTGCTTAGTAATGGTCACTAAAGTTGCATTAATTCCTTGCATAATAGATTTAATACTCATATATTCCCCATTTAACCTACCTGACTTCAGTCCATATACACTTCTCCCTTCAGTTACTATTATTTTGTATCCATGTACATCTTTAAGTTTATCATTAAAAATGTTATTATTTTCCTTTTCACTCGGTAATTTCGAAAGTTCCAAGAGAGAGCCATTATTTTGAAACTGGTTGAAAAACCATGCCTTAGCTATGACGCTTTGAGAAGGATTGTAATTTTCAATTTTATAGTTTGTTAGTGAAATTACAGGAAAATAAATCACTACCACATTCAAAATATGATACTCGTCCCAAATCCTTTGACAATCCTCTTTTAAAATGTTTGTTTTGTTTTGATCTTGATAAGTTATTATCATTATAAATGGCGTTCTTGGGTTTCCTAGGAAGGTTTCTTTAAATCGGAGAAGGAATGTATAAAATAAACTACTGATTTTTTCTATAAACCAAAATGTTATTCTCGGTACGCCTATAATACCACTGAACAAAACTGTATCTGAAAACCTTTCTTTCAATTCCAAAGATTTGTTCTCATCCATTATTAAAGTCAGAGTGGGGAACTGTTCCACCCTGTGAACTTGCCTGAACAGTTCATTGGAATGATGAAGACTGTTTTCTTGAACAATTATAACTGCTAGAGACATAGGCCCACTGCTTCGAATAACTTCAACCAATGAGTGAATAACGCGTGTAAAATGTTTACTAGAACTGACCTGTACGAATGAAGTATCAAGTTTAGCGTCGCAGTTGCTTATGAAGAATGTCAACAAAACAGTCACTAGCACGTTCATTTTGTTTTTACAAATGGCAAACTTTATTTGAAGAAATATATATATTATTTTACTAAAAACAGTAAACAAAAACTAAATTTGAATGCCGGTTTAGTTTCTTTAAAAACCAATAAATCTGTTAATAAAATTTTAATATGTATAAATTTTATTTTGAAATAACCATTAAAATATAATTTAATTTGACAAGAACTGCAAGACTGTCCCAGCAAAGTTGGTATTCGCTATGTACTAAGTCTGGGACTAGTATAAGTTAAAAATACCCAGATAGCATGTCACATGAGAGAGAAGATAAACAGGAAATAATCGTAGCCATTTAAATTAATGTCAAACTATTTATTTTAATGCTTAACATATCGAAATACCCGTTCACATTTAAAAAAATTGCAACAGTTTATAAAAGAGAATTAGATTTTTATGTTGATAATAAAAATTAAACCAGTAAATTATAAAATAAAAATCTAAATTATTATTGCATTTAAATAATATTACTTGGAAATATAACAATTTATCTTTTTTTGTATAAACTCTCCACTTATAAAACTGTGTGCAAATCCATACAACTATAAAAACATATCAATTTTAAAAAAAATCAAACAAATTCACTAAATGTTTAGCTAGAGGTTGACAGTGTTTCCTGGAAGGAGTTAATAGTCTTTTAAAATGCCTTAAACACAAATTTTGAATTGAAAATTTAATTTTTTTAGTGACAAATGTTTATTAAAAATAAATCCCTTATAAATTAACTAGCATATAAAAATAGTGAACAATATTGATTCCCTTTTTAACAACACAAACCGATATTGATACTTGTCTTCGGGCTTGGAATATGTGTAAATGATATCCTCAGTTCTACTAATATCACTTAGTAATAATATCAATATTTAAATGTGTATGCTCCATTGGCTTAGGAGATTTCCATCCGATGAATAAGGTTCTTAAGATGTCAGGCTCTTAATTTGTGTAAAATTACCAAATAACTTTGGCCTAAGTACATGCATAGACCCCTGGCAAGTATCCATTTCCATTTTTTTTTAGTATTTTAGTAGTGGGGGTCATTATGTAAAGTGCATATTTTTTTATTGAGGAGGAGATTTATATATATTACCTCAATAAAATAAAGATGCACTATACATAATGACCCCCACCACTAATACATATATATATATAAAGCTAAGGGGCACAAGGCCGTAGCCAGGGGGAGGTTTTGAGGGTTCAAACCACCCACTAAATTTTATGAACAAAATATGTATATGGCTTTATTTATGGTTCAAACAATATCAAAATTAAGATACAAATACAAATTAGGGGGATGTGTTACCATAAAAAGCACTTCAGAGAGCTTCTAGAGGTGCTATATATTTAGAAATTTCCCTAGCCTTCGGCATTTTTGGGGTTATTTTTATCATAAAAAAACACTTCACAGAGCTTCAAAAAGTGTTTAATATTTAGAAATTTTTCGAGCCTTTGGCAGCTAGGGGGTTATTTCACCATGAAAAAAAAAAACACTTCAGAGAAGAATGTCTAGAACTGTTTAATATTTAGAATTTTTTTCTAGTTTCCAGTAATTGGGGGATGTTCCCACCAACCCCCCCACCTTCCCCCTGAAATTATTGGCTTGCTACGGCCTTGAAAGAGCACATCCTAAAGGTTTTCATAAATACAGTACGTATGTAAGACTTATAATTTTTTTGTTTATTAGTTTAAAATGTACCCATATCACTGGTCAAACTAACTATCCATGGTATCAGATACCACAAGATTTAAAAAAAAAATAGTAACTGTGCACATACTGATATTTCGCTAAATTCAAATAAAAACGTACGTATTTCAATGTTTCCTGATTTTAAGATATCCCACACCACTGCTCACGTGTTTTAAGGCGTTTGTTTGCTTTCAATATCCTTTTCAATCAGCTTGTTTCAAATAAACACAATATTTGGATTAAAGTGTAATATTTTAAATATCTTGTGTAATTATTAAGCTCAGTCTGCTTAGAAGGTTAGAGAGGGGGAAAAATCAATTAATGTAATATAATAAGGGTTATAATAATAAGATACTTTACACTTTTTTAGTTTATCTTCTGTACTTTTACATTTGTTTAAATGAATTATTAATATTATAAAATAATCCCTGGCATCTACTAAGAAAAGTAAAAAATTTAAAATGCTTTAAAATAATAGTTTATTGTTTGACCAGATCATATATTTAATATATTAAAAGAACCGCAGTGGGGGGCACGCGGACTAATTGTCAGGCTGCTTTAATTTGGTTCTCCGGTGACAAGGAGGCGGGGTTCAATCCATGGCCAGGTGTAATGTGTGAATTAAAAAAAAGTCACCCACTTTATCTCTACGCAGATGCAGGTACATTTCCCCCCAAAATTCTACTTTAATTAAATATTTCCTTCAACGATGACACGCGAACAAAATTTTGGGCTCGTCTAGTCTTGTTTGCTAATGAAGGGTAGCTCGGGGTTCAAATCCCAGTTGGGTGTACAGTGGAATTATGTTCTTTAATAATGTATTAGTTACTTTACACTAAAATGCAGTTTAATTTTAATTAAAATCTACCAACTAAATTTCCTACCTACTAGCCTATTTAAAACTATTGTGCCGTGTATTGTAAATTGCGCTGTGAAAAATATAAAGTGATCGGAAATTCATAGTCCAAACTGCACAGACAGCTTGTTTGAACCAAAAGTAATACAAAATACCTGTACACTTACATCATGAAACCTACGTTGATACCATTAAATTGTGTTTTTAAGTGTTAACGTATTGAACCGGGAGAGCAAAGCTGTTCAAGCATGCGTGTACAACAGGTTTCATAGGCGTTAGGCGCGCGATACTGCACATGTAATAATGGCAAGCACTTTCTGTGATGTAGGACCGTTAATGTTGACCCTCATGACATATCCCCATTTCTAGATGGTCTGGTGGGTTGTTTAATATTAACTGTGGTGTGTTCAGTTGCCGTGCTCCAAAATATCGAGGTGTGTAGTTCCGTGCGCCTAGCTCCTATGCAACCTGCTGTACACGCCATTTTTAACAGCTTTGCTCTACCAGCACTGTACGCCAAAACTTTGGACACAATTTAATGGTACTGGCATATCTTTCCGGTTGTAATGAATTGGGATATTTTTATTAATTTTTGTTCAAACAAACTATATGTGCGGTTTGGGCTATGAGTTTTCGAACACCCCTGTATACTTCATAAAATCCCTATTGAATGAATTACAATTTAATTTACAGAAACATGAGATTTGAGAGATATAAATGTATTAGTGATTACAATTTATAAAAATGATTGATGTGTGACCTTAGTTGAGTTAGTAATATATAGAGACACACATGTTTTCATAGTAAACAAATAGAACACGCGACACAATTGATCAAATTATTCTTAATGACACTGACTATTCACAGTAGTCTGAATTAAATTGTTTACTGACAAACATTATATATATATGTAGAAATAAAGAGATAATCTACAAAAATAATGTTTTTAATAATTTTCATATTTGATTTTGTAAAGAGTATTAGTAAATGACAAAATTATATCTTCTTTATGTTATTCCCATTTCCTTAATTGATAGTAGCTTAGTCCTCTATGACAACATATTTCTGTGTTATTATTATTGGTGTTACAACGAAACTTGTCGTCATAGAAGACAAAACTACTATCAATTAAGGAAATGGGAATAAAAATGTACACGATATAAGGTAATATAGTTAATATGTATATCAATGTAATTAATAATTAATTAAATAATTGGCTTTCATCAGACCTGAAGATATAACACCTAAACATGTCGTCGTAGAAGACTACGCTACTATCAAATAAGGAGAAAGTAATAAAAATAAAGAAGATACAATTTTGTTTAAAAAAAAGTAAATGATTGATATAATTTATTTAATTCAAAACATTTTTTTAATTATAATTTTGTTTAATAACCACGCTGCTAAATGTGTCAGGAGGGGAGTGAATCAATGTGTCTCTTTAAGCATCATCATTTAGCTACCAAACAGTTAATAGGGGCAAGAAGAACACTCTAGACAGTGGGTGGCGTGTTAGATAAGGGAAGGGGGGTAGTAAACACCAGTCATGAGAGAGGTTGATTGGGGCGTAGCCCCCATTTAATACCATACTGTGCTAATTGTTCCCCATGATCGATTCGAATTTTCCTCTAGTCCCAACACCCTCACATTAAATCTCATGAATGGTCTTCAAATCCCTGCCCAACCATTACAGCCCGGCACAAGGGTTGTATAGAACGTTGTTCGGTGTATATATTATTACCGGATAATAATCAACGGTCTAGAGAAAGCCACGTAATAGGAGCTACCAACATGAAGCTGTATCCAAATAGAAAACAGAGGGCGATCACATTGAAATCAGTAATGGTCTAAACAATAACTTCAGATTTATGAACCGGTAGTGGCTAATTCATAGTCTTTATTAATTTAGTCGTGGATCCTGTCCGTGGCTTAGGTTGGTTCGGCGATCAGTTATAGATTGGTATAGTCTCCCTCTACATATATAGCATATATATAGTCTATATATATATATATATTCGCATTACAAAAATAGAATAGTTATAAACTATATTATTATTAGAACCGGGTCTTACTAACCGTTCGGGTTATACGCACTTACGCTAATGTGTAATGATAGGGTGATTGTGAGATGAAATGGAGGACCCACAGTTTAACGGGGGATCCGAACCACGGTGGAGGCCTGGTATTGCTCACAATAACAAGTTGTGATTAATACACGTCTTGTCAGAGGTGAAAGAAGGGTTTGGCGATCAGATAAATCTGTGCCGTGACCGAGGATTGAACCCCTTACCCCCTAGACTATCAGGTCACATCTAATTTATATTTTTAATATGTTATTTGGGATAGTTTAGATATTTATATTGTTATTTTAGCACCGAGTTTTACTACTCTTTTGAGTTATACAATTATGTACTAATTATTTTAATGGTATTAGTACCGTTATATTTCGAAGAAGTATACTCACCTTTACACGGAGAAAAAAAAAACTAATCTGAAAAAAAAGTCAGTAGGCTACACAGACCAAGATTTGAAGTTGGATCTCCCAGTCATAAGCGGTCTTGTCTGCCACAAGAGTAGCGCTTTAGACCATGCGGCCACTGAAGAAGGAGAATATATTTGACTTGCATTGCAGTTGTTGATTTTGAGTGACGGTTTTTAACCTGTCATATATGTAGAGTAAAGCATTACTTAATAAATGATATTTATGCTTATTAGCTTTTTATTTTACTTTTTAATAAAATTCTTTTTCATTCATTATAGTAATTGTTAAACTAATTGGTTTAGTCTGTTATGATTTAATTTTTAATTAATGGTTTCTCACCCCACTTCCACGAGAATTTTGGGTAAATTGTTCTAAATCTTAGCATGATCGCCTTTGATTCAATAGTGTCAATATTCGGATAGCCATGACGTGTATAAAGAAGTAAATAACGGAGAAATAATATATGTAATTAGATATTTTCTTTCAACATAATTAATTATATGAACTGACTTACAACGTATATGGCTATAAGTGTTTTAATTAAATATTTAATTGCATATTAAGGTGTGTTATAGATCATGTTAACAAAATTAAATGTTTCATAGCATATTTAAGATGTGTTATAGATCATGTTAACAAAATTAAATGTTTCATAGCATATTAAGATGTGTTATAGATCATGTTAACAAAATTAAATATTTCATAGCATATTAAGGTGTGTTATAGATCATGTTAACAACATTAAATGTTTCATAGCATATTAAGATGTGCTATCGATCATGTTAACAAAACCTCTTTGAGATAAATCATTTCATACTATCAGACATATTTTTAAAATAATTATCAACTTTATCTAATTAATTTGTTTAGTAGCACGAAGGCTTAGTTTAGAAGAAGTGTTTCCCAATTTTCGCTGAGATAAAGTAGAAATCCATTCAGGAAAAACACCCTCAGTAAACTTTGCTGAGATTCTAGGTCCAATCCCCCTCCCCCACCTTGTCCTCTGCAGCTTAGTTTAACACGAGAGTGATGCCTTAGACCATGCGGCCACCGAAGAAAGATATGTTATTATTAAATTCAAATATAGCATCCATACCAATGTTTTCAAAACTTGCAGAATAACTCCCTATCCTCGGAGCAAGTCTTTAATTTAATTTTTATGAAATATTTTAAAGTTCATTAATCATTTGACGCAAATAATAAATATTGGTGAAATATTAGAATCTATATAATTGTAACCCACTTCGGCCGTTTGGTCTAACGCGCTACTCTCATGTTGGACTAGACTGCCGATGACGGGGAGAGCCAGGTTCAAATCTTGGTCGGGTGTACTAAGGGTGGCCTTTCCAAAATTGTTTTCCAATCTCTCTCCACGCATATGTGGTTAAACTTTATATTAAAATTAACCTCCCTAGTTCCCAAAACCATTCAAGTAATTAGTGCATAAGCGTATAACCCGAACAGGTAGTAAGATGCGGTGCTAATATATATATATATATATGTACTTTTTATTGTTAACTTAAAAAAGATATATATAGTTGTATTCTAAAGGCCCCGCGTTGGGTAACCAACTGTAAAATACTAAATGAGGCTTCTATATATTGAAAGCCCCACTGTTGGGCTCCAATTATAAAATTATAAAGGCCTCATTTTGGGTGGTAAATTATAAAATTCTATGAAACGACGACTTTTAATCTTAACATCTGTCCCTGGCTAGCTCAGCTTCTCTTATCGACGTGATTATCATAAAAAGGAAATTTCCACTTATACAATAAATATACTTTGATCACCTTTATGTTAATTTATTATTATTACGTATTCCTTTATACGTCATTACTGTAACAATTTACAACTTCAGCTTGTACAACTGTCCCGTCCCTACGCCAGTCGCCGTGCACTATATTGTTATTAAATATGTAGCGACAAACAACACACGTCTTGTCGCCATCCCAGCCACTGGGTTCGGTTCCTCCCTCGTATATTTTTCAAATTCCGATGGTATCGACGATTGAACCAGAATGGACTGACAATCTCGACCTATCACGAGAGAGTAGTTTGAATTCTGGCTTTCTGGTTGGCTGGACAATGCAACCGCTCTGTACTAAGGACAAGGTGTATTTATCTTAGAACGAAAACTAAGCTCAAAATCAGCTCTTTCCGTTTTGGTTCCATCGTCCAACGCATCCAGTAAGCACATTTAAAATAAAATAAATGTACTGCCTTTAAACTGCTTGAAGGGCTTAAATATTATATAATGAAAATGAATGATTAAAAATAATGTTATAAAATAAAGAGAATTCTCGAGTTTAAATATAAAATGCAAATAAAATATTAAAAATGAAGTCTCATCCTTCCTTTTCGAAACAACATAGGGTTTACAAGTTACATTACTATATATATATATACATATATATTAGTACTTTTTATTGTAGATTCATTATTTTAGTATCACTAAATATTTAAAATTGTTTTGGGATGATTATTAACTCCTAATTTGCATTTTAACCTGAAAGTTTAAGAAGGAACTATCATAAATAAAAAACCCAAAGGAATCAAAAAATAATTTTATGTGTTAATATTATTTTCCCCCTTAGATATAAAACACACGTTAAAACCAGTAGTACTAAAAACACCAAAATTACTTTAGACACATATGAGTCAATATATTAAATATAATGATTCATATTTACAAAATCTGTACTATATAGTTTTATTATGATTACATTTATATTTATATTCACAGCCCTATAATTATTAGCACAGGGCAAAGCAATTACTCTAAACTGTTAAATCAGAATCGCCCGTAGCAAATACATTGGAGCTTGAGGTTGTTCTAAATTAAATATTATTATCATTATTATTTGTATTTATCACCGCGTCTTACTACCCGTTCGTGTTATACACACTTACGCTAATGTGTAATTATAGGGTGATTGTGAGATGAAATGGAGGACCTACAGTTTAACGTGGAATCCGAACCACGGTGGGAGGTCTGGCACTCCCCACATTCACAAGATGTCTTGTCAGAGGTGAAGGAAGGGTTTGGCGATCAGATAAATCTGTGCCGGGACCGAGTATTGAACCCAGGACCCCCAACACAGAAGTACGACGCCTTACCCGTAGACCACCAGTTCACCCATCTGAATGAAATAAATATACTATTTTTAACTGACATGTAATTAAGAAAATTAATATATTGACAACACTGGTGAAATTCATAGTAACTAAATTGTATTGAGTTGTAATTGAAGCATTTTAGAGAAGTTCGGTTATTAAATATCTCTTTACTCAATTTATGTTCGTATATTTTCTTCTCCGATTAAATATCTAATAGCTCTAAAAGTGAGAAATTGTGTTCAGTTGAGTAGTTTGGTTAAGTCTCTAAAATTAGAACTTTGGGATGAATTGTAATTCATCATTTCATCTTTTGGAGCTGTCACACATAGAAGATAGCTGTCTTAACTTAAATTAAATGTCGTTTCAAGTTATTAGTATAACCTAACGCCATGAATCAATAAAATTCTAAACTGTTCAAGGCAATTATAAGCTTTTCAACTCATACTTAAAATAGTTATTTATCACAAGGTAATATCAATTTGTTTTATAAATATATCATTAGTACACTTATTGACATTAAAATTTAGGAATTGTCTACCTCGGTGATCTTGGGGTAAAGCACTGACCTCATGTTCCGATGTCCGTATATTCAAACCTAACCGGGGTCACATATTTTTCTTACGTAGTAAAAATCCGTAGCACAACTTCCTTCGGAAGGGAATTAAATCCGTCGATCCTATGTAAATTGTTGCATGTAAAAGAACCCTGGATGTATTTTGAAAATACCTTTTCCTACAAAATAGGTCGGTCCTTTCACTCTCGCTCATAGAAATTCTCGTGTGCTGATACAAAGAGTCAGTTAAGAAAGTGAACTTTAAATACCTCAAATAGATAAATAAATTAATTAAAGGATTAATTTCAGATAAATGATTATAATATTAAATAATATTATTGAATTCATTTGAAATGAAAAATGATTCAAATTTATTTTGCTAATAAATATATCTCAACCCTTTATTAAATACAATCAACATTTGGTATTTCCGTGTAAACCAAATTAATCGTTTTATTGTACTTCGAAAAAATATAATTGTGTACATTGTATATTACGAACATAATAACTAGTTTTGTTGTATAATATATACATACCCTTAAATCTTTTATCATTAAGTATTCCCTGTACAATTAATTAAATAATGTGCCTGAATCTCTGTACAATTAATTGAATAATGTGCGTGAATTCATTATAATATTTTCAATTTTGAGCTAAGATTGCTATTTGCAAAATAAAAGTTGTATTTATTTTAAAACTACAAAAAATAATTATTATAAACATAGAATAATACAAGAGAAGTTGTAAATAGTCTTACACTAAAAATTGTGTTGTTTTGTTTTACATCACACATTAATTTAGAAGTATTCTTTACACTAAAAAAATGTATTTTATTTCAAAACCAGATTGTTTTTTAAATTAGATATCACAAATAAGTATTTAGCTCTGTTTGTTTAATCTAATTTTGTTTAAACAATTGACGAGAACCAAATTATTCTTTTGATGAACAGTTTCCCTGCAAGTTGTTTACATTAAATGTAATGAACATCAGCGATTTCTGTTGCAGTAATCAGAATTGAACGCTACCTATATTAATGTTGTTGTTTTTTTTTTGTTTAACTTTTCCGCCAAGCTAGATCTACAACCACCATTATAAACCACAAACCAGAGATAAACCTTCCTATACCCCGTTAAATATTTAACCACCAGCTTTGTTTGATTCCACGGAAACACGGTTCATCCACATAATAAACAGGGGACGCGTGTTGAATCCACACTGGGTGTTCATTATAAAACCCAATTAATTATCAATTCTCGTTATATAGGAACGTGCTACCTAAAAATTTAATATCAAATTGATTAACTTTGTAGCTCGACCTTTCAATTATATTTCAAAATATTTTAAAAATTACATTTGCCTACTCTTGTTCATTGTAGGCCCTCGTTATTTATCTTGTTTCAAGAATTGAATTTTAAGAAATTAATTTATAGTAAATTATGTATAACGGCTAGATAAATTTTCTTCAATCTTAAAATAGTTATTTATTTAAATATACCTATATTTAAATTATTTTGCTTAGAATATTAAGAAGTTTGCAGCTACCAGAATGTTTAATAGTACAGCGTGTGTATATCGTACTAATTTATTAAGTGAAAGAATTACTACTTAAGGATTTAATTGTTATAATAAAGTTATTAAAAAAATACAAATGAGTTGGTATCTGTGTAATGCTCTTAAACTCAAAAACCACGCTACCGATTGCACTTAGATCACGCAAGGATATAGTTTGAATTCCGGTTAGCCCATAAACTATAATATTTTCTATTAAAATAATACACAATTAATGTTTTTCCGCGTATTCTGTATAAGCCGCGTGATAAATGTGTTATCCTCCTATTAAATGTAGAATTCCTTTTTTTTTCTATATTACTTGATCGCCAAACCCACCCCAAAGAAAAATTAGGCCTAAAGAATACCTTTCAGTCTTAAATAATAACAAAATAAAAATATTGTTTGTGTAAATTATTTTGTGTTCAAATAAGAAATCATATCGTGTTTATTTAATATAATAAAACTTGCACATAAATAACATTTACAATCTTTATTTGATTTGATCTTACATTTACATAATAAATATTCAGACAAACAGATTAATTTTTCCATTAAATGTCAGCTTAATCTCCAGAAGATTAAATAAAATAATAAAATATTATATACATTTGTGTGATAACAATACAAACTTCAAGACCAAGAAACTTTAAAAAGGAATTTTGAAATACTGGAAAAGGTTAACCTTGGGAGTATTTAGAATAAAAATATTTTGTACTAGAAAATTAAAATTGTGCAGGTATTTGCAGATATTTTTAACAGCCTATTTATTATTTCACTTAAGATCTTTTTTAAACTATGATGCTCTTTTTTTCTTTTTTTTATATTACAATGTATATAATTTATATTCTCATATATTTCTATTAGGTGAATATTGCGTTTTCTATTAATTACGTTCATGTGCACTCATTTTATAGGATGATTAATGTTTCGTTTCGGAGATATTTTTTAAATTTATCAGTTGATATATTCTGTTTGGTATTGTCATAGTTTTATTGATATTGTAAAATAGTTATATTAGAGGTGTTGCTGGAAGTAGAACTTCTTAATTATATATAGTTTTGATATTATTCTGTCCTCATGAGTTGTTCTAATACAATCTAAACTTCCTAGATATCTAAAATTTGGAATTTTGAAAGATCTTAAGATAATGTTTGATAGAAATTTTTTTAAAAATTGACACTATTAAGGACTCTTAATAGTAAATCGAATAAGACCAGAAAATTTGAAAATGAATTAGTCCTTTTCCAAACTTTAAACTGTTAATATGCAGGTCTATATTTAAATTGTGTTAACTCTTTAACTACCATTTATGTTGTGTCATTCTTCTTTTTATTAGCATCAACAGGCAAGAGTTTAAAATATTCGGAGTAGAAATCATTTATAATATAATCTCCTAAATAAAGGTCAGCATTTAAAACACTTTCAAATTATATCACTATTTTGACACTGTGTATTAGTGAGCCTAATTTCGCGTTTGGAACATAATTATTTAAACTAATAGAGGATTGATATTTTGACATAACTATAGATTTGGCTAATTATTACTGTAATTAATTTGATACACCAAAAATAACAAAACAGCTTTATAGATTCCCAGTGCGAAGAGCGGGTACACCAGCTAGTTTTTTAATATAAAAGCTGGCTAATAAAACAGATATTTCCTTATTTAATATCAATATATTTAATTTTCACACCCCGTCTCTCGTACATTAAAATTATAGGAATACGTACTAACTACGCCTGTGTGATAGGGATGAGAAAGGTTAAATTTTCAGGAATTTTATCCACATTATTGGTTACCTGGAGGTCTAGGGGTAAGGTGTAAGACTTCTTTGCTGGGGGTCCGGGGTTCAATCCTCGGTCCCGGCATAGATTTATCTGATTACCAAACCCTTCCTTCACCTCTGACAAGACGTGTATTAATCACAACTTGTGAATGTGTGGAATGCCAGGCCTCCACCGTGGTTCGGATCCCACGTTAAACTGTAGGTCCTCCATTTCATCTCACTATCACCCTACCATTACACATTAGCGTAAGTGCGTATATCCCGACCGGGTAGTAAGACGCGGTGCTAATAATAATAATAATAAAATAACACTTGTGGTGAACAGTTTGAATTATTCAAAGTGTTGTCAATTATTCCTTTGGTCGGTACAATAGTAGCTCCCCTACAAGTTTCAGAATCAACCTACTATTCATACTCCGGCACAGTTTAAACACGGGCGAACTTGCAAATGGTGTACTTATCATATGTTGCACGTAGAAACACTGAAGTGGTAATGAGGAAGTTGGTTGTGGTTATTTCCTTCCCCCCTTCCATTTACACCCCCCTTGGTTTCAACCCCCCCCCCCTCAAACCCCTTCTTTCTCCTACACCTGCAAGTGAAATACCTCGAGTGTGAAAAGAGATAAGCTTACTACGTGAGAGGTTTTAGCTGAGACTAATTAACAAAACGTCTTGTCTATGTTATGTTTGTTTTGATCATAGGAGCGTTGAGGTGGGGTGAGGGAGGGGTTGCGATACTTTGGGGGAACAGTTGACTGCGAGTTAGTACTTGACGACTTGGAGAGCGTGCGTCTTGTGGGTGAGAGCGTCTTGTGTGGGACACGAGTCTTACTCTTTGCCTTCCACCTAGCCACTCCTTTTCTCTATTCCCAATGAACTCGTCTTAATACTCGCCTAGGCGACACACATTATAATTATTCTAATGGGGTAATTATAATATTGTGAGTCTGGGCTATATCCCTCGTAGCTCAGTAGTGGAAATATTAGTCAGTACTGATGTACCGTTGTCTGGGGGACGTCCAAATGTACTAACAGTACATCCTTTCCGTGGAGGCTCTTTACATGTCCTGGTGAGATGAGGTGAGGGTGATAGTGAGTATGAGGGTGGTAGTGAGTATGAGGGTGGTAGTGAGTATGAGGGTGGTAGTGAGTATGAGGGTGATATTGGGTATGAGGGTGATAGTGAATATGAGGGTGATAGTGAGTATGATGGTGATAGTGAGTATGATGGTGATAGTGAGTATGATGGTGATAGTGAGTATGAGTGTGGTAGTGAGTATGAGGGTGATAGTGAGTATGAGTGTGATAATGAGTATGATGGTGATAGTGAGTATGAGGGTGATAGTGAGTATGAGGGTGATGGTGAGTATGAGGGTGATAGTGAGTATGAGTGTGGTAGGGATTATGAGGGAGATAGTGAGTATGAGTGTGGTAGTGAGTACGAGGGTGAAAGTGAGTATGAGGGTGATAGTGAGTATGAGGGTGATAGTGAGTATGAGGGAGATAGTGAATATGAGGGAGATAGTGAGTATGAGTGTGGTAGTGAGTATGAGGGAGATAGTGAATATGAGGGTGATAGTGATTACGAGAGTAATAGTGATTTAACTCTGACCCCTTATCTCAGCCCCTAGCACATATACCTATTTGGTTTAATGTTTGCAGTTATATTACAAGTAGAACGAAAATATATAATTTATATAAATTGTGTCTCTCCTTTGGCAATAATCCCTTGATTACTGGCGTACTGGGTGTCGGATTAATATTTTAAATTTATTTTATGGGTTGTGCGCTGATAAAACTATTTTGTTTAGAAAGTGCACGTTAAGTACCACTAGTAATGAATATATTCTGGGTAATAGTGCTGAGCCTCCAACGTTGGGATTTTAATTTTTGAGTGGATAAAAAAGATTCTACATTTTGAAAATTAACAGTTCTTACTTTTATTGAATTTTTAGGACTTTATCAGATTTTTTTTAAGGATAAAGGGTTTGCTGCAAACATGATAATAACGTGGAAGGCTTCCAACAATATTTGTTCAATACTAATAAATTATAATTTTCAGAAATTACAGAGTTTTTTTCCACAAACTATGAATAACATTTTAATATCAATATTAAACTTGTTGGGCTAAGCCATAACCATGGACAGTGAATATTTTCCCCTTTTGCTGTGAGTTCCCTGGATACACGCCATTGTTTCAAATAAATTTGAGCCGAGTTTGTGCGTTAGAAGCTCTTCAAACTGTGCGCAATAAATAGAGCCAAGCTCAAGACGAGGCCAATACACACTCCATTAATTCCCTCGCTTTATTCAATCCCTTGTAGATATGAATAGCAACCCCTCTCCCCCTCGCCCCTTCAACCCTCGCACCCTTTCCTTCTAGGCTGAGATTTCGTCATCTGCACCTGAACACCCTTAACTGGGATCCTTGTGCTTACTGGGGTTACAACAAAAGTCTACCAGGAACATCTTGACANCCCCCCCCCCCCTCAACCAACCCTTCTTCACCAGAGAATAATGGAGTTTTCAAAACCAACCGTTTCCTTTTGAATCACTATTTGATACGTATTTTATTTTAGTAAGATAGCACAATTTAACTGCACCGATGAATTTTATTTTGAAACTATATTTTTTTTAATGTACTTATGATATCTTGAAAATATATCTATCCTTTAAGGATGCGGTCTAACGCGCTACTCTCGTAGTAGACTTGACTACCGATGGCGGGGGTAGATCGAGGTTCGAATCTCGGTCAGGTGTAATGAGGGTTGGTTTTTCCCGAACTTGTTTTCCACTCTTCCTCAACTCAAATCCGGATACACTTTTTATCAATATAACCTTCTTAATTCCTAAAACCATTACATAATTTTATATATATTGCAAAATATTGTACTTCTTTGATTTAACAAACGAATAACAGTACACTTGACAGAATGCACCAGATTAAATTAGAATTTAAAACAGGCTTGTACTTAACTTGGAAAAAAAAATTATTGATGCTACATGCATTTTAAAACAAAAGCGTATACATGAATATATATATATTTATAAAGAAAAATCCTAACTCATTAACGCCCAGACCAAACCGTTGGACCTGGAGAGCTGAAATTTTGCACAGAGGTTCCCTTTATGATTTAAACAAGGAACAAGGCCGGATTTCTCGAAATTCCCACGGTATAGGGAATAAAGAGAATTTATATAATTTTTATACCACAGTAGGTCACGTGTAACACCGTGCGAGACTGCTAGTTCTACATAAGAGTTTGGCTACATTTTAAAACAAAAGGTACTATTTTGCTCTGTCCAATCTTTTTTTTTTCAGACTGTATTATTTACCTAATTTACATTCTAATAACGTTATGTCTAGTTAAAATTTATTGTTAAATATCTGAACTCATTATCCCTACCAAATGATATTTTGTTCGCATTAATCTCCAAATTGTCCTACTCAATTCTTGTTATATGTGTGATCAATGATCACGTACGAGTACTTTAGCTTCTAAGTCCTCAGTTCTAAACTTATTCCCCTGGTGGCTGTTATCTGCAACTGTCAAATTCAAATATATTACTGCACGCCTAATATATATGCTACACTCCCAGTGTAGCTATAATTAAGTATATTTCGTTTAGGCTTATTTTACATGGATTAAAGCTTTCCAAAGGGGCGGCAGCCAGAATAGATCCTCGTATAAATGTATCCAAAACTTAGATGATAGTTTTTGGTAAGGACGGTCCAGGAAATGATTGTCAGCTCAGTACAAATGGAAAACAGTCACAACAAGTGAAATATTTTGTGTATATGGGCGGAATGTTCTGTCAAAACGGAAGGGAATTTGACAAACGGGTGAATGCATCTTGGATGTTAGTTGGATATAAGTGGACTATTGCAAAGAAAGGAGTGGTATCGAAAGAGGCAAATAGGCAATGGGTAAATCTGAAATAGGCGTGTTACGTTAGCTTTGTCATTTTGAGAGGATGAGTGTGGATCGTGTGATGAAGCAAATATATGAAGGTAGAGTGTGTGAATCAAAAGGAAGGGGTAGACCATGTAAGACGTGGCTAAAATGTTGTAGATGAGTTTGTGAAAAAGAGAAACATCAAGAGTGTTAGTAATAAAAGAGCATGTATAACTCGGTGTATGGATGTTGTTGAAGAAGGAAGTATACAAGGGTAGGGAGTTGTGGAGAAAGTTAGTGAGGATGGATTGAGTACGGAGTTATTGTTTTTTGAGCTATAAGCACAGTTTCTTGACTAGACTGTAAGGGAATGGCGTGATTATGTAGGTATATATTAAATATAACTAAGCTTATAATTTTTGTTTTTCGTATTATTAAAGCAAATTAATATTCAAATCGGTTTAAATATTTATATATTCCCTGGATACAGATCAAAAGGTCTTGGGCTCGATTTTCGGGACCTCCAAAATTTATTTGTGAAGCAGTAGGTCCTAAAAGGAGTCAAACCCAGCCTTGTGATTACAAATGAGAATCTCCTGTAATTTAAAACAAAAATAGTAGCTTCAGTTTAGAAAACTGAAATCAATAGCCGAAGGGCTCTTTGTGCTGCTTGCATGACACCCTATGTCCGCAAATGTTGGCATCACCATCGTTACCATCACGTCGGCTGACTCACTTAGAGGCTCACACCAGGGAGTTTCTTCTTCTTCTTCTTTCCCTGCAGTAGTACCAACATTTGCCACAACACATTCTATGAAGTGTGTGTGTTTGTGTGATACGCGCTGATAGTAATCCTAAAATGATGGATCTAGTTAAATCTGGCTGATTTGTCAGGGGGGTGGGGGGGTCGATGGTCCTTTTGTATGTACCCGTCATACCACCCCCGGATTATATACCACGGTTTGATATGATTGTTGCGTGTACCTCCAATGACGTCAGTATCTATTATGTCCATTATTCGACAGGATATTAAGCCTCTTCGCCACAAGTGCTTACAAACTGAATACAGTAGCATAATCAATTATCTACATAGGCTCTGTTTTATCGATAACATTTTGATTTTAAAAAATAACCATTAAAATTAATTACAAAACATTAATTAGTTATATACCTACGTTTAGTCAGTAACGTGTTTATCTACTGAGTTAAGGGCCATGAGTTCGATTCAGGCCATAAACTGAAAACGTATCATTAATGAAATGGAAGCTTCGCCTTTAACCGTAATAAATTACTGGTCGGGGGACAGGCTACTGCGATTTTTCTATAATTTAGTTAGTTTTGAATTAAAATTTATAATAAAATCAGTCTGTTCAAATATGAATTGCTAAATTCACAAATTAAAAAATATAGAATTAATATTTTGCCGCTTTAACCTACAAAAACAAATATAATCAAATTAAGTTTTGTTTTCTCAAGTGGTTGGTCTAGTAGAAATATAAAAAGATGTATATTACATATTTTTTTAGCCATTAATACGTAATAAAACATCGCTCCACAAATGATAATGATTTGAATGCATTTTTTTATAACGGCTAAAACTAATTATGTTAATCATAAAATAAGTTGAATATCTAATATGCCCATTGTTCTTGTAGCTGATAAAATATTGTATTTATCACTTCGGTAGGGTCTAGTAAACTGTTGTTATATCTCAATAAAGATATACACTACTTTACATTCACTTATACCTGGAAATTGCTAGCTGATAAAAGCTGATAAAATATAGATCAAAAGATTATTTCCCCGTATATATATTTTTTTCTTTTTGAACTCCTCCAGTAGGTAATTACTTTTTATTGGTTTAACAATCTAAACTTTATAATAACACACTATTGTTATATTTTTAAACTTTTTATTTGATATTCAATTAAAGATAAACACAATAAACACATAATTATAGAAATAAAATGTGACTGGCTTACAGATAACATTCATCCTATTTGCAGCTTTCGATTAAGTCCAAATCACATGTGTTGTGCTGCATGGTATTAGGCGTCAATCCTGTGTTAGACTAGCCTACTGATGACGGGGAGATCAAGGTTCAAATCCCGGGTGGATCTACCGAGGATATTTTTCTCTCCATAAATGGTTCCCCACTCTCCTTTCATGCAAATACAGATAAGTTAACTCTCACATGCTAAGTAGATAAACAAGAGCCCTCTCAGGGTGAACTGTTCATTTTCTTCCCTCTCTTTCTATCTCGTACATTGGTGCCTAAGTGTGATAGTGCTTAGACTGCTTGGGTGCGTCAAGTTAAGATGACAACCGCTTCGCAAAATAGCTTCGAAATCTCCAAGTTGGCAGCGTAGTTAAGTATCCTATGATTTTAGTTTTATAAATAAAAATAAATGTGAGGAAATGTGATATTAGCTCGTTTTCAGCAAATTATTTAGGCTTGATGGAAAATAGCTCTAGATTTACCCTATCTCTAACAAATACAGTAATTTTTTGAAAGGCTCACCAACAGAAAATTTTAAGTTATTTTTGAACTGGCAGCGAGTGAGCTTTCCCTTCTCTGTTCCTTAAAATAAGTAGTTTCTTAGTTTTCTTTCCCTTCTTTCTTATGGTCACGACAAAGGTTGGTTGTAGGTAAGGTGCGAAAGGGAGTATAAACTTAGACAGAATAGAGAAATAGTTACAGAAAACTACACAGAATATTGTATTTTAAACCTGACATGATTGATATTTTCTCGTTGAACAAGGCGTCCGCCTTAAGGTAATTTCCCCTTTTGTAATGATAGCGTGTTTACTACTATTATGGTCACCCTAATAATATTATTCTTTCTTGAAGAAAAAATATTTTCAATCCTTCAATACATAATTCTATTTATTATGATAAATTTCACATATTTTAGATTAATTTCGCAACTGCCCTTTTTTTTATTATCAAATTTAAAGCCATCCGAGCTTGATCAGAAGGCGTGATCAGTGATTAAGATTATTTTCAAACAACTTGATGCAATATTTATGCTAAAAGAAACCAGATTGTGCTTGCAAGCAGTTCAAAAGACTATACGACCACAAATGACTTAATCAATACGTGAATACGTGCTCGTTTAAGGCTAACGATGCGTTTACATGTTCACTCCATTTAAAGGCCAAGAAGTTTAAAAGCTATTTATATTTCTAACCAGTTTTATTCTTGTCCAATAGAGGTGTTAAATGCTTATTTACTTTTTTCTTCTATTATAAATAAATTTAAAGCTTACTCATGTCTTAATTTAATAGTTTAGGCTAAGATGATCCAATGATTTTTATTCCAAGGGCCAAATCTGATTTTTAGTTCGAACTGTGGGTCGAAAATCTATTTAACAATCCCACCAACTTAATTTAGGTCTACAAACAACACTTAGTAAATAATTATTTCCAATACTCAAAGTAATTTTATTTTTAAATTTCACAGCCAAAAGCAGGGTTATTAATCTCCCAAAAATATATAATGAAATATTCACGCACACACACTTTCACAAAATAGATTAGCATCATAAAAACATATTTAAACAAGTTTTTACTAATCCACTAAATTTATAATAAAATGAAATCATAACCTTTTTGAATATATATTTATATTATCTATTTCACATCTACTACCGGGGGTTTCCCTTTAATTTCACTTCAGTAAACTGTGAGATCCATATTTTCAGTGAGCGTGGGCTGTTAGTTGGACAACACCTATTTGGGCAATGAGCTTTGTTTGCATCATCTTTGATAATAATAATAATAATCAGCATCAAAAGTTTCCAACCTAGTGTCGGGTCAGTTTAGTCAATTACCTCCTTCCAACTTCTTCTATCCTTCCACCATTCTTCTTCCTTTAATTGCTTCCATTCTTCTCCTCTCACATGCACACTTTCCGTTAGCTGTTCCCCCCATATCTATCTTGACTTTCCTTTTCCTTACATACTTTAATTCCTACAGTTTCTTTGGCATCCTCTTTTTTCATCCTCATTACATGTCCATACCATCTCAGTCTTGCTTCCTCTACTATCTCATGTACTCCAACATCCTCATTACATGCCCATACCATCTCAGTCTTGCTTCCTCTACTATCTCATGTACTCCAACATCCTCATTACATGACCATTCCATCTCAGTCTTGCTTCCTCTACTATCTCATGTACTCCATGTACCTCCACTCTTCCTTGGTTGGAAAATACACATTACTGATGAAAAGTTGCCATTTATCTGTGGCAAGTTTCGTTGGTGACGGGGTTTATAGCTATTACTTCTAAAGATCAAATTTATAATTAGCATGATACAAGAGTTTAGTTGTTAAGGAATTTTCATTGCACACATACATATGGAAATAAATGACGTGGGAATAAAACTCCACAAGGGAATCCAAGAAAGAGATGGAAGGACCAAATAACAGAAAGTGCTCAATTGAAAGTAGAAGAATGGAAGGAATTATAGGAGGAATATTGAAGGCAGAATAGAGAAATATGGAGGCATTTTACTAAACTGAAACCGGTCACAAGCTGGACACAGTTAATGATGATGATGATGATATATGTTTTAATTTATATTTGTAAAGTGTGATTTAGTAGTGTGCATTCATTAAGAGTTTTTTTATTTAAGAATTTTAATTGCTTTCTGTAGATATTTAAAAAAAACGTTTGAATATTTAGGTAATTTCACATGTGATTTTACCCTGAAGATAAGTAATTGTTTTTGGAAAATAATAATTAGTTCAACTGGCAGGAGTTGAACCCTAGCCTCCATATAAAATTCAAGTAAGACTGCTAAGCAGTGTCTTGCTACGCCGCGTTATGTTTTATCCGAGTGCTAGCCGGGCCATTTTTCTATCTCCCGTCTTGAGACATCTTTAGTTGCGCATGCGCATAACGCAGCCTGGGCTACATGCTAACAGACTCACTCGGTGCTGGTTTGGTGAAAATAACTAAAGAAGTAAATAACTTTTGTTTTAAGTTTTTTTTCGTGTGTATTTAAGTAATATTGTGTTTAGGTTTTATATTAATTACATATTTTTATATTAAAATAGAAGCGTTAATTGAACAAGTAAAAACCTCCACCTCCTAAAATGTCTTCATCTTCCAAAACAACTGCTTGCAGCAACATCTTTTCTTCCCCAGTACTATAACCTGAACTCATACAAGACATTTTGGAGAACATCATAACTAAACTTCACTGGAACATATCAGAACAAAACCACTGTGAATTCGGGAGGGAAAAGAGGGACCATTGTTTATATAATTTTTGTAGAAATAATCATAGAAGCTAGTTACTAAAGTTACTAAAACAATTTATATATATATGCAGATGTCACTTTTGATGTATATTATCAATACCTATAGAATAGCAAAAATAATATGGTAAAATAATCACTATTTGTGAAAAGTAAATATGTTTGAATTTTCTCTACTGTTCTTCCAACCAAATCAGGGTAAAGCTTAGCTTGAGTGTGAAACCAAACTGACAAAGTATTATCACAGCACACCACATCATAGCTTAGTTTAGAATTCTGTGTGTACTGGCCTTTAGAGTGTGTTCACCCCCAAATATTTACAACCCTCCCTCCATTCCAATTCGGGTTTACTTTATTCTCATATTAACACACTCGACCTATTAGTGTAAATATGCCGATAGCCTTAGCAGTTGCGATGCTGACATAAATATTTGGCGACACTAATAGATGTAGTGTAAAGTGTAGTAAATAGATGTAATACATAATACCTACTCTCTTATAAATCAAGTTTAAATTGCCCTCATTTGATTTATCTGGTTATTGTCCAAACGTGTTGTTTGTTTTGATGAGCCTTGTCACAGCGAGAATTTTGCGGACAGCTCTCTGTTTCGCGTATCACGGGTATTACGGACAAAATGATGGATGAGAGTTACAACATCACTTGACACTCAATTAATGACCCATGTTTCAAACTGTAGCGCTGGTAATGTACACACGTGTCTTGAGTTACATGGCATTTGCTAATTAGAAGCCACAGTAATACATTTTTAATATAAGATAGATCGCTCGAATTGGTGGGAACGACTTTAAAAATTTACAAATCTTTTATATATAGAATTAAATTTATTTATTTTATAAAGTATTTGTGTTCAAATGCTGTTTTTATTTTTTCATTTTTTTTATGTTCTTGTATTTTATACTTATTTGCTGTGGAAACGAATACAGTCGGAAATTGCATTAAATTTTACCGGGAAAAAGATGTTTTCACATACCGTCCAGGGTTTTATTAAATGCCACAATCGTCATAGGACTGACGGCTTTACTTTCCCTCCAAAGGAAGTTGTGCTACGGATTTTTATCGCCCAAGAAACATCCGTTAACCCCGGTTGGGCACCCAAAGCCAGTAAGGTCGGTTTCCTTGTTAACTTCATGGAGAGTTGTAATTAGTCTGAATCCTGGATTAAAGAGTAATGAATCTACAACTAACAACGCTACATACATCACTATCCTCTTAAGTAACGCTTCAAGTCTGAGCTGTAATATCTTTTAAAGTTACTTTTATGAATATGAACAGATTTTGTATCGAATTGGATCATAAATTTGATATAATTGTATCTACAATTTACGTGAATATTTTGGGAATTAACTCAAACAAATTACCCAATTCAGTGGCAGCATGATCTAACGCGCTACTCTCGCAAGTGGACTAGGCTTCCGGTGAAGGGGAGGTTGAAGTTCGAAACTCGGTCAGGTGTGCTGAGGTTTATTTTCCAAAATGGTTTCCCACTCCTCTTTGACGCAAATGCGGGTACAATTCCTAGTCCTTAAAACCATTAGCGTAGTTAGTACACAAGCGTATGGACCCTAAAAGGTGGTAATATGTGGTGATAAAAATAATTTCTTTGAAGTTTATCTTTCAATTTGTATTTTCGTTAATTTTAAACGATGATAAAATATATGAGAACGTTTTGTATAAAAATAATGTTTTATCATTTATTTACTCTATCAGTTATCTATGATATGTATTCTATTTAAAATAAAAATATAAATAAACCCACGGCAATCGAAATTAATGCAAGCAGAGGTGCCACTAAGCCTTTGCGTCAACGATATTAATTTTAATCACACTGTTAATTAATTTATTTAAAAAAAACTGAAATCCACATACGTCACTAGCTTTATTTTATTTATAGTTTAAATGTTTTACAAATTATTTCCAAACAAGCTTTTATATACAATTGCTAAACATAAAATTATACGTTTTTTAGTAAATCTGAAGTAGAAAACTTTCTCCAAAGTTCTTACTACATTATGATTCATTCGGGATTGAACTAAACTACTAAACAACTTAATAGTATCAGATAAAGGTTGAAGAACACCTGTATACTAACCTACTTTATTAGGCTCTTTATTAATATAAATATAACCTAAAAATGTACGTTCTAATAAAAAATATTTTTTTAAAAGAACCTACTAAAATACACGTGTTCAGTCCCGAGTGTATGAATCATCCTGTATAAAATATTTACTCTTTTAAAAAATGTTGCCGTGTCTCTTCTTAATCGCTTAATTTCCTTCCCGCCCTTCTCTTATCCTTTCACCCCCCCCCCCTCTCCCTCTTTCACCTCTATATTCCCCTTTGCGCTTCTCTAGAATTTAACTCCTAGACTTACCGAGATGTATTCACCAGTAAAAGGGATACCAACCAGTCTCTTTGCTCACTAAACAACATAAAGAGACCAACCAACACTTACTTCCTTAAAGAGATGCGGCAGCTCACAAAGTTTGACACTTAAATCTACGTTTAGATGTGAATTTCAACAAAGTTTAGTCAAAATACTCAATGGCTTTAATTTAGATTTTGTCCTCTATGTTTTAAATAATTATGAAAAATTAGTATGGCAAAAATAAGGTGAATGTGTTTTTATTCGATATTTTGTAACGAAAATAAACTTATTTATGGTAAAGGTTATATTTGTATGTCCACCACATGTTACGATCCAAATACTTACATTATTGGGAAAGGTATAGTTTAAGAGGATATTCTACCAGCATTTTTGTGAAGGATGAGCATTTAGGGGGAAAAAAACTCTCATTACCCAATATATATGAATTATTAGTTTAGTAGTGTATTTATTAATTATTAATAGCAAGATTAAATGTTCAACATCTGCATTTATATTGGAAAAACTTTACAAATACTGCCCCACGCGAGGGTCTAAGTGTGGATTCTTAAAAATCCCAAGTTTCAAACTATATTTAGCCAGAAGAGGGAAGAATTTTCTTTATATTAAAAACTGACTCATCTTAAATTAGACCTTGTTTCATTTTTTTCCTTAGAATTGTAAATTACGTGTAATTTTTTTTTGTTATCATGGGACGTGAAAAAATTAAAACTGGCAATTTAATCAGTTATGTTTAAGTGTTAATTATAAATACATTTTTATATAATATATCATTTTTTTAATTGGATAGTAAATTAATATAAAAACGTTTACAATATCGATATCTTGTTGAAATAAGATATATTAAGACATATTAGGCAGTAATAATTAATTAAATATTTCAAAATATGGTACATTAAATTATCAAATTAAATATAAATATGTATTATTTTTTAGAAATATATGGATTTTACAAAAAAAATCAAGGTTAAAAACGATCAAGTTTAAATATTGTGATAAAATAAAGAAAAAGGGCGAATACAGGATGATTAAAAAGGTTAGGTCAACACTTAAAAAGCATATAGAGGGACTCAGATAGAACAACTTTTAGAATAGAAACCACGTTCCGCTATAAATATTAAATTCGTTGACCAATTTTTAACTAAATTTGGCAGGAATTTTCTTTGAGTCCAAGCCGAACAATATATGTATTGTGCAATATACATGTATATACATTATGGCAGCCGATTAAGTGGTTTTTCGTTTAATACATTAGCTAATCTCAGATTATTTGAATGAATTTAAAATTCTAAACAATAAATTTAGTTACTGAGACGTACTTTTGTTTATATTTTATTATTATTATCACCGCGTCTTACTACCCGTTCGGGTTATACTCACTTACGCTAATGTAGGGTGATTTTGAGATGAAATTGAGGGCATACGGCTTAACGTGGGATCTGAACCACGGTGGAGGCCTGGTATCCCACACATTCATCGTTTATCTTTAAACGTAGTATTTCAGTACTGATATCTTAAACCACGTGAGCAATGGTTGCTTTCTAAGAAGATAGTGTACTATTGAATATAGTAATTATTTGTTTTCTGTCTAAGCTTTATCACAACTGCTTCGGTGGCAGAATGGTCTAAGGCACTACTCTCACCGATATCGGGGAGATTGATGTTCGAATCTCGGTTGGGTGTACTGAGAGTGGACTTCTCAAATGGTTTTTCCATTCTACACACTAATGCAGGTACATTTCATATTAATACAACCTTCCTCATACTTAACCCAATAGTGTAATCATTACATAGACGTAGTAGTAGTAGTAGTAGGACGTGTTACTAGAAAAAAATAGTTTTTTTGTAAATAGAAAGATGATATACGTGTTTATCTTTTTAAAAAAAGTTTAAAGCTAGTTTACAGAAAATGTGTTTTGGATTTACTTGTTTTTCAAAAATAAATGATTATTTGAGAAAGTTTATACGCCATACCATTTATTTGAATAGAAAGTGACGGACATTTTTTTTTTTTTTTGCACCACGTATTGCTACCCGTTCCCGATTATACGCTTCTGTTATAATTACGTTAATTTGTTAGGGATTTGTACGGTTTTATTTAGAAAAAAAGTGTACCCAAATTTGCATGACGAAAGAGAGTGTAAAAATCATTTCTGGGGAAAACCCACACTCAGTGTGACCCACCTATATTCGAACCTCATCGGTGGTCTAATCCACAGAGAGAATAGCGCCTTAGACCATGTGGCCACCGAGGTGTGTCGGTTCAATAGTTCACAGAACTACTAGTTGAAAGGTTTTTGGTCAAAGGCAGTTCTATTAGAAGGACTTGACCCTGTCTACCTCTTATATCGGCGCTAGAAGAGGCCCCTGACGAAGGGTTTAGCCCAGTGTATGAAAGTTGGCCGTATCCAGCGGGATAGGAATGGAATATGCCGTGATTAATGGCCCCCCCTCACTATAACTGCGACATGCCATGGGCTGTATAACAAATTATTTCTCGAATTACTAATTAAGTAAAGAGATACTACACTGTCCTACCCTTACATTCACAACCCTCTTAAATCTTTTCTATCCCCTTCCAATCTAAGACACGAGTATGTAAATGAAGGCAGGATGAAGGATTGTTACTTGTTTGATGACTTTGTTGTAGACCGCCTAGCAGATAGGTGTTGATTTTTCTGGATAAGAAGATACAAAGCCTTAAGTGGAAGACTTTTTAAATTAAAAATTGTGTTTTTTATGTTATCAAACGTTGACAGGGATTATTATCATAATAAAGCACATGCTTACAGCTACCCACCTACCTGCCTATCTAATCACGTCATTCCCTCACGGGGTAGGCAAGAAACTGTGCATATATCAAAAACAACTCCGCACTTAATCCATCCTCACTAACTTTCTCCACACTTCCCTGTCCTTACATACTCCCTTCTCTCCAAAAACATCTATTTGACATTAAGCCTGCCTGTCCGGATATTTAATCTGTGCTAACAGTCAAAATTTGTGGATACAATTAATGAAATTTGTCGTGGGACCATTATTTGAACCTACGCCAAATTACGTACTTACTTTACATATATTTTTCGATCTGATTATCAGATTCAAGATGGCGGACAATCTAAAATCTATCCGTCTGATTGTTCCACGATTACTTATCAATAAATGGAACAATTTTAACTGAATTTGGCAATAACATTATCTAAATATAGGCCCAACGTTGTATTGTATGTATATATTATAAAGTTTTTCAATCTGCCAATCGGTTTCAATATGGCAGTTGAAACTAAGCATTCAATTGAGTGCCCAAAGTCCAATTTGTTTATATGTTGACTTCTATTTTGAGACTGGCGTCTTAAATCGAGTGATTAATTGTTATTATCTAAAAAAATATCATGTACTTATGAATTTAGTATTCACTTGTTTTCTAGATAACTTGATCACCTTGGATAAATATCAACTTTAAATCTTAGGAGGAATTATAGGAAACATTTCAATTATAAATCCAAAGAAATAACAATAAAAACCTGACATACTTAACATGATGTAATTAGCACTTTTTGAATGGAAAGAATGAAGTCTACTTTTCGTAAAATCTCTAGTATTTGATTTATTATGTTTTCAAATTGATTATTTTACTAGGAACAGATTTAAATTTATCATCCATTCAGTCCTTTAAATGTCTTGAGTTATTTTTTTCATTTATTAGACCAGCAGACCACCCCTGTTTTATAGTGATCAATAGCTCTTTGCTACAGATCCAGAGGTCCGGGTTCAATCCCCGGCGCTTGCAGAATTTTTCTGTGAAACAGTGGGTCTGTCACGGAGTCAAACCAAACCTCTTGAGGACAAATGAGGAGATACTTGAATAAATAAGTAACAGCTCCAGTTTAGAGATTAACTAACGCTTGGGGGAATTGTTGCGCTGACCACATGACACCCTCTATCAGCAAATGTTGGCACTATCTTCTCTAATGGCGGCGGCCGCTCGGTCAGAATAGCTTAAGCCCGTATCACATGACACTAGCTCGTACTAGAAATCAAGTGTGCTCGCTAGCGACTAGATATCTGTATACTAGCTAGTATAATAGAAACAGGACTAGAGTATTCACACGCTGCTAGTTTGGTACTAGGTTCTAGTGCAAATATTTATGGAACTTCAGAGATTAATTTCGGGTGCAACAGCTGCATTAATTGCTAATAAAGATATTGAAAAATATGAGAGGGAGCCTAAGAAAAAGAATATGGACACGGGACTTGTTGGGAAAGACGAAATAATGGTCGCAGGATGCTAAATATGATACATTCGGAGGTTAGGTAGTATACATTCAGGGTGACACAAACGTTTAGTATCTCCCTAAATTTGTATTCATTTATTTACGATGTGGTCAGAAGCCCCTAAGCCCATGGGTGTCCAAGTACAGTATCCTTGATTCACAAATGTTCTTTTTTAAGCCTACACACACTTTATATTCTAAAAAAAAAAATCCAAGGTTGGCATGCTATCAAGTTTATTTAGATTAAAATTGGGTCTGGAACACAGTTTGTCATTTTTAGATGACATGTTTTAAATAGAATTTATATATATTAAATATATTGTCATATTGTGGCAATTTGGTATTATATAAAAAAGGATGTTTAGAATAATTTTCCGCCAACAACAAAATCACATCCGAAGACCATGTCGGCGCCATTTCTATTATTTACTCTACACATAGTCTGAGCGGGCATTGATTGGTCGAATTACACAAACTAGTGTCGGAACTAGTACGAAAATAGCGCATGTTCTATCCTCACAACTAGTATGGTAGCCAGTACCAAGTGGCAGAACCAGTATATTTTTTCTGATTCACACGACGCTAGATGATGACGTGCTAGCTAGTGCTAGCTACAGTAGCCCCATGGCTTCTTTGGTGCTGACTGACAGCTTTGAAAAGTTACCACACCAAATTATGTATCCCTACGCCGAACCATATGATCTGCAAAAACATGTGTTTAGCAGCTGTCACTTCTGACGGTCAAAATTTAGGTATTTACTTAAATGTTGACTGTCAGAAGTCAGCTGTGAGCTGTCAGTCAGCACCAAAGAAGCCATGAAGCTACTGTAGCACACTGGATTTCAAGTACTAGCTAGTGTCGTGTCGGGCTCTCGCAATGATGTTATTATTAGACAAACTATTAATTAATTATTTTAGCACCCCGTCTTATTACCCGTTCGGTGTATGTACTTATGTACTAATTACGCTAACGGTTTTAGGTATTGGGGAAGTTATATTTACAGGAAGTGTACCCGCATTTGCGTAGAGATAAAGAGTGGAAAACCCGTTTGGAAAAAAATACCATCAGTAAACATGGCCTAGATTCAAGCCTGGACCTCCCCGTCAACGGCAGTCTAATCTACTGTGAGAGTACGCGTTAAACCACGTGGACACCGAAGCGGGTAACTATTAATTTAGTTGGAAAATATTTTAGAGATAAATATATTTTAAATTGAGTTTAAATTTTATATGGGGTTAGTAGGTGTAATTTGTATGTTAAGTGTTGGTGAGCTGGTGGTATAGGGGTAAGGTGTCGGACTTCTGTGCTGGGAGGTCCAGGGTTCAAACCTCTGTCCCGGCACAGATTTATCTGATTGCCAAACCCTTCCTTCACCTCTGACAAGACGTGTATTAACCACAACTTTTGAATGTGTTGAATGCCAGGCCTCCACCGTGGTTCGGATCCCACTTTAAACTCTAGGTCCTCCATATAATCTCACAATCACACTACCATTACACATTAGTGTAAGTGCGTATAACCCGAATGGGTAGTAAGACGAAATGCTAATAATAATAATGTTAAGTGCTGCGTATTCTTCTTAATACAACCATTCTGTAAAAAAAAATTCAAGTAATCAGTTGCTTTATTGATGAATATTATAATCATGCTAGTTAAAATATTAGATAAATTAAAGACTTGTGTTTGATCAGGATGTAATACTAAGCAGGCTCCATCCAATCAAAGAGCCACTGTTGTTTGGACGAGCACATCGCCTTTCAAACCCTGATAAAACCCACTAACAGGCAAAGCTCGAAATGTTTTCCTCGACGCCCGTCTTGTACTAATTACTATGATCGACCTCTCAGAACCTCACGCGTATGGAACAAGGGCCTAACTCACCAATATACGGGCCCTTGTATTTCTTGTTTCATGCGTTAGCTAACGTTACCGTGACTGTAATCAGTTCCTGACAATGCTACACCCCTCTTACCCCCTTCTCACCCCTCTTCACGCAACTCGGTAGAGCACATCAATCAAGGGAGATATTACTTCCTCTAACAGCCCTTGCTTTCCATCACCCACCCCTCCAACCAACCACCCCTATCCGCAAACTTCATACAAAATTATAGACGTATAATAATCTTAAAGGGTTAAATATTCTAGGACCCAACTACTGCTATAAGCCCCGCATAGTCTAACGCGCTACTCTCGCAGTAGACTAGAATGCTGATGACGGGTAGATCGAGGTTCGAATCATAGTCAGGTGGATTAAGGGTGTTTAGTTGTTTTTTTTTCAAAGTGGTGTTCCACTCTTCCTCCCCATAAATGCAAGTACACTTCCTATAAATATAGCCTCTATGATTCATAAAACCATTAGCTTAATAGTACATAAGTGTGTAACCCTAATGGGTAGTAAGGCGTGGTGCTAAAAAAATATATAAAAATATCCATAATGAAAGAAATTCCATTGCGTTATATGTATGTAAAATGCAACATCAGATAAGTACAAATTATGTGTTTCGAATATGTACTTACCTATGCTATATATTTTTTAAATCATTATTGGAATAAATTACCTACGTGTATTCTGAGGCATTTTAATTTATTCAATTTACACCATTTAAAAGCTTCGTCTTCTCGTGAATGGGAAAAAATCTGCTCTCGAACTACGAGTTATTTCTAGTGAATACGGTTCTTGGAGGCATCTTTCCAAGTCTCGCCAACGCGTGTATTTTGCTCCTTTTGCAAGTGGTAGGCCATGTAAGACGTGGTTAAATGTTGCAGACGAATGTGTGGAAAAGAGAAACATTAATAGTTTTAATAATAAAAGAGCATGTATTACTCGGTGTATGGATGTTGTTGAATAAGGGAATACGCAAGGATAGGGAAGTGTGGAGAAAGTTAGTGAGAAACAATTTACTACGAAGCTGTTGTTTTTTGAGCTATTTGCACAGTTTCTTGTTTAATCTTCGAGGATTTCCTAAATTTCCTCTAGGAAAAACTTCTATAAAGTAATCGTGGCAAAATACACATCATTACACATTTACTTTTATCTAAAAAGTATATATACCTTTTTTAAATGCAGGCTCCCCAACTGCCCTAAGACTGCACTTTTCTACAACTTTTTATTATTTTTTAATGTATTCGATGACACAACGAGTTATTCAAATAATTAAAACATTAAGCATAAACTCACTTGCAAATAATCTTTCCTATTATTATTATTATTATTATTATTATTATTATTATTATTATTATTAGCACCACGTTTTACTACCCGTTCGTGTTACATGCACTTACGCTAATGTCTAATGGTAGGTTGATTGTGAGATGAAATGGAAGACCTACAGTTTAACGTGGGATCCGAACCACGGCGGAGGCCTGGCATTTCACACATTCGAAAGTTGTGATTAACACACGCCTTGTCAGAGGTGAAGGAAGGGTTTGGTAATCAGATAAATATGTGCCGGGACCGAGGATTGAACCCTGGCCGCCAGCACAGAAGTCTGACACCTTACCCCTAGACCACCAGGTCACCATTAACTAGTTAATGTAAGACTAGTCTACTTGTAGATCTTTATCAAAAATGATAATACACCCACATTGGGGGTAAAACTGTCTAATACAATACTCTTGTAATATATTAAATTGCCAATGATGAGATCAGGGTGTCGAATTCTGGTTGGGTGTATTTAAGGCTATTTTTTCCCTTATGGTTTTCCTTTCTAGCTTTACGCAAATGCGGGTTTATTTCCTCTAAAATAAACATTCCTCCTCCCTAACACATTAGCGTGGTTATTACATATGCGTATAGACCTAACAGATGGTAAAATGTTTATCTTTTTACATCCATCACTGTTTCCAGCCTGAGGCCTGGGTCAGTTTTTTGTTCAAGACATATATTTTCTACTGCCAGCTTTCTAGGCCTGTCGTAGCTTCAAATGCCTAATAATCTAACTTAACCTAAAACAGGCCCAACATCCAGTCCTGACCATTAATTCATCACTGTGAAATGTTAAACCCACGTTTCGCTAATTATAAATTGTTCGGCCATGCCGCAAATCTAACCCTCAACTTATTAGAAAGAGAGGCTACCGACTGAGTTAAGGTGTCGGATAAGACCTTAAACTAAAAAAAATGGGGTGTGGCTGTGTCATGGACACGGCCGTGTGTTGTACGTGAATACGTTTATGTAACGGGTTATATATTTTTTAAATAAAATATTTTTATTTATGTATTTAGGATAAAAGCAAGGAAACAAATAACCTCAAAATGGCGGCGCTTCCCCCTCCACTGCGCGCGATGCGTCACTGTTCTCGCGTATCGTAATGCATTCTTTGATCCTTTAGCTATCCAGCGGTATAATTTAATTTTGGATGTAGAGTATAGATTCGAAACTACAACGCCGAACTGTTTCCCCCGATTTTGTTATCATTAGGTTTTTTGGATTGCCCCCGTATGGTAGCAAATTTAAAGACGTATTCACGTCAAAAAAAAACATGTATTTAAGTACTGGCACATCGGACTTTCATCGATAGAGCATAATATGTAGCATACGTCTATGATATATTCTGTTTTGAGATCTTTCCTTTCCACGCGGTCCGTTCGCCCAATCCTCTGACGTTTCCGACCAAGCAATGTTCAAATATGGCGAGCTATGAATACGGAATTCTGTTTTCCCTTTCATCATATTCTTCAAATATGTTGGTAAGGACTTTGATTCCTTTATTATGTATGCCGATTAAAATAGGTTTTAAAGGTTTGATTTATTATGTGTTTCAAATAGAACACTAAGTAAATTTGGTAATCATAAATCAAATATGATTTTATTTATTTGAAAAAAGTATCCCAAAGTATTTTTTTTTCACTCATAGTACAGTGTCCATCTTTAGTTGTCCATAAAACGGATATTTTATTTATTTTAACACCGTGCCTTACTATCTGTTTGGGTTATACTATTATAGACTAACAAGACCAATTTTTTTGAGATTAAAAAAAAATTAGAGTAAATTTACCCACATTTGCGTGGAGAGAGTGGAAAACCATTTTGGGAAAAATTACTCACTACGCCCGACCGATATTAGAGCGTCAATCTAATCGTCATGAACAGTCTAGTCTATTGCGAGAGTAACGCGTTAGACTATGACCTAAGATGTTGATCTTGGTGAAATTGGGGTTTTCTCTTTCAAATTGATGAATTGAATGTTGTTTTTTGTTCTATATCAAAATATAGTTTGTGGTTAATGTGATGAATTGATGATATATTATATATATGTATTATGTATCAACACACGATTTACAAAATGGCCTAAAATATATATTTTAAGAAAATATATATTATTAAAATATAAATATAATACAATATTGAAACTATTTAGTGAAAACTAACCCCTGCACATCTGATCGGTATTCGAACCCCGATCCCAAAACCGTCATTGGCAGTCCCGTCTATTTAGAGTTACGTCATACACCATTCACCACCGAATTGGTCTCTTAACCTATTGGAATTAACTTATACCACAACACATCCGGTCCTTTCTGCGCCTAGGCAGAATTTGTGTACTTTTTTTGTATTAGAGCAGAAGTTTGAAATGTAGGTGCATGAAAAATGCACCATCATTTGTAGTCTCTGAATCCCATTCAATATAGCAACCGCTCAAGAAATGTATATTACTCAGTAACTACAGGCATAGTTAGTTTGGTGAATTAACCAGTTATCAACCTAACCTAACCTAACCTAATCTAGTCTATATTGAAGACAGAAAAGAGGTTGTTCCATATAGTTATATTATTTAATTGTATTTTTATTTTTATGTGAGGTTCTTAAAGTAAACTTTCTGAACCTACTTATTATATCAGTACACGAGAATTTATATGAGATAGCGCGAAAGAGCCTACCAATTTCACCAGGAAGTATATGTTCACAAAATTTCCAGGGTTCTTTCACACGCCACAATTGACATGGGACCGATGGCTATACTTACCCTCCGAAGTAAGTTGTGCTACTGATTCTTATCGCTCAAGAAAAATCCGTGAACCTCATCTGTGATTGAACCCACGAACATCTGGTCCTAAGGCGAGAGTACCTTACCCCAATACCACTGAGATCAACTATTTTATTGTATTTTTTTTTTAAAGAGGAAAGCGTTGTTTACAATACTTGTTTGTAATATTGCCACGTTATTCAGTTGTTTTTCCCTGTGCGCTTTTGATACGTGATTTCTCTCTCTTGTGCGTCAATCCACCAATTGAGCGTAAATTTGGTAGATAATATATTATTTATTATTATTATTATTATTATTATTATTATTAGCACCGCGTCTTACTACCCGTTCGGGTTATACGCACTTACGCTAATGTGTAATGGTAGGGTGATTGTGATATGAAATGGAGGACCTACAGTTTAACGTGGGATCCGAACCACGGTGGAGGCCTGGCACTCCACACATTCACAAGTTGTGATTAATACACGTCTTGTCAGAGGTGAAGGGAGGGTTTGGTAATCAGATAAATCTGTTCCGGGACCGAGGTTTGACTCCCGGATCCCCAGCACAGAAGTCTGACACCTTACCTCTAGACCGCCAGGTTAACCAATGTTAAACAAAATGCGTATCTAGAATTCTCAACTGGAGGTAAAATGCATTCGGAAGTATCCCTACCACACGTCTGAAAGGGTGGGAAGGGGGTAGAGGGGAAAGGGGAACGTAACATGTCACATTTATCATGCTGACGAGTCTGGAAGGTCTAAGTCTAGTCTTGTCTGACTCCAGAAATATCCTTATGTTGCCCAACAGTGGTGAACCAAATAATTTATAGCCAAGTCTATTTCGGTTTGTTCGGGACTTGAGGCACAAAATATCGCTCTTATTCGGGATCTAAGTCTTAAAAGTGTTTTATTAAGTGTCGAATTAGATCTCATGAGAATAATGTACGAAAGCGACATATTTAAATAAATAGTACGGCGGACCACACAAACTTTCTCTCTCTCGATTTAAATTTAAAATAGACTAGTTTGAAATAAACTCATATGATTAATTTTATAAAAAGAAATAATATACACTGTTGCAGAAGCACGCCACAAAATAACCTAAATGAAATAATAAACAATGTTTCAGGGACATTAAGCAAAGAAGAGCATCTCTGTCCATCAAATACGATGACAATCGATTTCATTTTCCAAGACTTGAATATACGAAATATTTAAACATTGGTCTATAGCTGAGAAATTATTGATTTTATAAAATAAAATTTTTCAACCAAAAGGGCTTTATATTTAATAGTACAACATATTTACAATGATAAGCTATTTAATATATCAAGTAATATACTCAGATTTGAGAGAAATTGGAATTAGAAGCAATAAAAATTACTCTAAGCACACCCGATATTTTGGTCAGTGGTGGTCCAAAATATTGGAAGTGATGATTAAGATCACTCCGCCACTGATATTGGTGGTTATGTTACATAATAGTTTTAGTTTACATACAAATATGACAAATTAGAATATTTAAAGGATTTCAATATCTATTTATGATATAAAGTGGTAGGTAATGACTTTAACGCATATTATTTACTTATTTTCTATTTAATTTATATACAATGATTATAATTTATTACAGTTTTTAGGACCATATGAACTACCATTCCTGACCTAATCTTAAGATAAAGAGCTCTTCAACGACCAAACTAACTTCACACATAATTGAAAATCGACCTCAGAGTGTATACAAAATAACTAATTCACCAAATAATTATTGTTATTAAATACTAACGTTGGTCCATCATTTATAAAATACTCTTAGCTATCATCATAAATTAAATTATCAATTTGTTAAAATTTTGAAGTCTCTAAGCTATGAATAAAATTATTATTATTGTTATTATTATTAGCACCAAGTCTTACTACCCGTTCGGGTTATACGCACTTACGCCAATGTGTAATGGTAGGGTGATAATGAGATGAAATGGAGGACCTACAGTTTAACGTGGAATCCGATACCACGGTGGAGGCCTGGCATTTCCCACATTCACAAGATGTCTTGTCAGAGGTGAAGAAAGGGTTTGGTAATCAGATAAATCTGTGCCGGGACTGAGTATTGAACCCTGGCCGCCAGCACAGAAGTCTGACACCTTACCCCTAGACCGCCAGGTCACCATATGAATAAAATTAAAATAACTATAACTCAAAGTAGAAAAATCTTTGTGGCTATCAAATTTGAGGCAAATCAATACTGTTTTCTATATATTAAATCGAAATCAAACATTTTTATACATACATTCTAACATAGATTCTACCTTAATAGATATTTTCCAGTAAATTATTAATCTATTATTAATTGTAAATGAAGTAATAAATTTCTTATGAGACTTGCATTTTTATATTACAAACTAGTAATTAGATTCTATTCAAAAACTAGTATATACTATTATTAAATTTTAAATGAGACAGTAAGTATCGTAAGTCTAAATTTTTATTACAAAAATAATTAGCACACTCTAGTTAGAAATGTATATATTATTAATTTTAAATTATAGAATAAATATTGCCTTATAGTAAAGTTGTTATTAAAAAAAAAAAAGGAATCGTACACAATATTTTAAAAATTAATCAACCCATAATTGTACATTAGGTGTCCTTAGTGATACATTGTACTGGACAAGAATTTTTAAATCTTAAAAATGTATGTACATTATTTTGAGATTAACTATATTATTAATGTAAATTAATCAATAAGAGTCGTACTAGATTAATATATTTATATTATCATGTTTTTATGTTTAGGCATTTTTCGAATGACAAAAAAAGTCTGTCCCATTTTTCATGAGATGCAATTTTCAAATAAGTATCAAAAACATTTTTTTTTCTTCTTTCCCTTTGAACCTCACCCCAAGGTACTGTTTAGTTCCTAAGGACTCCCCTCAGGAAATTATTAAATAAACTTAAAGGAAAGAAGAGCGGAAAAAGAAAGTTTACCTTTTTTATTTAAGTCTTCTTTTGCGGTATTCTTTAATATTAATTGGTCTGAAAAGAGCAGCAGGGACAAAGTTTTCATTTAATAGAAGAAAGCTTTGAAGTTAAACACTAAGTTGGTTTTTTTATTCTTTTTCAAAAGAAATAGATACATGTACATAAAAATACATATTTCGAACTATCGGTGGAATTGGATATATCACTTGTTTATTTAAAATGTCCGATATATTTTTGGTATCTACAATATTTTTTTGCGTGGACAAGAATCTGGTAAATATATGTTTAAAAATACTTACTAGACCATAAATAAAAATAATATAGAAAAATATTTTTATATTCTGTATCCTCCTTTTAACCAATTAAAAATGAATACAAATTAATACAATTTATATACATTATAATAGTTTCCTTAAAGTGCGGCAGAAGGAAGCGCGAGTAATTTTACAGTTTTTATAGGATTGAAACTTTTTGGTCAAAATAAATCAAATATCTCCAGTAGCAACATAGATCTTAGTTTTCTGCGCATGCTAATATCAACAGATCTTGAATATATGTCAAGAGTGTCCTGGAATTTTGTCAAACTTTTTAAATAAAGAGAAAAAGTTTTGACAAAATTCCAGGACACCCTTGACATATATTCAAGATCTGTTGATATCAGCATGTGCAGAAAACTAAACTCTATGTTGCTACTGGAGAAATATTTTATTCATTTTGTCCAAAAAAATGTAATGCTATAAAAACTGTAAAATTACTCGCGCTCCCTTCTGCCACACCTTAATAACTTCACCTATAGCACTTTCCTCAACTACAGTCCATAAAAAAAATTAAAAAATATCGTAAAAATATATTACATAATATAACATTGTTCAGCTTCTCCAAAAAATAATTCCTGACCAATAAATGAACAAAAATATGTGATATAAAGATTATAAAGTCAAAATATAAAATGTTAGTACCCCTATAATCTTACTACTTCTATTGTAACTCAACTTTATTAAATTATTAAAGCCTAGATCTACTAAACCCCTTTAATGTGGTGAGGAAGCAAGACTGTCTACCGAACAAAACCTCCCTTCTCAAAGTAAGAGACAAGACTTCCAACGCACGGGAAAGTATCGGCGACTTTCTAAACACACAGATACGATCCAGATAATTAAATTCTCTTAAAGAGAGGTCCTGTCGCCCGCAGCAAGCAGCGTCGTTACGCTTGGACGTCTGCTTCAACTTCTGCTTCGACGTGACCAAAACTATCAACAAAACGATGACGTCACAGCTTGGAGCAACGGAGAGTAGATGTGGTACAATCCAACAATTTATTAATCAGGGGTATTTTGGGTACGAATATTGAATCGACTGGGTGACCTGGTGGTCTAGGGGTAAGGTGTCAGACTTCTATTCTGGGGGTCCGGGGTTCAATCCTCAGTCCCGGCACAGATTTATCGTATTGACAAACCCTTCCTTCACCTCTGACAAGACATCTTGTGAATGTGGGGAATGCCAGGCCTCCACCGTGGTTCGGGTCCCACGTTAAACTGTAGGTCCTCCATTTCATCTCACAATCACCCTACCATTACACATTAGCGTAAGTGCGTATAACCCGAACG
>CABFVX010000499.1:88393-123748 GCA_902151425.1 Timema shepardi | reverse complement strand
ATAATAATAATAATAATAATAATAATTAAATCAATTTGGAAGTATCTTACTTCCAGATTAGATTCATTCTTGAAAAAACACAACATCAAGTTTCCCGACCATTAACACATCGCTCAATACCGTAAAATTGTATTAATATATATTTTTTGGAAAATAAACATATTTTTTCAAGCCTAAATGGATAGCATATTCCAATTAATAGTGGATTTTTTTAAGTATTTATAATATTCCAGACGAGGTGTTTAAGTTAGAAAAAAAGTATTCATACAAAATATTTTTGTTTTTAAAGTGGGAAGGAGAACTTCACAAGCTATTTTGGATTTGGTGGACGTCTGCAAGGTTATTTAAAGGTTAACTCGCTTTTATTAAATGAAAACCAATAGTTATTTTAACAGAAATTTATTCTACAAAAGGTGACCAGGTGGTCTATGGGTAAGGTGTCAGACTTCTATGCTGGCGGCCGGGGTTCAATTCTCGGTCCCGGCAAAGATTTATCTGATTACCAAACCCTTCCTTCACCTCTGACAAGACATCTTGTGAACGTGGGGAATGCCCAGGCCTCCGCCGTGGTTCGGATTCCGCGTTAAACTGTAGGTCCTCCATTTCAACTCACAATCACTCTACCATTACACATTAGCGTAAGTGCGTATAACCCGAACGAGTAGTAAAACGCGGTGATGATGATAATAATAATAATAGTAATAATAATATTCTACAAAAAAAATTTTTTTACCTGAAACTTTTTTTAGTGACATTAGCCCTAAGATATTTTAAATTGTATATAAATTATATTAGCACCACGTCTTACTACCCTTTCGGGTTATACGCTTATGTACTAATTATGCTAACGGTTTTAGGGATGAGAAAGGTAATACTTATAGTAAGTGTACCCGCACTTGTGTGAAGGGATAGTGGAAAAACCATTTTGGAAAAAACCTCATAAGTGCACCTGACCAAGATCTGAACCTCTATCTCTGGCATAGATAGTCCAGTCTACTGCGAGAGTAGCACCTAAGACCATGCGGCCAGTGAAGCTGGTTTTGTCTGTTATTAACTACATTCTGGATTAGTATTTATTAATATTATAATAATTGTGTTGTTCGTCACATCTTACAACACTTCCGGACAGTCCGCATATTTATACTAATAGAGAAGGGGTTAAAAGAAATAATTATTTTAGAAGAAATGAACCCAAATTTTCGTGGATTAAAAGAAGAAAGCCATTTTTTTTAAACATGACTTTGAATAGAGCTCTGATATTACCGTTAATGGAAGTTTACACTATCGTAAAACCCTATCTAACATCCTTATAGAAGTTTTTTTTTACTAAACCGACACCTCAGCTCAGTAGATAGCGTGTCCATCCTAAGAGATAGGGTTCCCGGATCGATTCCTGGTATGGCCAAAAATGTATAATTGTTTAAATGTGGGTTTACCCTTTCAAAGTGATGAATTAATGTACAGGGGATTGGATATTGTCTGTTCTACTTTTTTTTTATAATATCTGTGCTGCTGATATTATATGTCAGGTTAGTAAGTGCACATTAAATACCACATATAGATGGAAAAAAAAGATATGAAATTTTACTGAAGGTCTAAAGCTCCAAAAGCAATACGATAAATCTCTTCATAAAACCATGAAAATAAAGTGATTTGTACCCGATCTTTGTGGTCTCAGTACCGGAAAATACTTATATATTAAGAGGCCAAACATTAAGCCAACATAGTTCTTGAATAGTCAAATAATATAAAATTAAACTAATATACTGTTTTCATAGCTTCACCTATACCCTCCTATCTTCGATGGTAACAGCAGTCTTTCAACAAGCGTTGATGAGTTTAAACTGAGGCTTAACTTAGGAGATGCGTTCATTCTTACTACTTTTAACAAACACGTGATATTTTTACTTTTTATTTTATTTTAACACCACGTTTTATTACCTTTTCAGGCCATAAGTGTTGATTTTATAGCAGATTTATTCGTTATTTAACCATCACAATGTCATAATTGTATCTTTAATACCATGTGAAGATTTTAAGAAAGTCAAATTTCTACAAAAATCTTTAAAAAAAAGCACATTAAGCTAATACATTTATTTTTATATTATCAATATAAATTTATTTCAGAGAAATAATCAAAATTTTTATATCAACTACCGAGAATATTATAACAGAAGTCACACTATAATGATAGTGAATGTTTTCAGAAGTATCGTAACACTGTCTCGCATTAATAGAGATATATTTATTCAAATGAAACATTTAAGGTGCGATGGAAGGGGACGCGAGACAAAGTAAGTGTATTTTTGAAGTGTACATGGCATAGCATTTTTATGACCAAAATAAATTAAATATTCCTCCAATACGAACATAGAATTTAATTTTCTCCACATGGTTACTTCAAAATTTCTTGAATATCTGTGTGTCAAGAGTGTCCTGGAGTTTCTCATGTAATGCTGCTATGCTCATGACATATTCAAAAACTGTTGATATCAACATGTGAAGAATATTAAGCTCTGTTTGTGCTGAAGCAATAGTTTACATACGTTACATAGTTACAAACAAATAAACAAAACGGCCACATCACAATCTGTTCAAGTTGTGCACACATGTACGAACAATTCTAATGAGTTAAAGATGAGTAGGGTTGAATTTAGAGTAAGAGTATCCACAGTTGCATGGAGTCAAAGTGGTAAAACCATTTAGAAAAAAAAATCACAATCAATAAACCCAACTGGGATTTGAAACCCTTATCTTCCTATCATCAGCAGCCTAGTCTAACTCATTACAAGAGTTACGCCCTAGACCATTCAGCCACCGAAACCGGTCCAAAGAACTTTAAACATGTTTATAGACGTAAATATATGGTGTTGTCAAATTTCAATATCTATGTAATCGGGTTATTTACGGAAATATATATAGTATTAATATTCTATATTAAGATTACAGGAGTACGCTCATGAAGTCCTGACATCATCTCCCGACTCAGCCTGTTTAGTGTATTCCACACACGCCTTGTTCCATGCACGAATCTTTTCAGCACACACTCTGCAAGTGAGGGACGCGTGTGAGTACGCGAGAGGAAAAGGTTGGAAAGCTGGCAACCTGCGGAGGTTTTGATAGAGCGTTTGGGGGGTAGAGGGGGGGGGGAGGTAGGAGCCAGAATGTGAAAAAAGTTGTGTTTGTCAACCACGAACATCGAAAAGGCGGTGACGCTTTTACCATCGTACATCGTCTCATACACCTTTTACGAAGTCTTCTTCGCCATAACTAAAAGTACCACCACACCCCCCACCCCCCAACCCCACTCCCAGACCGACTAAAATAAAGGTAAAGCCTGATCAAAAATTCAAGTATAAATATAAATAAAATTCACAATCAAATATAAATGTCGTATCGTTTGTACTTATATGTGTTATAAATAAACAAAAATGAATCTAGCTTAAGAATTTTACTTTGGTATCAAATATTTGTTGTGCAACTATCTGGACTAATCGCATATTTAGACTAATAGGGTAGAGACGAGTGAGAGAAACCTCAGAGGAACTGTCACTGCATTTGCATGTTGGTAGAGTGGAGACACATTTATATCTGACAGTGATTCCCCCTCCCAACTACCCCCGCCCTACATGTATCGTCAGGCAAACCAATACAGACAAGGATGAAGCTTTTTACCTTGAGTAGTCTAAAGCGTATTATTAATTTAACTATAATTAATTGAGTTTCTCTCTAATCTCAGAAATTATTGAGATATATATTTCTTTAGCGAGATTAATTATTTACCAAATGAACTGGTGGTCTAGGGGTAAGGTGTTGGACTCCTGTACTGGTGGCCCGGGGTTCAAACCTCGGTACCGGCACAGATTTAATTGATTTCAAAACCCTTCCTTAACCTCTGACAAGACATCTTGTGAATGTGAGGAATGCCAGGCCTCCATCGTGGTTCGGATTCCACGTTAAACTGTAGGTCCTCCATTTCATCTCACAATCACCCTACCATTACATATTAGCCTAAGTGCGTATAACCCGAACGGGTAGTAAGACGTGGTGTTAATAATAATAATAATAATAATAATAATACTATAATATTAATTTACTAATTAGATAACTGAATGCTGGCTCTGAATCTTCTCATTTTACCCAGCTCACCCCCCCCACCCCCCAAACTTAGATGTAGCATTACAAGGGTCATTTTTTTTCTACCCTGAAAGGTATCGGCCTTACCTTGATCGAACACGTTATAGACCTATCTTACAATCCACACCATGATGTAGCCCTACAAGGTATGCTTGTTATCTTTCAGGTTTAAAAAAAAGGTTGCATCATAGACACTGATCATCAGGCGCGGATTCAGGGGATTCAAAGGGTCAGTTGACCCCCCCCTGTGAAAGTTAGAAAACTAATACAAAAAAAAAACACAATGAAAGTTTAGATGTGTGTTTATATTTCCCAAAAGGCCGAATTACACGTATCGGGTTTCAGTGCTGCTTTCTGACGTCGTTTGGCAGCACTGCGAGATGTTCATGTGATGTACTCAGTGTGTGTATCACGAGTAACAGACGAGGTTGACATTTTCTGATCGGACTACTGCTTTCTGCACCGTTTACTTAATCGGTTTCCCGCGATTCCAACTTTTGTAATGTCGTACCGCGCATTCTCGAGCATGTTCTAAACAAACGCACCATTGGATCAGCATTTTTTCTAACAATTTTCCTTCGTGTTTCGAGACTGTTCACAGGCGTGTGTTTATATTTTCTAGTGTATAGTCTCGTATTTCGGTAAATGTTGACATACATAAGAAACTACAATAAACAGTTTTCGACGGAATTAATTGAATTGCACCAAACAATACCATGTTTGTGACGTAAATACCCGGATTGTTTAAGGCAAAGCTATAGTCAGGGGTGAATTTTGGGGGGTTCAAACCCTTCCTTCTCTCCACAATTTTATTAACAATATACATATGACTTTATTTATGGTTCAAAAAATATCAATAATAAGATACAAGTACAAATTAGGGGGCTGTGTTACCATAAAAAAAAACACTTCAGAGAGCTTCTAGAGGTGTTAAATATTTATAAATGGTTCTAGCTTCCTATAATTGGGGGATCTGATCATAAATCTTCCCTCTCCCCTCCTCTCCCGAAATTATTGGCTCGCTATGGCCTTGGTTTGAGGAACTTGTAATAAAATTTCAGAAGGTTTATTAAGAAAGATACAACAAGAGGAACAGTAACTAAGAAAACGAACTCATTACGAACTTCCTGGAGGGAAGAACGATAAAATAACTCCCCCTTTTACTGAGATGCAATATGATCATTCTTCTTCTGAAATCAGCGCTGTAACCTGCTACGTGTAATTCGGCCTTGAGAAAGATTGCGAATAACAATCTATTTCCCCTCACCTAGATGAGGTCTCTACACATGATTTCAAACGCTCTTAGAACCGTTCTAAGTTCACCCAGCTACATTATTACAGCCATGCCAAGGTGACGCTTCTTGGCATATTTATGGCACTGGAAGAACGCGTACAATTAAAAAAAGATTCCCTCGTCTACCCTGGTGGTACCAAGGGGGAACTAAAGTTGGCGTCCAAATAGTTTTCAGACACAAGACACCATTCGTGTCATCAGACCATTCTAAACTTTTCCTTGCTGGCTATTGTACTGCTCAGGACAAGAATTTTTGGCTAATAATGGAGACAGCTTTTATTATAAATGAAAAAATATATATACACATATTGATATTTTGATTATAAGTTTGGAATATGATTAAATTATTTGACTGGTTCGATAATTTTTTACTGGCCTGGTTTGCTGATTACGTGGAGTTTAGGGTTTGAATACCAGCTGAGTGGGTTGTTTCATAATTTGATATTTTCTCTTCCTTGGCGTGGATCAGAGTCAATTAATTAGCTATAATGGTTATTTCTTCATCCCTACCCGATAATGAATTTAAATGTAGCTATCCCCCTCTTCGCTGCCCGCGTTGTTCTAACAATTTCAAATGAAGATAAAAAGCTGTCATTAAATTCCGAGACATCCTTGTTAAATATTAAGCAACTGTTGAGGTGACCATGTGAAAAAAATTAGACTCCATATTTGTATAGAAGTAATCTTTTATTTATTTTGAGCAAAAAGTTGTTTTGGTATAAACCTGTAAGAACATTGGCCTTTCCCGGGTTGTCTACATCCACACCTTCAGAAAAAAAAAGATACTGTACATTTGAAAGATAATAAGGGTGTTGCCTAATTGTGACGTCACGGACGGTCAAGATAGAATTTCCCATGTTAATGAATTTACGTTCTACTCAGTGAGTTTTATAGCTATAACGTTGAAACAAAATCCATCAATTCTTAAGTAGTTCTAAAAATAGTCGTACTATATCAAAAAATTATTATTTTTATCTTAAAGTAGGTTTTTAAAGTGTATTTTTTTATAAATCCTTTACCATTTAGGCTACAATTTGGTCAAAAAAATGTCCTGTAGGAGTATTCCTGCCAGAATGTAGATTAAAACATTCCTTGGTAGTAAATGTCTATCTATAATAGGAAACAAATAAAGGTAAAATTAAAAATCAAGTCAAAATTTTCAAGGAGCAAAAATTAAAGTGAGTGTGTAAACTCGTCAGTGGAAGAGGGAAAGGATTATCGGCATTATATACAAGAGCCGTCTCAGGGTGAACTGCTCATTTTCCTCCCTCTCTTTCTTTTTCGTACGTAGCGGCTTAGGTTCGTCAAATTAAGATGCAACCCGCTTCGCAAAATTTCTTCGAAATCTCCAAGTAGGCAACGACGTTAAAGTATTGACCCCTCCACCACAGGAAAACAAGCTAGAACAAAATGGATGCCTTTCTCCACGTGAAAACCAGGATTTGTATCTTAATGTTGTTTAATCATATTTATTTCTAAGTTTGTAAAAATTACTTGAAGAGGACGCTTCGGTATACAAGAAATTACCACAAATATTCTCAGCTTTAACGCAATATTTAATTCTACGATGTGTTATTTCAAGATATGGTTCACATCAAAATAAAGTCTAAGGATTCCAACATGTCCATGTTACTTTTACAAACTTATTGTTTGAGTTTTATTAACAAAAAGAGAACATAGGTGGAAATGTGACATTAGCTCATTTTCAAAGAGCTTTTAAGCATATGTGTTAAAGTATGTATGAGACTAGGCTCAATGTAAAATATATCTACATTTAGCCTTCCTCTGAAAATATAGTAATATTTGGATGAGCTCACAACAGAAAATTTTAATATATTCTAGAACTAGCAGTGAGCTTACCTCTTCACCTTGAGATAAAAAGTTTCATACACTCAATGCCACCTCTTAGGGAACTGCAGGTATTATGAAGAAAGTATTTAATTTCTCTCTCTCTCAGCTAGCTGTTGTCAAATCTCCTCGCTTTCAGTTATGTCGGAAGGTGGTTCTGGGGTTATAAGAAGCTACTGGCAACATCGACAAACCAACATTGCAAAACTTATCATATTTAAGAGAAGATTGACCACACTAAGACAAGAGAATGACAACGCTGTTTTCCAAAAGTAGCAATGCAGTTACCTCAGTGATGATATCAAGGGTGTTGTTCTATCACCTCTTTCTTACTGACATGACAAAAAGTGGCTCTCAGGGAAGTTCAAAAATGAGTATAAGCTTAGAAAGGATAGAGAAGTACTTTCATAAAACAGCACAGACTATCGCATCTTTAAGTCGTATGGCCTGACAGCGATTGATATTTTCCCGCTAACTCAGGCGACCGCCTTAACATTACGAGAGTGAACATGAAACTCTTTAAGATTTAAATGACGCTCATGGAACTTTTTTTTTACTCATATATATCATTATAATTCACCCTCCTTTTTTTTCTCAAACAAATCCGGCTATCTATTATTTACCACGACTCATTCTAATCCTTCCATTACATAGGCCTACCCAAACTTCAAGAAAAAAAATAATCCCCAGGCTGTTTTAAGAAACCAAAAATTGGAAAGCCGCGTGCTTTTATTACAATGTCGGCTTTTTTCCCCACATTCTTACTCTTTAGTTATTTTCATTGTGTTTTACTTTTTTTCACCACAACAAACCCGCTGACGTGGAGCACAATGCTATCCCAATTAATCCCTTGAAGCCAATTACCTTGAAAAGTAAATGAAAATACAAAGATTTTCCAATGGAGAAATGTAAAAATGGGAACTTAGAAAACATGTATGTGGCTTATTATTTCATTGCCTTACGTTGAAGTTTATTTAACGTTAGGCCTAAGTCAAGCGAAATATTAATTTACAATAAGAAAATTAAATATTAAATAAAAAAATATTTTTTTGCAGTGCGTTTTAATACCCGTTTGGGTTAAACGCTTATGTACTAATTACGCCAGTGGATTTTTAGGGATTAGAAAGGATATATTAATATGAAGTGTACCGACATTTTCGTAAAGGGAGAGTGGAAAACCATGTTGAGGAAAAAACACCCTCAGTACACCCGACCTATATTTGAACAAAGCAGAATAAATATTTTGTGTAAAAAATATTGTGATAAATCACATGTGAGGAGAGAGATCCAGTTGACCTGATAAATATTCGAACCACAGACTTCAGGTCACTTCAATCCTGACGTTGTAGACCGTGTGAGCACCGAAGCAGATAGCAAATATATTTTTTTTTCGCAATTGTGGTGGGACAAAAGACCAGGTGACGAATCACCTAATCAGTGGGAGAGAAGGAAATTAGTCTGTAATTCGTGCTCTGACATGTCCCTGTGTTTCAAACCGTGCACAATAATCACCTTACTATATCATAAAGTTACCTGTTTACATACCGCCTAATTTTCATAAGAAGGGCCTTATTTTGACACCTATAAAAGCTACTAGATCTACTTTCACGTAGTCATACGTCAAGTCATGCTACCTTCAGCCATCAATTCTGATAGACATGATTAATATTAAATTATACTAATTAAATGTTTAAACGTAACAGTTTTGGTAGTAAAATAATCTTTGCAATTTATGAAAAGGACTTCATTTGGAAATGTTACTATTGAATCTGTTAATCTTTGATAGCCTATTTACTAGTTTTAACATAGCTGGTTATTCCTCTCACATATAGGTCAATAAGTGAAGTAATGAATTAACAAACCTCTTTAATAATATCGCGCGTCTGGACTACATCACTCGTAGCCCAGTAGGGGAGAGATTATCCAGTACTAATGTACCGTTGTACAGAGGACGTTCTGATGTACTAATAGTACATCCTTTCCGTGGAGGCTCTTTCCATGTACTGATGAGATGAGGTGATGGTGAGGAGTGAGTATGAGGGAGATAGTGAGTATGAGGATGATAGTGAGTATCAGGGTAATAGCGAGTGTGAGGGTGATATTGAGTATGAGGGTGATAATGAGTATGAGGGTGATAGTGAGTTTGAGGGCGATAATGAGTATGAGGGTGATAGTGAGTATGAGGGTGATAGTGGGTATGAGGGTGATAGTGGGTATGAGGGTGATAACGAGTATGGTATGAGGGTGATAGTGAGTATTAGGGTGATAGCGAGTATGAGGATGATAGTGAGTATGATGGTGATAGTGAGTATGAGGGTGATAGTGAGTATGAGGTCGATAGTGAGTATGATGGTGATAATGAATATGAGGGTGATAGTGAGTATGAGGGTGATAGAGAGTATGAGGGTGATAGAGAGTATAAGGGTGATAGTGAGTATGAGGGTGATAGTGAGTATGAGGGTGATAGTGAGTATGAGGGTGATAGTGAGTATGAGGGTGATAGTGAGTATGAGGGTGATAGTGAGTATGAGGGTGATAGTGAGTATGAGGGTGATAGTGAGTATGAGGGTGATAGTGAGTATGAGGGTGATAGTGAGTATGAGGGTGATAGTGAGTATGAGGGTGATAGTGAGTATGAGGGTGATAGTGAGTATGAGGGTGATAGTGAGTATGAGGGTGATAGTGAGTATGAGGGTGATAGTGAGTATGAGGGTGATAGTGAGTATGAGGGTGATAGTGAGTATGAGGGTGATAGTGAGTATGAGGGTGATAGTGAGTATGAGGGTGATAGTGAGTATGAGGGTGATAGTGAGTATGAGGGTGATAGTGAGTATGAGGGTGATAGTGAGTATGAGGGTGATAGTGAGTATGAGGGTGATAGTGAGTATGAGGGTGATAGTGAGTATGAGGGTGATAGTGAGTATGAGGGTGATAGTGAGTATGAGGGTGATAGTGAGTATGAGGGTGATAGTGAGTATGAGGGTGATAGTGAGTATGAGGGTGATAGTGAGTATGAGGGTGATAGTGAGTATGAGGGTGATAGTGAGTATGAGGGTGATAGTGAGTATGAGGGTGATAGTGAGTATGAGGGTGATAGTGAGTATGAGGGTGATAGTGAGTATGAGGGTGATAGTGAGTATGAGGGTGATAGTGAGTATGAGGGTGATAGTGAGTATGAGGGTGATAGTGAGTATGAGGGTGATAGTGAGTATGAGGGTGATAGTGAGTATGAGGGTGATAGTGAGTATGAGGGTGATAGTGAGTATGAGGGTGATAGTGAGTATGAGGGTGATAGTGAGTATGAGGGTGATAGTGAGTATGAGGGTGATAGTGAGTATGAGGGTGATAGTGAGTATGAGGGTGATAGTGAGTATGAGGGTGATAGTGAGTATGAGGGTGATAGTGAGTATGAGGGTGATAGTGAGTATGAGGGTGATAGTGAGTATGAGGGTGATAGTGAGTATGAGGGTGATAGTGAGTATGAGGGTGATAGTGAGTATGAGGGTGATAGTGAGTATGAGGGTGATAGTGAGTATGAGGGTGATAGTGAGTATGAGGGTGATAGTGAGTATGAGGGTGATAGTGAGTATGAGGGTGATAGTGAGTATGAGGGTGATAGTGAGTATGAGGGTGATAGTGAGTATGAGGGTGATAGTGAGTATGAGGGTGATAGTGAGTATGAGGGTGATAGTGAGTATGAGGGTGATAGTGAGTATGAGGGTGATAGTGAGTATGAGGGTGATAGTGAGTATGAGGGTGATAGTGAGTATGAGGGTGATAGTGAGTATGAGGGTGATAATGAGTATGAGGGTAATAGTGAGTATGAGGGTGATAATGAGTATGAGGGTAATAGTGAGTATGAGGGCGATAGTGAGTATGAGGGTGATAGTATGAGGGTAATAGTGAGTATAAGGGTGATAATGAGTATGAGGGTAATAGTGAGTATGAGGGCGATAGTGAGTATGAGGGTGATAGTATGAGGGTGATAGTGAGTATGAGGGCGATAGTGAGTATGAGGGTAATAGTGAGTATGAGGGCGATAGTGAGTATGAGGGTGATAGTGAGTATGATGGTGATAGTGAGTATGAGGGTGATAGCGAGTATGAGGGGGATAGTGAGTATGAGGGCGATAGTGAGTATGAGGGTGATAGTGAGTATGAGGGTGATAGTGAGTATGAGGGTGATAGTATGAGGGTGATAGTGGGTATGAGGTTGTAGAACCAGTAGAAATACTTAGGTCTAACTAACCAAACTATGGTAACCGTTGAGTCAATTCCCCTTCCCGAGAAAATACCTAAGGTAGCAGCCGGGAATCAAACCCGGACCTCTAGGCTCGTAGCCAGGTGACTAGCGACCACTACACCACGGGACCGGTTACCAACCTCTATAATTAAAGTAAAATACGAGGATGTACAGCACGTGCCTGCCCTAATTAGTTGATTGATTGAATATGTATCTATATAGTATACATACGTACATAAAAAGAAATTAAATAATATTAAAAATCTGAAGCTATGTCAAGATTTTACGAGAGCTTGTGAATTCACGGTTGACCTAATGCAATCAACGAAAAGTGCTCAATTTTTTTTTATTCTGTGAGGTTCAATCTAATTAGGGGGGACGCAATGAATGAAATTGCCAAAGGTATTCACATTTCATGGTATTAGTTGAAACTTTTTTTTTATTTATTTATTTTTTGTGGTGCGTTTTGGAAATATCAAAGGTTTGTCAACAACATCTCGTGCTCCGTCTATTGATAGATAAGTAATATTGAGAAAAGTCAAATTGGAAAAATTCCCTAAAAGGCCCTAGTTTAAAAAAAATTGTTTTTTTTTTTAAATTTAGTGCGTAGTGCTTCTTACATTTCAATAGGATTACTCGCATGTTTACACTAATGTGATTAGGGAAAATGAAGGTAAATTATTTAGTAAATGTACCTTAGTTATACTGAGAGAGAGAGAGTCAATATTTTTTTTACTGGAATACCGCCCTTAGAACACCCACCAGGGATTAAAACCCTGGCCTTGTAAATGGAAAACCTGACGATGACCCACGTTCCCACAATACAATTTTTATTTTTCTATTTATTTTTTACCATTGCGTTTTACTACTAGCTCGAGTTATACGATTATATACCAATTATTACTCTAAGGGTTTTAGGAATCAGGAAGGTTTTACTTATAGGAAGTGTACCTGCATTAACGTGAAGAGGGAGTGGAAAACAATTTTGGAAACACCACCTTCAGTACACCTCAATCTCCCCGTCACCATCAGTCTAGTCTACTGCGAGAGTAGCGCGTTAGACCACGTGGCTACTGAGGCGGTATTTTTTTTCAATTTAATATTAATTTAGATACATCATAATAATTATGATGTATTTAAATTAATGAATTCAATAAACACGTTGTGGAATATAACAATTATTATTAATATATTCCACAACGTGTTTATTGAATTCATTTTATTCTTAAAATATATTTAAATATTTACAAATCTGACACATATTATAAATAAACGATACAATATAAGCCCTAATTGATATGAAATACAAAGAATTTTTTTTTTTAGTGATAGTACAGATCATTAATAAATATAGAGTAAAGAGGCATAAAGTTCACTATCATTTTACTTTAACTAAAAGTATTATCGGTGACCTGGCGGTCTAGGGGTAAGGTGTCAGACTTCTATGCTGGCGGCCGGGGTTCAATCCTCGGTCCCGGCAAATATTTATCTGATTACCAAACCCTTCCTTCACTTCTGACAAGACATCTTGTGAATGTGAGGAATGCCAGGCCTCCACCGTGGTTCGGATCCCACGTTAAACTGTAGTTTCCTCCATTTCATCTCACAATCACCCTATCATTACATATTAGCGTAGGTGCGTATAACCCGAACGGGTAGTAAGACGTGGGGCTAAAAGTGATAATAATAATAATAAAAGTATTATCTTAATTAAGCTTAATATAAATATGTTTTCAATACAACTGATGTATAATATTCATTAAAGTATGATCCTCCTCAAGAATGTGGATATCAATATCTTTATTAAAATATTATGTGAGATAAGGTTGAATGCTTTCTATGTGAAATTTTAAAATTCCTTAATATTTCGGAATATGGCATCAACCAATTAATTAACAACTAGTAGTTATGCTCTTTTAATCCGTATTCACCAAAGCATCATAACAATATTGAACACAGAAATAATAATAATATTTAGCACCGCGTCTTACTACCCGTTCGGTTTATACGCTTTAATTACTCATTACTCTAATGGATTAGGACTTGGGAAGATTGAATTAGAGGAAGTGAACCCACATTTGCGTGGAGGGAGAGTGGAAAACTATTTAGGAAAAACCACCCCCAGTTCACCCAACCGAGATTCGAACCTCTATCTTCCCCTCCTCAGCAGTCGAGCTTCAACACGACAAGCGCGTTATCCAACTACGCCACCGAGGCGGGTAACACGGAAATGAATGAGTGGTTGGGGATATACTATGGGTATAGCGATTTTTTTTTAATCACTGAGTCTTACTTCATGATAATAAATGTGAGGATATATTATGATTACTCTAATTGAGTGGGGATGAAGAAGGAAGCATTTTAGAGGTAATCTACACGCATATGCTTGGAAGGAGAGTAAGAAACCATTTTAGGAAAAAATCACCCTCAATATACCAGACTGAGATTTGAAACCCGATCTCTCCGTCATCAGCAGGTCAGTCTAACATGAGAGTGACGCCTTAGACCATTCGGCCATTGAAGTTTGTATCAAAGTTATTATTTATGTGCTTCTTTAATGCTGTTGATTTTAACTTTTTTTTATGTGTAAACTTTTAAATAATCTTTTAATTTTTTTAAATTTAATTTTAATCTTGTACTATATTTGTTCAAGGTCTTACTGAGAAATAGAATTCCTTACTGGTGCATTATACTGAGATTAAAACTGTTTTAGGATCTGCGTGGTGGGTAGACTTGGGAGCATAGTTACCACATAGCGGGAGTTGTTGCGTTACTACTATTAAGCATACTCAGTGACTGTCAAAAAATCTGACAGCGTGGATCCACGTGGTGGGTAGGCTTGTGAGCATAGTTGCCATATAGCAGGAGTTGGCGCGTTACTACTATGCAAGCATACTCAGTGACTGTCAAAAAATCTGACAGCGTGGATCTGTGTGGTGGGTAGGCTTGGGAGCATAGTTACCACATAGCGGGAGTTGTTCCGTTACTACTATTAAGCATACTCAGTGACTGTCAAAAAATCTGACAGCGTGGATCTGCGTGGTGGGTAGGCTTGGGAGCATAGTTGCCATATAGCAGGAGTTGGCGCGTTACTACTATGCAAGCATACTCAGTGACTGTCAAAAAATCTTACAGCGTGGATTTGTGTGGTGGGTAGGCTTGGGAGCATAGTTGCCATATAGCAGGAGTTGGCGCGTTACTACTATGCAAGCATACTCAGTGGCTATCAAGAAATCTGTCAACGTGGTTCTGCATGGTGAGTAGGCTGGGAAACATAGTTGCCACATAGTGGGAGTTTGCGCGTTACTACTATGCAAGCATACTCAGTGACTATCAAGAAATCTGTCAACGTGGTTCTGCGTGGTAGGTAGGCTTGGGAGCATAGTTGCCACATAGCAGGAATTTGTGCGTTACTACTATGCAAGCATACCCAGTGACTATCAAGAAATCTGTCAACGTGGTTCTGCGTGGTAGGTAGGCTTGGGAGCATAGTTGCCACATAGCAGGAATTTGCGCGTTACTACTATGCAAGCATACTCAGTGACTGTCAAGAAATCTGTCAACGTGGTTCTGCATGGCGAGTAGGCTGGGGAATATAGTTGTCACATAGTGGGAGTTTGCGCGTTACTACTATGCAAGCATACTCAGTGACTGTCAAGAAATCTGGCAACGTGTATTGTTTGCTATGACAACTACTCTTCACGGATTGTTCGAGCATGTTACGAGCCTCCACTCCCCACTCCGGCTTTGGTCTCAATCCTAAAGCAACTTAAAACGCAGTATACCCCTCCAACAAGCGTTGTTTGCAGCTTTGCATCAATCAAATATCAGAAAATTGCAGTGATTATTTTTTTAGAATTCTTTTAAATTCTTTCTGACTTTTACTTGTCACACCGAGCTCCCTGTCTCTTCCAGAAGAGTTTCAACTTTGAACTTTCTGGGTCTCTCGAGCCAGTCTGCAAGTTATCGCGTGCCGCATCCGGTCCGCGGGTGGGAGGCTGGCTCAGTCCGGGAGAGAGGGTGTCATGTAGCTTCCAAGAGCACAGAAGGAAAGGACGACAACCAAAATGGAAGAAAAGGAGTCGAAAACCTTCAATAAACTCTTTTGAAGAACAAAGCTTCTTTTATATATCCGATGTTGAGAAGAGATGAAGACGTGGAGAGCTCAGCTCAGTTGACTAAAATAAAAATAAAGGAAATAAATAGAACATATCAAGTGTGAAAAGTGAAACTGATAAAAAAAAACGAACTAACTTAGTTTGTTATTTTTAACATGAGAGCAAACTTAAACCTGTTCTGATTATACGACTATTTACTAATTACGCTAATGGCTTAAAGGATTAGGAAGGTTATATTTAGTCAAAGATTGCTCACATTTGCGTGGAGGGAGAGTGGTAAACCATTTTGAAAAACCACCCTCAGTACACCCGACTGAGATTCGAGCCTTGGTCCCCCAGTCGTTGGTAGTCTATTCTACTGCGAAAGTAGCACCTTAGACCAAAGTGGTTGGACCTAGTTTTCTTCTAAAAATAAAGTCATTTTCTAAAAGTATACGAAAAGAACATTATAAGCTAATCGAGGATTATTTTTAGTATTTTCATAACTGCCATTCCCTTTATAAGTACAATGGTGTGAGGATATTTCTCTTTAAGTATATGGTACTACGGCGCCTTAGTAATATTGCCCTCGTGGTGACTTCACATGACCGAGTAACCCCCTTTTATAAAAAAAAAACTATCCACAGTTTTGTCTCGAGGGATTGGTGTAAAGGGTGGGGGTAGAAATGCCTCCCCAATGTTTACTCACCAAAAGATTTCAATAGCTTTAGCACAACGTCCATATAATAGACATCCTAAAACCACCCGGCCCATAACTTGCGATTATATGAGAGGGCTTTGTAAACTTTCTTCTTCTGAAAAAGAATAATGTATCATATATGTAAATGTGTTCTAACGTGATAAATAATGGCCTGAGATAATGTACACGGCTTTCAGTGCGTAACACTGAAAACCTCGACAAAGTGGTCTTAAGCTCATTTAGAAATAATAAATTCTGGTTCCTCCCGTCACAACCTATGGTTGTATTCTTCTGTTTTTACACGGCACTGGAAATTACCAAAGTACTTTCTTTTGACAATCTTTGTAAGTTACTACGCTATTTTCCTTAATCTCTAATAAAGAAGGAAAATACGATAACACCTTTCTAAGAAACTTTGTTTCATGTCCAGGTTGGCTCTTAATTTTTAAATTTAGTAAAAGCAGTTGAGGTAGAGGGAGTACAAGAGATAGTAGAGGAAGCAAGACTGAGATGGTATGGACATGTAATGAGGATGTTGGAGTACATGAGATAGTAGAGGAAGCAGGACTGAGATGGTATGGACATGTAATGAGGATGTTGGAGTACATGAGATAGTAGAGGAAGCAAGACTAGAGATCGTATGGGCATGTAATGAGGATATAAAAAGAGAGTATGTCGAAGAAAATGTTGAAAAAGAAGTATGTGGGGAAAATAACACATGCAAAGCCACCAAAAAAGAGATGGGAGAAGCAGATAATAGTAAGTGATCAAGTAAGATTAGAAGAATGTGATAAATTAAAGGAAGAAGAATGGTGGAAGGCTATAGAAAGATAAAGGTATTTTACTAAACTGATCTGGCCACAGGTTGGAAACAGTTGTTGTTGATGATGATGATAATAAGTAAAAGCAGATATGATCTGAGTAATTTTGAGATATTTTAGTACATCTTCAGTAGCTAACAATTCAACTTGTGTTAAAAGTTTGTAAAAACAAAAATAATATAAATAAATATCTGGGATTTTATCCAGACAGGTGTTCACATGGTATATGACATCAATTTAACAGTATACTGGATTTATAATGACAATAAGGTCAAAGTTTAAATATAGGCTTGGTTTACTGGTGGTGGATTTCTAAATATGCTTTATTATGGTCGTTTTTACAGTTTAGTACCACTCTAATATTATTTAATTACTTTTTTAGCCTCGCGTCTTAATATACGGTCGGGTTATACCCTTATGTACTAAATACGAAGATTGTTTTCGGGATTAGGAAGGTTATATTTAGATGAAAAATACCCGCCTTCACGTGGAGGGAGAGGGAAAAAACATTTTTTTTAATCACCCAACCAAGATTCGAGCCTTTATCTTTCCATCATCGACAATCTCGTCCCCTGCGAGAGTAGCTTCTTAGAATATGTGCCTACCAAGGTGGATCACTCTAATGCTAAACTTACTTTTTAAACATTAATGTTGGGGTTCCACAATTTTTTTTATAATTGTAAAGAAATCTGGAAACCAAAATATTTGAGAAGCACAGCGTTATAAAATTAAGTTAAAGATTTCCATAAGTTTTATTATTTTCTAATCAAAGAAGGAGTTTATTTCCCCATCACGTCACCCCTTCCCTCTGAATCCACCCCTTTTTTCTCTCCATATTTTATGAATTGATAACACCATTCTATTCCCTAAATAATTTGTGTTTAAATTATATATAAACTAATAATAAGCATTTATATTCCAAAACTATCTTACTCTTTGGCCTTAGAACATTCGAAATTTCATGGCCCCCAGAACTTATGATAGTCATTCAATCATATTCTGAGACAATTTTATCCAATCCCTAATCTGACACCAAAACTCCTTCAAATCCATTTTCACGTTATCCTACCATCGACGTATTGGCCTACCAAGTGGTATTGTATCTTCAGGTTTCACAACTAAAATATTGTATACACGCCTGCTATCACCTACATTCTCCAGCCAAATGACCATCCCACTTGAGCGTACACGCTTTGATTATTCTTATAATGGTTGTCGATTTTGTATGCCATAAAGTTCGTTCTATATTCCAAAAATAAGATTTGTTAGAAATTATCTTCTTCACGGGTGACCTGGTGGTCTAGGGATAAGGTGTCAGACTTCTGTGCTGGGGATCCGGGGTTCAATCCTCGGTCCCGGCAGAGATTTATCTGATTATCAAACCCTTCCTTCACCTCTGACAAGACATCTTGTGAATGTGGGGAATGCCAGGCCTCCACCGTGGTTCGGATCCCACGTTAAACTGTAGGTCCTCCATTTCATCTCACAATCACTCTACCATTACATATTAGCGTAAGTGCGTATAACTCGAACGGGTAGTAAGATGCGGTGCTGATAATAATAATAATAATAATAATAATAATAATAATAATAATCATATTTCCTTCCCTATTCGTTCTCGCCGAATTTCTTAAATTAGAAACGCTTCTTGTGGACTGTAAGTAATTACGTTATCTTCCTATAAGGCTGTAATGCTTGCATCCCCCATCCTCAAAAGAGTCTTCTATTTGTGCTTAATGAGGAGCTGATAATAGAGTTCTAGACAAGGAAGCTTACTAGCAAAATAATATTATTAAGTTTAGTAAATACTCTATCAATAAAGTACATACAGTATAATGTTGTGTGATTTGAAAATACATAAAATACATTTATCATAATGGACTGAATTATATGAGAATATTAATGAAGCTACTATTACTACTACTACAAATAATATTATTATTAATAATAATAATAATAATAATAGCAAATTAATTCGAACTATACAATAAAATTATAATTATAAAACATTTGTACTATTTTTCATCCAATGGTAACCATTTAGATTCACTCGGTTTTAATAAAGTAACCTTATTAAGTATTTAACCAACTGTATTTATTTAAACCTTTCTTGAGATAGTATTGTATTTCCTTAAATTAAATGTATGGTTTTAATTTCTCTTTTTTATTTCATTTGAGTAGCAAAATCAACACATATATTTCAACAGATTAATCCCAATTTCAGTTAATACAACCAAACGTTTTATTTATAGACTTTGACACCGAAACAAACATAAATACCTACCTAAACAAGCCGTTCCCCTACGGGATAGGCAAGAAACTGTACATGTAGCTCAACATACAACTCCTGTACTTAATCCATCCTCACTAACTTTCTCCACACTTCCCTGTCCTTGACTTTGACTACTCCCTTCTTCAACAACATCCAAACACCGAGTAATACATGCTCTTTTATTATCAAAACTATTACTGTTTCTCTTTGTCTTACATTCTTCTATAACAGTTAGCCAAAATAATATTAATAAAATGGTCCAGAATAGCATTTAAAAACTAATTGTACCCCAAAACTGTGGTATTATTCTGGTAGTTTGTGTAATTAGTTTTAAATAATTGGGAAGTTACAAGCAGCCCTTAGAAGGCCAAAGTGTTATTGAAGCTTCATCAAGACAAGTTGCATTCCCCGGAAGAAAGTGACAAGACTGTACATTCAATTATCAGTTAGTCCTTCTCCTTCCTTCACCTAAAATCGATACCTCATTAAAATCACGTTTGTCGTAATCATGTTATACCAACATGACGCCCTAATCTTCCCTTCTTCTCTTGTTTGATATACTATGATATCCCTGTTATGGTGGTATTGAGACTCCGAACCGTAAATTAAAACATAATAAGCTACGTCTCGAGAAATATAACATTTTTTTCAGCCAAGGCGTTGACTTTTTTTTTGTTAGGATAGAATTAAAACGGCTTGCATATATATTTGAATTAATGAAAACATTACCTGCTAGATGCCTATCAGTATGAGTATTTATGTTAAATGTGTATTAAAGTGCACAAATTCACTAATATAGCTTTTGGATTTTTACTTTCTTTCGACCTTTCTGAGAGAGAAGTATTGTTATTGACAAAAAAAAATATACTTGAGATTTTGATTTTGATAAATGTCACGTTTCATGACCCCCTGAAACAGGGGCAAAAAAAATCACGATTCCGTCCATCAATTTGTTTGACCTTGAACTTCAACCACTTTACTGATCGGATTGTAACTTGGTATCTAGGGACTGTTTAAGATTCCTCAGAGAAGTTTTTGGAATTATATATAAAACCATAAAATTAAGGGTAGTTTACTGAAGGAAGAAACACGATAAAATGGATTTTCCAATAATCCTCTAAAACGATTTTGAGTATATTTAGTATCTAGGAAAAATTTTACATCATACATAAAATGTATATTCTCGGTTTTTCCATAAAGAAATAACTTTCAGGTTGATTTAGATAAGCGTAAATTTACTGTTTTGATCATATCCATGCAACTATTCTAGTTAATAAATTTATCAAAGTAAAGTTGTCGTACTTTTATAATAAAAATCTTTAAATTTGAAATATATATTTTCCCTTTTTCTCTATGTCTCGGTAACCGTGTATATTATTTGATTTGTGCTCTTTTATGGAGTGTTTCGGTAACATTGTATATTATTTCTGGGTGACCTGGCGGTCTAGAGGGGGGGGGGGGTAAGGCTTCTGTGCTGGCGGTCGGGGTTCAATCCCCGGTCCCGGCACAAATTTATCTGATTACCTAACCCTTCCTTCATCTCTGACAAGACATCTTGTGAATGTGTGGAATGCCAGGCCTCCACCGNGGGTTCAATCCTCGGTCCCGGCACAGATTTATCTGATTACCAAACCCTTCCTTCACCTCTGACAAGACATCTTGTGAATGTGTGGAATGCCAGGCCTCCACCGTGGTTCGGATTCCACGTTAAACTGTAGGTCCTCCATTTCATCTCACAATCACCCTACCATTACCCATTAGTGTAAGTGCGTATAACCCGAACGGGTAGTAAGACGCGGTGCTAATAATAATAATAATAATAATAATAATAACAATAATAATATATTATTTATTTTCTCAAATCTTATGAGTTCTTAGAAAATGTGTGTATTTAAAATAGAGAGTAAAAGTTTGTTCAGTGTGCCTTTTTATTTATTTCTTCTTATTTTCCCACCACTTCTTACTTCTAGTTCGAGATAATCTCTACGAACTTTAATCAGGCTGAAGAGGTAGAGATTAGTAAGGTAGAGCTTAAAGGAAATGTATCCTACAAAACCCGCTTTGGTGGCTGCATAGTCTAATGCATCCCTCTCACATTAGTCTTGACTTGAAGTTCAGGATTCAAATACAGATCGGGTGTACTTAGGGTGGCTTTATATCAAAAAGGGTGACCTGGTGGTCTAGGGGGGTAAAGTGTCGGAGTTCTGTGTTGGGGGTCCGTGGTTCAATTCTTGGTCCCGGTACAGATTTATCTGATTACCAAACCCTTCCTTCACCTCTGACAAGACATCTTGTGAATGTGGGAAATGCCAGGCCTACACCGTGGTTCGAATCCCACGTTAAACTGTAAGTCCTCCATTTCATCTCACAATCACCCTACCATTACACATTAGTGTAAGTGCGTATAACCCGGACGGGTAGTAAGACCCGGTGCTAATAATAATAATAATAATAATAATAATAATAATAATCCAAGTAAATAATGAGATTAAAATATTATGTACATTTGTGTGATAGCAACGTGCACTTCAAGAGTAAGAAACTTTGTAAAGGGACTTCAGAATGCCTGAAAATGTTCATCTCTGACTTTTTTTTTTAACTTTCTCTACACCCCAAGAAGAGAGAAATATTGTGATCACCAAAAAAAATTAACTTGAAATTTTAATAACTGTTGTTATAGAGCACTATTTTTAGCTCGTCCAGAGCTCATTAGCTCAAATTATGGGAAACCAGTCAATGGGAACCAATAATAGTTAATCATCATATAAATAGCATAGGATGTGTATCTGTGTGTTTGTGGGTTTGTGTTAAGGCGCTTTAACTCCAAACCAAGATAATCAAAAAGTGTCGATCATACTAATATACATGAAATGTTTCCTGTCTGTATTTGCTTATTCACAATCAAACCACTGTATACTTTAAGTAGACATTGATCATTACTCACTATTAAACCACTGTATACGTTAAGTAGACATTGATCATTAAATAATGCCATGAAAGTAGTGGGATTATTCTACATACCCAAATAAATCGTAAATGTTTGAAGTCTCTAAGTGGAGGTTGATGAAACGAAGGATTTCGCTGTATGGAGCAGAAACTTGGGCTCTCCAGAAAATGGAAAAGAAGTACACGAAGATCTTTGAAATGTAGTGCTGGAATAGACTTGAGAAGATGATATGTACAGACAGGGGGACAAATGAACAAGTCCTCAGAAGAGTGGGTGAGAAGATTGGGTGGACAGACAGGGTGAAAAATGAACAAGTCCCAAGAATAGTGGGTGAGAAGACCTGAGAAGATCCGGTGAACAGACAGGGGGACAAATGAACAAGTCCTCAGAAGAGTGGGTGAGAAGATTGGGTGGACAGACAGGGTGACAAATGAACAAGTCCCAAGAATAATGGGTGAGAAGACCTAAGAAGATCAGGTGAACAGACAGGGGGACAAATGAACAAGTCCTCAGAAGAGTGGGTGAGAAGATCAGGTGGACAGACAGGGGGACAAATGAACAAGTCTTCAGAAGAGTGGGTGAGAAGATCAGGTGGACAGACAGGGGGACAAATGAACAAGCCCTAAGAAGAGTGGGTGAGCAGATTGTGTGGACAGACAGGGGGACAAATGAACAAGACTTAAGAAGAGTGGGTGGGAAAGAACCATTTTAGATGTGATCCTTCGGTACAAGGCAAAATGGATCGGACACATTCTTTGGAGGAACTGTCTTCTGCATGACGTCATAGAAGGGTAAGAGGAGCTCATGAAAGAGGAGGATTCAAATATTGGATGACTTGAAGGAAAGAAGAAAATTCTGGAAGATCAAGGAGGCAGAGTACAGGGTGCATTGGTGGTCTAAGTTCACTGAAAAAAGGAATGGGCCTGTCGTATAAAGAACACCTAATAATTACTTCTCACTGTGGTATAAGATTTAAATTTATCAGTCAAGTATAAATGCCACCTCAAAGAGTTTATGTGTTTTTCATGATCAGTGTCTACTTACCGTGAGCAGATGTCTGAAATTTTAATAACTATTAGCCCCTATGCATAGACATTTGCACCTAAAAAACACATGATATTAAAACTTGGGTTGTATTATTTAATACTAAAACCTTTTCTTCAGGGAAAAGCCGGCTACTTTGGTTAGCTATAATATATATTTCGAAAGAATTTTATTACTATATATTTAAATATATATATATATATTTAGGCCTACATTTAAAATGTGTATATAGAAACCACCTTTTTTACTTCTAATGTTTTCTCTGAAATTAAGAACTTTTTTTCTTGAAGCAAAGTAAATTTCAGCCTAAACATATTTCAATAAGCACACATTACAACTCTATACGTCTCTAATTATATTATTATGGTGATTAGTTCAAAAAATACAAACAAACATATTTGGTGAAACAAATAGCCGAAACTATTGTTAATGCATTTTAGTGGGGATAACACCTCTTAGATATCATATTCTGAAAATTGAAAAATGACACTTGGACGCGGGAATCGAACCCGGGACCTTCGGCTTACGTTAGTACGCCAATGCTCTTACCACTGAGCTATCCAGGATTCGTCCCGTACTTATGGTCATTCTTCACTCATAGTTTAAGGCAGAGTCTAAGATGGACGTGGAAGTCGTCAGCTTATAAACCTGTGATTATATAAGATCACAGCCATCAGACAACGCAGCCATTAGCGACTCGGTAGTTGGCATTTTTGCAGCCATTTGACAATTATATATATAATTGTACAGGCTTACGACTTCCACGTCCATCTTAGACTCTGCCTTAAGCTATGAGTGAAGAATGACCATGAGCACGGGACGAATCCTGGATAGCTCATTGGTAAGAGCATTGGCTTATTAAGCCGAAGGTCCCGGGTTCGATTCCCGTGTCCAGGTGTAATTTTTCAATTTTCAGAATAAAACATATTTGCTTTTATCGTTTAACTAAAAGATTAACTAAATACAAAAGGCACATAACACACAACAATTATGTTTGTTATTAAAACATTAATACGAAACCTATAAAAGTTGACTTATGAGATCCTATTCCTCAAAAATAACAACTTCAAAGAATTCTAAAATGTTAAAGCCACATCTTTCGTTATAGGAAAGAAAAAAAAAATCAGCTAACAAGAAAATGAAACGAAAAGAAGAAAAAAATATTTATCTATATAATGGTGAGATATACGCCAAGCATGCAGTCTTTAGATGTAAGAAAAGAAAATCGGAAGATACCATGGTCTTTGGGTAGAATAAGAAGCTTTAGTTTTCGAGGTTTCACAGCCGACATAGTCCCTTTGCCTTTCAGCTCACTCCCAGAATAAGCGTTAAAAGAGAGCCGTGTATCTGCTTCATAAAGATTTGATAAGTTCATTCCATTATTGGTGATTCAGTCAATTTTTTTAAATAGATATTCTATCCCCAGTGAGTCCAAAATGTATCTGTAAAGCAGTGGGTCTGTAATGGGTTCAAACGTAGCCTCACAGAATGAGGAGCTATTTAAATAAATAAGTAGCAGCTCCAGTCTAGAAAACTGAAACTAGCGGCTAGATGACTCGTGCTGACCTCATGACACCCTCTATCCACACATGCTGGTACTATTATTACTAACAGTGGCAGCCGCTTGGTCAGTATAGATCACTTGTGGGCTAATAATATGGATATTATGGCTTGACAGCTAAATAAGTTACTTGAAATACTTTCACGTATTTAAACGTCTTAAACTATGACTTTTGATCCATAGCCTGAAAAATAGAATTAATAAAATCTATGTTGCCAATTTAGGCAGCAAAAATAATGTATTTTCTAAAAGACCCTTTATATTGAAATTTGACTGCTCTCAGTATCTTATTTTCACAGTTATGTATTGATGGTTGAGTGACAGATGTTTTGTCTATTCGAAATTTAAACAAGTTTGTAAGTCATGCGCTGATATAATAAGTTGGTTAGAAAAAAACCCATTAAATATTTATTTTTTTAATCCACGTGTTAATGAATGTAGAAACGTCATAAATATAATACAGAACATTATTTACTGAGCTATACAATTAATTTATAATTTAAAAGAAGGATCAGACTCATTATATAGAAACCAAATCTTACCGTCACCTCGAACCAGGTACTCCAAGGTCAATAGACTGGCACTCTAGAGATTAAAATAGGGCGTCAAACTTTTAGCTACTTTCTACTACTTTTTTAATTAACGAATGAGAAAAATGTGTTAATTAATTATATGTCTAACTAGCAGATGTATTCTGTGGCAACGAATGCTTTTCTTTTATTCAAACATACAGGATAAAATTCTTAATTGTATTTCTTCCAACCTATTTTAATTATTTTAAGAAATATTGTCAAAAATTTTAAATTCCATCTTCTAGGTGTACATGTTGGTGCACAGGGGCTAATAATGTTAAAATTTCAATCCTTTGCATGCAGTAGATATCGTACAATATTCTATAAATTGTACAATTCTGTGAATTAGTAATAGAGTAGAACTAGTTTAATTTGAAGTCCAAGAGATATTTAAAAACATTCGAAATATCTAAAATTCGGACTAATCAATTTTATGAGTATCCACGCAAATGGCACACAATTAATAAATAACCAAAAATATGCTACATATAAACATGCATATTTTATATACGCTATTCTATAATACACACATACACAATATATAGTCTGCGTACATGAATAATGTAAAAAAAAAAAATTGGAAAACTTAACATCGCTGACTTTAACTAATGAGGACACGCAACGTGAAAGTGTACCCCTTTCATGTTGGGGGTTCACGTTATTACATCGTCACACAGAAGCGATGACGTTTAGTCTTCAGATTTTCCAAATATTTTCTTCTAAAATTCAAATTAAATGTGTTTTTTTACCCATTGATTTAAATAGGAATTTCATGGGGAGTAATGGTGAGTTCGAGATATATAACTTTTCATATTATCTGAATCCTACTCTAAAATATATGTGATTCATGTAAACACGGAAAAGATGCTGAATTTAAAATGTCTACGTCAGTATGTGAATAGAGTATGATACATTACATTTGGGCAATAGACACCATATTACACTCTCAAGGGACTAAAACCCTGAGTCAGAATCATAAAATGTCGTGAAAAATTAAATATAATTAAATAGACTACTTCAATTTATTGTTTAAATGTTCGTTATACAATTTATTGAACGCCGAGTAAAAAATAAGCTTGAAGAAAATTCGTATATTATTAATTTATTCATTAGAATGACGTCAGAAAAGGCTTTATTTGGTGATTTGCTCCCCTCGGGTTGATTCGGTGCCGTTCGGGTACTCTCGGCTCGTCTCGGGTCGGCTCGCGGCTTAGTTCGGCAACGCGTAAGGTTATTTTCGTGCGTTGGAAGCTATGATCAAGGATTGTTTCGACGTTCGCACATACGTGAGAGGATTTACAAAGAGGACAGAAAACAGTCATGAGTGGGAGATTTATAAGTAAAAGAAGTGTACTGTATACTCGTGACGTGTAGAAGCGCAAATGGAAGAGAAATCAAGATTATGAAATTGTATATGTGTGTAGACTACATCTTGAAGGAGAGAAAGGGAAACGGAAAGAAACGAAAATAATGGTGATTATTTTGTGCTTACTTTTATAAGGCATCATGATAAGTCACATAAGAAAAGGGAGGATTTATTCAGGCGATGAACCACCAATTTTATATTATATAATTTTCTAAGTATATTTGTAATGGTTAGTACGTTCTGAAAAAAAAAACTTTTTCCTATATTACAATAGTTTTAATTTGTGTTTGTAGGAGAAGATCCTATTTTTTTACATCAAATAATTTCTAAAATAATCAGTACTAATAATGTAGTAACATTGTTTTAAGTTCTACTGTGTAAATAATATAAAATATTATTATTTAGGTATAAAATATACATTTATATAAAATAAAAATATTAGAGTGCAATAGGCATTTTTTTTTGTAATGAATCAAATTAATTAAATACCAAAACTATTTTAAATATTATTATTAAAATTTAGTAAATTAAATGTTTACCCTTAACTTTTCCATTTAGGCTCAAAATTATTTCACTGAATTCAATATTAAAATATATAAATTAATATTTTTTAAAACACTATGTATAATAATCTACTATTTCAACAACACTGATTTATCAATTACAAAATCAATATTCAGATATTTTTACCTGCTTCCGTGCTCAAATGGTTTAAGGCGTTTCTCTTGCGATAGACTGAATTGTCAATCACGAGGATAGAAGTATTATAAATATTCTCGGGTCCACCGAGTGTGTTATTTTATCCCAAAATTGTTTTCCATTCTTCCTCCACGTAGTAAATGCGGGTACAATTCCTTTAAATTCAATCTTTCTTATCTCTAACACATTATCATGGTTATTACAGCTGCAAATAATCTGAACAGGTAGTGACACGCAGTGCTATATATATATATATCACTGCTTGCCTCGGTGGCGTAGTTAGCTAAGGCGTTAGTTTCGTGTTGAGCTAGACTGTTGAGGATTGGAAGGTCAAGGTTCGAATCTCACTCGGATGAACTGGAAATGGTTTCTTCTAAATGGTTTTCCACTTTGATTCCACGCAAATACGAGTTCACTTCTTCTATATTCAACCTTCTCAGTTCTTAGAACATTAGCGTAATTAGTACTTAAGCATATAACCAGAACGGGTATTAAGACGTGGTGTTAAGTATAGTTATTAAATATATATTGTTTGTGTTATAAAGACAGGACGAAACGTTGATGACGTATGTGCCTGAACTGGCTCGCCAGCCCCGTATTAACCACCAATGATCCGTCGAATAAGACGGAACCTTCACCTTTCCTCGAAAGTGTTTACCAATCCGACTAAGAAGCGGTGAGGTGCATTGGTCGTAATGATCAGATCACGATAAAAAAAGGGCGTGGCAGCCAAAAAAGAAGAATGAGGCCAAACGGTACGTCCTTCCTGCCAGAACGAGGGTTTCTCAAATATACGATCATAGACGTAAGAAAAGCAACACCTTTATGGCCTTTAGGACTGAATTGTTCACCGATACATGGGATTAGTATAGACTACTTAAAAAAAACATAAAACTTAACGTTAATTTCACGATAAATATAAATATTAAATGAAGATACACATTTTGTAAATTTATTGGCTGAATCTTTGAGTAATTCGAATAAAATGGACAATAAGGAAACTATTTAAACTGGGCTTTGGAAAACCGTAGCTATACAAAAGTAAAATTAATAAAACTATATTTGTGTCTAATTACTGATTCGAAACTAAACATTTAATTTACTCGCGATGTATTTTGTATATCTGACCATATTTTCAGGGGATACGTGTTCGATCCTTACCTACAAAATTAACATATCAATACAATTAAAAGATTGTTCAATTTATTATTATTATTATTATTATTATTATTATTAGCACCGCATCTTACTACCCGTTCGGGTTATACGCACTTACGCTAATGTGTAATGGTAGGGTGATTGTGAGATGAAATGAAGGACCTACAGCTAAACGTGGAATCCGAACCACGGTGGAGGCTTGGCATTCCTCACATTCACATTCAATTTATTGATCTACGGTCTCGTACGCGTGTGTGTTACGCCTATTTGGTGTAATGTCCTTGGTTTGTGCAGTTTGTATGGGTTTTTTTAATATTTTACATTTTACATTAACAAATCATCCAGAAAAAGCCAGAAAAACAGAATTAAAGTCACAATTTCAAAACAATTATGGATAAAAGAAATTAATTTTTTTTTTCCAAAAATATTATAAAAATATCAAACCTCAACTTATTTTAAATTAAATAAATCGAACTTAATTCGTTCCCTTCAAGTGAATTAGGGTATATTTCCTATAAAATTCTACCTTGTTCCTCCGTCACACAGTATTGTTATTAATATATAATTATACGTGCGGCTTTCTGATAGTGTATAGGTGTTGTTAAGTAAATACTCCTCTCAAACAAACAAACTTATAGCGAAACAAATATTGTGTTAGTAATTTGGTTCGAAATCAATGATAATATATAAACAATAGAAATATAAACCCAAATTATTAATTTTATTCACTCAATGAATACGATTTAAGCAAATATACAGTTTCACTTATTTAAATGTGTCACACAACAATGCCGTAAAGAGGAACAATAAAGTATTTATCTAAACAAAATTCAATAAATAGATTGAAATCTTAAGCATTTAATGCTGGAGCTCACTAAATTACATAAATGCTTAGTTATAACATATCAAATCTAGACCTTCATTAATACAACAATTAATCTACTTTTTGATTTTGTTTGCAATAGTAGCCATTGTGATCACAATAAATTTTGTTTTTGAAATAGTCAAGCAGTTTATACTAGTGTAAATAGCATACTAGCGCTCGATACGGCCATGGAAACAACTATGCTCAGGATACCGTTCGTTACCGGTTTCAAGATTTGAATTTTGTGTTTTTTTTAAACAAATCTACATTTACAAAGCATATTAATAGATAAAATTAATCTAATATGATGCAAAATATCGATTACTCAGGAGTAAATCTTGAAGTAAATCTATAAATCATAGCTTTCCATAGTTTTAACTGGAGTAAGTCATTTAAAACTTTGTATGTTTACACTATTTTAAATCACTCCGCTGTAGTTCGTCAGCGTAGGCACTTTTTTGAGATAGTACGAGTGTATGTATCATTTGAATGATTATGATTGTTTTATTAATATTATTATGTAGTTTGTAAATTCATAATCATATGGTTAAAGTTATGTAATATATTAAGTATTTGTCTCAGTATCGTCCACATGTGTTCGAACTATATTTTTATGGCAAGTCAAGCTCAGATATCGGACTTCCTTCATGTGAGATAATTCTCTTAGTATCAATATTAGAATGGGGATTGATTATTATCAAGTTTTCTCAGTGATAATTAATTTTGACTTGCTTTTATTGTATTATGTTTAAGGGTCTGTTAAATACTTAATTTAAACAATAATATCAAGATATTATACCTACTATTTATCGTGAAATATTTAAAATAACAGCCAATGTAATGTTTATTTATATTATCGTATTTAAGTAAGTTTAATTATGACATTTCTCAATCCACTTTTTTTTCTTGTCTTTGAGTATTGAGTGCATTGCAATTTTTAAATAAAATATTATTTGGCTCACGAATACACTTATAAAGTACTATTCACACTATACGTAACGTTAACGGCCCATTACGGCAGGGCAGCGTTACGTCAAACCTCTGCGCAATTCACACTATACATCAAATCAACGTCACGTCAATTTTCTGGAAAGTTTTAGCGGAAGCAGAGTGATTGTACAAACATGGCGAAGTTTAACATCAAACAACTCGCCGTGATGGCGATTTAGCTTGACTAAGAAGAATGAGAAAAACCATAGATAGAGTGAATGAGAAAGATGCTAAAGTTTAGAAAGTATGTGTGTGAATGTCACACACTGTTCAAGGAATTGTAAGAGGAAGAAATAAGCTTCTACAAATATTTTAGAATGTCAAAATACCAATTTTATTATTTGTTAAACAAAATATAAAAGAAAATACAAAAGCAAATCACTATTATCACTGTATTTGTCGATAGCCAAATCATTTAGTTCTTTATATTGACGTACTTGTTCAACTAAGATTTCGTCATCCATTTTTAAAAGGTTATATGACTAATGTGCACTGTCGCATCTCGCTCCCAAACCGTCACGTACCGTCAGAACAGTTTCCTCAATAATGTTGGCCGGGCCGTGCCGTGCCGTAGACTAACCCGTGACGTTGGCCGTGCCGTGCTGTTGGCTGTCCGTGACGTTGGCTGTGCCGTGCCGTTGACTGTCCATGACGTTGGCCGTGCCGTGCCATTGACTGTCTGTGACGTTGGCCGTGCCGTTGACTGTCCGTGACGTTGGCCGTGCCGTTGACTGTCCGTGATATTGCCGCCCTGTGTGAATGCCGTCATACAAACTCTATTGAAGAATACTTTGACGTGACGCTGCCGTGACGTGGCATGACGTTGACGTTACGTATAGTGTGAATAGTGTTTTATAGTACAATAGAACGTTGTAATATTAGTAATGCACAACGTTCTTAATAATGGCAGAGGTACAGTCTTTGACAGAAAGCAAGTAGGATCGTACAAGAGTATCTATCTTGTATTAATATTCATCTTGCTTAATCCGAGGGGGCTTAGGCCAGAAAAATAGTAAAAGTAAAAAAAAAGACAACTCCTGTATGGTGTTCCTTACTTCCTACAAATTATGTTTATGTGATCGGATTCTTAATCCGTAGCAAATATAGTTAATAGTTTATCTTATCTAAGCATTATATAGTGCTTAGTAGTTACCGATATTAAGAGGATAATAAAATTAATACTTTTGTACAACTATGTTTGCTTCTTGCTAATGAGCGTCTAGGCGTCTTTTTTTACTATTGCTAGTAGCAATGTACATAAACTATAAATGTCTACTCTGTAAAACTAATAAACTTAATAATCTACAGATTATTGTCACATTATATTATCTAAATTTTGTAGTCGACAAGAAAACAAATGTTCTACAACTTACAGAACACTGTCCTTAAATTATATAACAGATACAGGTGTGTATTCACATCAGACTAAAGAGGTAAAGCTAAACGTTTGATGTCTGGTAGTAATATGTCTGCTGAGGCTTAGTGTCTGAAATGACATCTCAAAGAAGTGATTATTGTTTGAATGGAGAATATATAGGTGGGGTATCAACAAAGGAAATTCAAAAACTATCGCTTTGAAATATGAAGTAAATTGCTATGGAACACATCATTCCCTGGACATCAATCCAGTATTTAGAAGAATAAAAAAACACGTTGTTTTGGGCCTGTATTAGGGTTGCTTCAAAACATAAACACTGTCTTGCTAAAATTAAAAAATTAGTACTTGCAATACAAACATCCCAGTGATGTATATCACAAATATAGAAATTCTTGACCATATCAACGGACGTAGCTAGAGTCCAGTAAGGTTGTTTAGTGTATGTGTATTACATGCAAGTAAGGTATTATAACACAACGTTCATGACCACGGCAGAGGACGTAGCTAGAGTCCAGTAAGCTTGTTTAGTGTATGTGTATTAAATGCAAGTAAGGTACTATAACACAACGTTCATGACCACGGCAGAGGACGTAGCTAGAGTCCAATAAGGTTGTTTAGTGTATGTGTATGTGTATTACATGCAAGTAAGGTATTATAACACAACGTTCATGACCACGGCAGAGGACGTAGCTGGAGTCCAGTAAGGTTGTTTAGTGTATGTGTATGTGTATTACATGCAAGTAAGGTATTATAACACACCGTTCATGACCACGGCAGAGGTCTTAGCTAGAGTCAAGTAAGGTTGTTTAGTGTATGTGTATGTGTATTAAATGCAAGTAGGTATTATAACACAACGTTCATGACCACGGCAGAGGATGTAGCTGGAGTCCAGTAAGGTTGTTTAGTGTATGTGTATGTGTATGTGTATTACATGGAAGTAGGGCCGTGAGTGACGAGTGACAGAGTAATTTCCTGAGCACATCACGTCTTATGACGGTTGGGGAGTAAGACTGAGAGACACGCCAACCCTGGTTTGTTTGAGAGGTTCAAAGAGAGAGAGGGGGTAATAAATAGTGAGACCCCCCCCCCTTTCTATCGGTCTTAAGTCGACACGCCCCTTTTAGCACCCGAGTTTCCCGTTTTATCACACGTACGGCATAAAAATGAATATATAATTGTATTTTGAATGGATAGTGTGTCAGGACTTTGAAACGAAATACGGTGATGTGGTCGGAAACAAACGTTATGGCAGGATTAAAATATTATTTACATTTTATTTATATTTTTTGGTTGAATAGACCTTTTAGAGTGAATTTTTAGTAAAGTACAGACTAGTGGAAGTATGGGCTTTGATCCTTACTTTAGGAAGATAAAGTTGCATTTATAGTTTTGATATCTTAAATTTTTAATTTGGCTTTTTAATTAGGCTATTTTTAAAAAACTTTGAAGGAGATATTTTTTCTATCTGGTTTAGAATTAAGTTTCATGGATATGGGCACCCTGGGGGATAGAGGGGGGGAGGTTATATAATTCTTATACCACAGTGGGTCACGGGAAACGCCATGTGGGATTGCTAGTATTTTAATAAACCAAAACCTTCATAGGTGGCCGCATGGTCTAAGGCGTCACTCTCGTATTAGACTAGATTGCCGATGACAGGTAGATTGGAGCTCAAACCCCAGTGTGGTGTAGAAAAAATTTGTTTTTCATACTTTCTCTCTCACCCGCAAATGGTGGTACACTTCCTCTAAATCCAACCTTACTTGTCCATAACTTACTAATGTAATTAGTACATATGTGTATAACCTGAACAAGTAGTAAGACGCAAGGAATATTATCGACTTATTATACAATTAGTTAGATAATAAAAGTGATTTAAATTATTGTTTACAAGATTAATTATAAACATTGAGACTTAAAAAACTAGAATCAGAGTAAAAAATGTGGAAAATCACTTCCATTGCATCTGACAGGGATTAAAATACTTACCCTTCCCCCTCCTGATCAATCTACTATAAATGCCAAACACCTTAAGGTCATTCCAACGTGAATATTTCGTTACAAAATTTTAAAAGCTGATTATTAATAATAATAATCTATAAATAGTAATTCAATGATTTTATACCAATGCAGTTCACGAGTTGTAAGGGGTTAAACTATATATTTTATACATTTGAGTTCCTTTGTTGTGGTAAAGTAATTATTAATGTTTGTAGATGAAATTTAGTATAACTAGACATTCATATGAGATATACACAGTGAAATATCTAAGATATTAAAATTTTAATATCAATAATATTAATTAAAATACTATTAATATAAATAGTATTAATAAAAATATTGTATTGCCCGTCTGAGCTACAACCATCGTAGCTCATTTAGTGGAAATATCAGCCAGTACTAATGTACCGTTGTACTAATGTACTAATAGTACATCCTTTCTGTGGAGGCTCTTTCCAGGTCCTGGTGAGATGAGGTGATAGTGAGTATGAGGGTGATAGTGAGTATGAGGTGATAGTGAGTATGAGGGTGATAGTGAGTATGAGGGTGATAGTGAGTACGAGGGTGATAGTGAGTATGAGGGTGATATTGAGTATGAGTATGATAGTATTAGTATAATAGTATGAGGTTGTGGAACCAATGGAAACAATTAAACCTAACTTAAGCATAGTTATGCTATTTACCAAACCTTGTTGACCCTCGGGGTGGTTTTCCTTTCAGGAAAAATACTCATAGTAGCAGTCGGGTGTCAAACCTGGGACTTTAAGGCTCGTAGACAGGTGCACTGACCCCTACACCACGGTTGGTTTAATTATTATTATTATATCATAAATATTTAATTGTGTACACCTCATATAAATGTCTATTTACACTGAATTTCATCCCCAAACATTAATAATAGGTTTAAATTATCAATGGCACGCAAAAAGCATAATAGATTAAGTTCTACCCCTTGTAGCTCAATGATTTGAAACCATTGAATCACTATTTCTAGTTTATTATTATTATACAGTTGTTATTATTGTGCAATAAAATATTGATCGTCAAATGAACTAAATCACGTGCTCACTAACGCAAGTTTTAAAATTGTAATAACACATAATTATATGGGTATTTAATAGCTAAAGTTATATATTTTTACACAAATGTATATAAGAATGAAAGTTTTCTTTGATAAATAGTACTTTAAAAATAAAATTATAATTAAAAGTTTTATCAGTAGAGGAAAAACAAAAAAGAGGGAAGGTTCGGTTTGAGGGAAATGGTTGATTAGTAGATAACCCCTGCAAAGCAAGTCAGAAAGCGTGGTTAATAAGAGGGAATAAGCAATGGGAAATAACGGTTTGGGTTGAGGGGGGGGGGG
>CABFVX010000499.1:55643-77828 GCA_902151425.1 Timema shepardi | reverse complement strand
GGGGGGGGGTTACAAGAGACGGGTTAGATGGGTCAGTTGGTTTGGGCTTGACTAGAGGCGCTTGACCACACCGCCAATATAGCGCCATTTGACCCTTTCTGCTCCTCTCTCTCTATGGCCACAAGGAAAGAAAGGGATTTGAGCAAAAGGGGGGGAGGGGGGGAGAATACGATAAACGTTCAGAGATTGACAAAGAAATGAACTAGTACGAAGAGGACATTTGGAAATTGTCAAGTTGATTGAGTTACCGCGACGGAGTCTTGATGTCCACCTTCAATAAATAGTTGAAATATTCTACAATCCGACATTGAATACTGGTAAGTTTAATATATAGCTTTGTAATAATAACTTTAATATATTATTCCACCCGTTACGGTAGACAAGCGACATTCGCAGTAGACTTGACTGCCGATGATGGGGAGCTCTGGGTTTGAATTTTAGTCGGGTGTAATGAGGGTAGATTTTACCAAATGGTTTTTCCACTCTCCCTCCACACTTCCTCTAAATATAACATTCCTAGTCCCTTAACCACTAACGTAATTAGTACATAAGCATATAATTCGAATGACTAGTATGACGTAGTGCTAATTTTTTTTAAATTTATCAATTTTTTTGTTTGCCTGCACCCCTGTTCCCGGCAATGGGCAGTTTTTAATTCAAGCCATATATTTTCCGCTACCGGCTTGCTAGACCTGTCCTAGCTTCATATGTCTTATTATAATATATTATTATTTTTATTATTTGCACCGCGTCTTACTACTCGTTCGGGTTATACGTACTTACGCTAATGTGCAATGGTAGGGTGATTGGGAGATGAAATGGAGGACCTACAGTTTAACGTGGGATCCGAACCACGGTGGAGGACTGGCATTTCACATATTCACAAGTTGTGATTAATAAACTTTTAGGTATTAGTTATCTCTTTCAAAAGTAACCGATGGGGATTTCATGAATGATTATATGAGTGTGGATCTTTTTTTTTCCTGGCTGTGAGATACGGTTCTTACCAAGTACTTATATTATACGTTTGAGTGATTTTTTTTTGTTATTGGCTAGCTTACAATCATATTTTATATTCTCTGAAAAGTTTGTGAAAGCTGGTAAGGTTTTTAGACTGGTCGCGTTGCCTCTATATCGATCGAGCAAACGTAGAGAGAAAAAAACAACCAACTGTATAATTAGTTATTTAATCGCACACCGGCTGAACGTGGATGGCTGCGCCATCTATTGAGGTAATTTAATACTAACAAGATAACCGATTAAAGACAAGATCATCCCGCTAAACCTATCTACAGTCAATCTTCATGTTGGAGGGGGCTGGGGGGGGTCACTTTTGAAAATACATTATTTTTCACAACATTGTTAGAATATGATTGATTATATATTTTAAAGATGGAGGCTCAAGTTCACGTGAGTTGATTTCTGAACACGTGAAAGTAAATCTTAATAACTCTTCAAATACCCGCTACGGTGGCCGCGTGGTCTAACGCGCTACTCTCGCAGTAGACTAGACTGCCAATGATGGGGAGATCCAGGTTCGAGTCTTGGTTGGATGTATTGAGGGTGGTTGTTTTGGGAAATGGTTTTCCACTCTCCTCCAGGTGAATTCGGGTACACTTCTTATAAATATAACAGTCTTAAACCCTAAAAAAATTATTGTAATAGGTACGTAGGTGTAAAACCCGAACGGGCAGTAATACGCAGTGCTAAAAAAACTTGTTCTAAATGTCAAAAAGAGCTTTTCTATTAATTGCCCTTTAGCTTCATATTATAAACTATCTATCTATCCATCTATCTATTTATTTTATTTCCTCCGCATGGATCTACCCATCCATGATCAACTCATCCAGTTACACTAGTGAGCTAAGGATAGTAATAAAGATTAAAAAAGCATAATTATTTATAGAAAATCTACACTTATTTGCGTTGGTGAAGACTAAAAAATTATTTAGGAAAAAAATGCCCTCTTTATACCTTGTCGAGATTCGATCAATGAATTCCATATTCCTGTAAAATATTGGTGCAAATGGATATATTTGCTAAAAAAAATGTTGGTGATTATTAAAAAATATCAATCCTACCTATCCCGTCGCATGTTTACAACTAACGTAGACACAAAAAACATAATGACACTCAACTTAAACCATTCAAAAACAAATGATGTAAACTGGTTCTTAAACCTATCAAACAATTTTAATTTAATTGCACCCATGTATAGTACGGCGAATTGTCAAGTAACCGTTCATTGGTTTAAAAAATGCATCCATATTAATTTAAACACGAATCACCTGCTTAGATTGTTTTGGAGATTTTCTTCCACTTGTATTCTTATATTTATTTGTATATAAATCAACTTAACGAAAATGAAGGCAATTACTTACAAATTAAGAAAAATTTACTTAAATCAAGTAGCCTAAAATATTAGTTTATCTAAACTACAATAAGTCTAATTAGTTTTATTAACTTATATTTATAAACCAAGATTATAAAGTACATTAATTTAGTAATAATTTGATTAAATACTAAAATATAACAGGATGGCATTCCTATTATTTTAAATATAGTAATATTGAATTTATCTAGGCCATAAATGTGTTTGCCGATTTTGTTTATTTAATATTTAATTTATTTGAGGTATTTAACGTGCACTTTCTAAACCGAATGACTATATCAGCACACGTGAATTTCTATGGGCTATAGTGAAAGGTCCTACCAAATTTTCCGGGAAAAGTATTTCCACATACCTTCCAGAGTTATTTTACATGCCACAATCGACATGGGACAGACATCTCTACTTCCCTTTCGTAGAAAGTTGTGCTACAAATGTTTATCTCTCAAGAATATCCATCAAATCCAGCTGGGTTTGAACCCACGAACATTAGGTCCTTAGGTTGAGGCACTTTACCCTAAGACCACTGAGGTCAAATTCGTCAATTTTGTTAATATTGGGAGTTTAATAAGTGTCCTTTGAATAATCGGCTCTAATTAACGTACAACTGTCAAATTAACTTAAAATAATGTATGGTGTTGTTGTCTTCCTTGTGTTATCCCTTAAAAAATAATCCACCCTTGTAAGATCAACCCCAAAAATATAATACCCTTATATACAGTTATTTATACTGGCACAAAAATTAATAAAGACGTTATAATTATTTCTCATTGAGAGTAGCGTGTCCCTCCCTACTTGGTATCGAGCTCTACTTGACGTCCTTCTAGAACCATCATCTATCTTACAAAGACTTGTCAAAATTGTAATTCAGTCGTCCTCCAATATCTCTCCCAATGAGTCGCTGACGTCTTCCCCTTGCTGAATTGGGAGACTATGATGTAATCAGCCACGTCCCAGCAGGGGGGCTTTCTATCGCGTGATGAAGACAGTCCAGTGCCGTTGTCACTTTGACTCACGTCCCTTGTTGGTCCAGGGGAGGTCCTCCTGGACCTCCACGCGACAAACTTCTTGCGTTTCTTTGTTTGCATCATCCACGACAAATTTCTTACGTCTCTTTGTTTGCATCGTACGTGACAAACTTCTTACGTCTCTTTGTTAGCATCGTACGTGACAAACTTCTTACGTCTCTTTGTTTACATCGTACGTGACAAACTTCTTACGTCTCTTTGTTTGCACCATCCACGACAAACTTTATTACGTCTCTTTGTTTTCGTCGTACGTGACAAACTTATTACGTATCTTTGTTTACATCGTACGTGACAAACTTCTTACGTCTCTTTGTTTATATCGTACGCGACAAACTTCTTACGTCTTTTTGTTTACATCGTACGCGACAAACTTCTTACGTCTCTTTGTTTACATCGCACGAGACAAACTTCTTACGTCTCTTTGTTTACATCGCACGAGACAAACTTCTTACGTCTCTTTGTTTACATCGTACGCGACAAACTTCTTACGTCTCTTTGTTTACATCGTACGTGACAAACTTCTTACGTCTCTTTGTTTACACCGTACGCGACAAACTTCTTACGTCTCTTTGTTTACATCGTACGTGACAAACTTCTTACGTCTCTTTGTTTACATCGTACGCGACAAACTTCTTACGTCTCTTTGTTTACATCGTACGTGACAAACTTCTTACGTCTCTTTGTTTACATCGCACGAGACAAACTTCTTACGTCTCTTTGTTTACATCGTACGCGACAAACTTCTTACGTCTCTTTGTTTACATCGTACGCGACAAACTTCTTACGTCTCTTTGTTTACATTGTACGCGACAAACTTCTTACGTCTCTTTGTTTACATCGTACGTGACAAACTTCTTACGTCTCTTTGTTTACATCACACGGAGACGTGACAAATCTGAAGTTGTAGTCGATGACTAGACATAAGGCATTATAGTTGAAAGTGTGATAGGTGAAAAAAAAAGTTAACATAAGATATCCATTCGCCAAACTATATGCTCCAAAAGACCAAGACCATACGTTGAGTTGTCGTTACAACAGTCAAAACTTTCACACAAACAAACAATTTTACATATTTGAAATACTAACTTATAAAAATAATTATGATAGAAGTACCAACTTATAAAAATAACCAAGATAGAAATACCAACCTGTAAAAATAACCGTTTGGATTTTTTTTAATTATTATTATTTTGTGGAAGCGGTTTCTGTGGCTTACTGACAAATGCTTTCCAAACGAGAGCTTTATTCATTTACTGTTGATATATTTAAAACGCAAAACAATTATTCTTGACAAAGGTTCCCGTAGCATGATTTCTGCCAAAATCTAAGGCCAGTATTACAAGCTCCAATTGGTCACACTGCCTAAAAGAGGCGTGTCAAACTAATTTGATTATCTAACCTTCATTAAAAATTAAGAATATTTAGGAGGCTGTATTTTGAGAAAACATTCAATATTTTAATATTGTTTAGTAATTTTTATTATTATTATTTAGCACCGCGTCTTACTACCCGTTCAGGTTATACGCTTTAAGTACTAATTACGCTAATGGATTAGGAATTAGGAAGCTTGAATTAGAGGAAGTGAACCCGCATTTGCGTGGAGGGAAAGTGGAAAACCATTTAGGAAAAACCACCCCCAGTTCACCCGACCGAGATTTGAACCTCGATCTTCCCGTCCTCAGCAGTCAAGCTCAACACGACTAGCGCGTTAGCCAACTACGCCACCGAGGCGGGTTTTTTAGTAAAAATAATTCTAACTTAGATACCTTATTACATTACTGCAAAAATAAAAGCATATGCCTCCATAATAAACAATAAGAAGAATCATTTAATTTCATTATCAGAAATTAAAAAACTTTTATTGACAATAATAATAATAATTTAATCAATCGGTTCAGAAAGTGCACTTTAAATAACTTGAATAAATAAATAAATAAATAAAAAATTCTTGTTTGTATGTTCGTTAAAATATTTATTAAATAGTGTGTTTGCACGACGACAATGTCAATGATTTATAGATGTCTTCTTTTAACTCCAAGTGTTACATTCCCTGCAGCCCAACTTTGAACACGTCAAAACTTTTTTTTTTTTTCAATTCCTCTCGTGTGAAGCCCCGACACTAGTAGAGAACAAAGGCGACTTAAGTTGTTCACGACTTTTCAAAACAAAACCAATTTCTAGAAGTATGCCTATATGTGAGGAGAACAGCAAAGTATGGAGAGAAAGGAATAGGGTGTGTGGAGAGGGGGGGAGGGGAAACACTACGAAAAATAAAAGTCAAAGAAAGAACGAAAATAGGGGGGGAGGGGGCAACAAAAAGAATGCCAGGAGAGTTTGGAGTTACGAACAATGCGAAACACACCTCGCGGAAAGTGGTGAGTTGGGATAGAAGAAAGGGTGAGAAAGTTGAGAATCGTGCGTGAACAAAGATCGAGTCTTTATTTTAAAAATTATAATATATAATTACCCGCCTCGGTGACGTAGTTGGCCAACGCGCTTGTCGTGTTGAGCTCGACTGCTGAGGACGGGGAGATCGAGGTTCGAATCTCGGTCGGGTGAACTGGGGATGGTTTTTTCCTAAAACGGTTTTCCACTCTCCCTCCACTCAAATGCGGGTTCTCTTCCTCTAATTCAACCTTCCCAATTCCTAATCCATTAGAGTAATTAGTACTTAACCCGAATGGGTAGTAAGACACGGTGATAAATATATATAAATATAATATATAATTCTTATATTATATTTTGTGTTTTACGCTTTATTTTCCGTTCGGACTATCCGCATATCTCCAAAGATATAGAAAGGTGGAATTTTAGAGGAAATGAACCTGCATTTGCGTAGCGGGAGAGTGGGAAACAATTTATGGAAAACTACCCTTTATTCACCTAGATTGGAATCGAACCCTGATCTATCTGTAACAGAAATCCCAGACTAGATGAGGTTAACATACTCAGCGAAGTGACAGTTTTTTTTTCTCCTTAGCACCGCGTCTTACTACCCGTTCGGGTTATACACTTATGTATTAATTACGCTGATGGTTTTAGGGATTATAAAATGTATGTTTAGAGAAAGTGTACCCGCATTTGCGTGGAGGTTAAGTGAAATACCGTTATGAAAAAACCACCCTCAGTAGACCCGATCGAGATTCTAACCTTGATCTCCCCGTCATCGGCAGTTTAGTCCACTGCCAGAGTAGCGCGTTAGACCACGTGGCCACTCAAGCGGGTTATTTTATTAGTATTGATATTATCTCTCCAAAGCTACCGCTGCAGATCACGAGACCTGACGTATTAAAACATGAATTTACCATACAGTAATGGTCGGGGGAAGAGGGAGAAATAATAAAATGACCGAATGTGTGATAAGCTCAAAAAATGAAGTTGGTTACGTTGATGGCCTCTTTAAAAAAAAACAGCAAACAAATGTAAGTTGGCGAACACACCCCTTTCCAAGGCGTCAGTTACCCCTGCTGAGGGTGTGGCCCCAGGAGCGGCCTGACGGGAAATGTCACATCAAATGAAGATTAGTTGTCCCACGGGTTGGTAGGCAGCCCCGCGTTACAGCAGTGGCGGCTATACTCGGCTGCAAGCGCTAAGATCAGTTGTCCCATGGGTTGGTAGGCAGCCCCGCGTTACAGCAGTGGCAGCTATACTCGGTTGCAAGCGCTAAGATCAGTTGTCCCATGGGTTGGTAGGCAGCCCCGCGTTATAACAGTGCTATCTATACTCGGATGCAAGCACTAAGATCAGTTGTCCCTTGGGTTGGTAGGCGGCCCCGCTTTACAGCAGTGGTAGCTATACTCGGCTGCAAGCGCTAAGATCAGTTGTCCCATGGGTTGGTAGGCAGCCCCGCGTTACAGCAGTGGCAGCTATACTCGGCTGCAAGCCCTAAGATCAGTTGTCCCATGGGTTGGTAGGCAGCCCCGCGTTATAACAGTGGTATCTATACTCTGATGCAAGCACTAAGATCAGTTGTCCCTTGGGTTGGTAGGCGGCCCCGCGTTACAGCAGTGGTAGCTATACTCTGATGCAAGCACTAAGATCAGTTGTCCCATGGGTTGGTAGGCGGCCCCGCGTTACAGCAGTGGTAGCTATACTCGGCTGCAAGCGCTAAGATCAGTTGTCCCATGGGTTGGTAGGCAGCCCCGCGTTACAGCAGTGGTAGCTATACTCGGCTGCAAGCACTAAGATCAGTTGTCCCATGGGTTGGTAGGCAGCCCTGCGTTACAGCAGTATACTAAAATCAGTGACGTATCATTAAGTATGACCAGGTTAGGCAATGTCATGTAAAGGTGAGTATGTAGGGAACGCGAGAAAAGGCCTATGTGTCTGCAGTTTTATAGCAACACATTTTGTTTGTCAAAATAAATAAAATATTTTCCCAGTCGAAACACAAAATTTGATTTTCTCCCCATGGTGAAATCAACGGCTGTTGAATATCTGTCATGAGCTTAGCGGCTATAGAGCCACGGCGCACTGAGTGATCTGGTCACGTGACCTTTTAAACTCCGGCGACTTGCTCCGCGACCAACCATTTAATTTCTAATGGATTTGTCCAGTTTTCCCACTGGTCGCCTGTGCCCCTTTCGCCAACCCACTGGCCGCTGGGCTCAGTGCTCGCATACTGACCCGGTTTCATGCATACGCGGTGACTCCGACGACAGGGACTGGCCGCTGGCCGCGTGTGCGTCGCTCATACCCTCGGCCACTGGCCGTTGGTCGCTAAATGCGCGCGCACTCTCCAGGGTTACTTTAGACCACAGTGGCCGCCACGACCAGGTCGCCAAGTGTGCGCCCAGCCTAGAGATGACAAACTTTTTAAATGAAGAGAAAATGTTATTAAATTTCAGGACCGCCTTGACCGATATTCAACAACTGTTGATGTCACAAGGTGAAGAAAATAAAACTCTATATATCTACTGAAGCAATATTTGATTTATTTTGACTAAAAATGTGTTGATATAAAAACTGCAAAAACACTGGCCTCACCTTAATCTGTACACTCTGTTCATATTATAAGCTGCACCTTAGTGGAACCAAGCAAGGTAATCAACTCTGTTACCTTCCAGGTTGAACGGAGGTTACATGTGGATGTCCTACACGAACATACACTCTCAGGTGAGGTGTGTGTGTGTATGTGATCGTTCAAAGGGAGACATAATGTGTTAGAACAAACCACAGGTGGACTTTTAACAAGATGACAACACTACACGACATGTCACTGACTAAAACACCATCAAGGCTTACCACACTGTTTAATGATTTTTTCTAAGATATTATTTTTATTGCGTTCTTACTTTAGAAATATGACAATGAGGTGAAATCGTCATACGAAGAAAATTATTATTATTATCATCATTATTATCATCATCATGAAATAAAATACATTGAGCCAAACAATTTGTAATAAATGAAATTGTGGAAGATTAAGAAAATAATATAGCACAGATCAAAGTAAAAACAGTAACAAATTTTTACACATACTTCAATTTATCATCTATTATTATTATTATTATTACTAAACAATTTTTTTGTCCAAAACAGTTTGCTATAAAAACTGCAAAAAACACTGCGACACCAATATCCCTACATTAATGACGTTGCCTATTTGGAGATTTCAAAAATATTTTGAGAAGAGGGTTGCATCTTAACTCTACGCACCTAAGCAGTCTAAGCACTATCTCATGTATACACCAATATACGAGATAGAAAGAGAGGGAAGAAAATTAGTAGTTCCCGCTGAGAGGCCTCTTGTTTATCTACTGATAACACTTCCCCTCTTCCTCTGACGAGTTTACAAATTCAATATAATATTTGCACCTTGAAAAGATTGACTTGCTTTTTAAAATTACCTTTTTCTTGTTTCCTGTTATAGACACACATTTGCTTCCTTTGACTTTTTTAATCTACATCCTGGCAGGAAGACTCCTACAGGACATGTTTGTGATTTATAAAAAAATACGTTTACAAAAAAATACTTAAATAAAAATATAATTATTGTGTACCATTGAAGGACTATTTTTAGAATTATTAAATACTTTATGGTTTTTGTTTGAATGTTATACTCTATCACTCGCTGAATAGAACGTAAATTCACTAACAGGGGAGATCCTATCGTGACGTCACAGGTAGGCAAGCATCCTCAATAGTTACAAACAACAATGGACATATAAATATGGTCAACCAATAGGTTATCGTTTAATATTATTTAATCGAAGGAAAAACAATCAATATTTAAAAGCCTTTGTGGTTAATGTAATTTCCCAATAAAATTTAGCGTAAAGATAATAGTCTGCCATTCATAGAAGATGTAACAAAATTTAATCGATTAAGAAAAGTAATCAATATTAAGAAGAGAAATTAAAAACTAATTTTATAAGAGTTTCCAATAAAATTAAATGTATTGTTATGGTCTGCTATTAAATATATATTTTATCAGTATTACGCAATATCATAAAGCTTGTGTAATTTTTTTTAAAGTATGTATTTTTTAAATTTTAGGTCTTAAAACGAGTCACATAAACTAAGGGTAAAACTTTAGATGTTCAATTTATTTCAATTTCAATTTCCTTTATTATAGTGCTGGCCAACAGTCGTAAGACCTATAACAGGCCAGCACTGAAAAGTACACACGTACATACCTTATAATACATATATTTACACAAGAAAAAATGATAGACAAAAAATGGCTAAATAATGTTATATACTGATGAATAGTTACGAGATAAAAAGTAGTTAATAATAATAAGAATAAAAAGTAACATTAAAAACAAATAACTAAATAGTAAGCAGTAACATTATGCAAAAAATAGATCAGAATATTGTAAGTTTAAATAATATAGGCAGAACCTCTACATGATAAATTATTGATATGGGACATCCTTAAATAACTCTCTGAGTTTGGCTTTACTTTTATGATAAAAATCAAATTCGACAAATCTAGAATTGGCGCTATGGATACAACGACCTATAGGGCTCGTCTTATAAGAGCTATCGAGGAAAAATAATTTAGGATTACGAGAAGCCCGAGAAGGGATATGAACGCCTACATGATCAAGGGCAAATTTGCAATAAATATTGTTATTGAAAATATTAAAAACATATATATATATATATATATATATATATATATAATTCGTATGATGTCATTTCATAGTAAACGCCTTCCTCTTGCCTCAAAGTAATTAATGACAACTTCCCTTAATCATTATTTTTCCTCCTCACCATATTTTTTTATACTCCCATCATATCATCTTTCTCTTTTAATCAACTTTTTTTTTGTCTCTCTCTTCCACTAGTCCTATTTTTTTTTTCATTCCCGTGAAGAGTAGCCTCCACCCCCTACCTCCACCCCCCTAACTCCGTTTTAACAGGCAATTATGGCTAGTGCAGAGAAACAGCGTGGACTATCCCTCTCGTCTCGTTTCATTTCGCTGTTAATGAAAAGTCGACTGGTTCAGTTGAGATCGTCCGACCTAAGGTCGAGCCACACATAACATCAGGACCGGACGCCTTCCGGGTGACGACGTAACTTGGTCCGATTCACGAGTGATACAACAAAAACACGCTTGAAGGGCCCCCAACAGTCTAAGGCCACCGTGGTTCGGATCCCACGTTAAACTGTAGGTCCTCCATTTAATCTCACAATCACCCTACCATTACACATTAGCGTATAACCCGAACGGGTAGTAAGACGCGGCGCTAAAAAAAAGAATAGTAAAGCTTGGGAACTAGAAATGGTCCTTAGGTTTCGGATATAGCCAAATTAAGTATAATACTTGGTAATTTGAAAAAATAACGCCAATGTAAAATAATCAAGCCAGGTACCTTTATCTTGGCTTTATTAGCTTTTCATGTATATTTGTAAATTGTACTGACAATAGCTAAAAACCCGCCTCGGTGGCATAGTTGGCTAACGCGCTAGTCGTGTTGAGTTCGACTGCTGAGGACCGGGAGATCTCTTAAATCTCGGTCGGGTGAAGTGGTGGTGATTTTTCCCAAATGGTTTTCCACTCCCTCCACGCAAATGTGGGTTCACATCCTCTAATTCAACCTTACCAGTTCCTAATCTATTAGCGTAATTAGTACTTAAAGCGTATAACCCGAACGAGTAGTAAGACGCTGTGCTAAATAGTAATAATAATAAAATAATAGCTAAAAGCTACTTACAAATTACCGCTGGATTAGGTATCAATCATAGCTCGTTTTAGCCGATGATTTCCACACGTCCTTCACGGACTCTGGCTTTAACTATGAGTGACCCTCTTCAGTGGCAAAATGGTCTAAGGCAGGGGTTTCTAAATTTGGGAAGCTTGAGGTCCACAAATTGAAACCACGAGTCTAATGGCGGGCCGCATAATCATTATCGGATGATTTTTGTCAAGTTAGGCAAAAACCAAAACAGGTATTAAATAAATGTTAATTAAATAATAAGTGGTAGATTTAAACATGTTTAGTTACATGCGAAACGAATTTTCCTGGTAAAATATATTATCTTTGATACGTCAATAAGATACAGCAGATATAAGATAGAAATCAAACATAAACATCAGTTGGAATTTTACTGGATTTTTCCCACGCGAGTCAAAACTTACCATTTATCGGCAAAAAAACCTTCAACTTTACTAATGTGGGTCTGCCTATTAGACCGTGCGACCACCTAAGCGCTTTAAGTTTTACTCAGTTCTAAATTTAGGCTTGGGCTAAATAAGCTACAGCTTAGGACCTCGCAAAACTGTACAATTGGGCCTAAAAAAAATTAGATTTTCGTATTGTTTCCAATTGGTAAAAAATATAATAATATATAATAGATATCAAGGCAACCAAATGATAAATATGTGGTCAATAAATTCATAATTTATTTGAAAATAAATTGTATTTTATAATTTAAATATTAAATTATTAGATAATTAAAAAGCATAACAGTACAATAGAGTGGCAATTATCCGGCATAAAAGGGCGACATTCCGGGCCAGATAATACAAATTTCGAGTGTAAATAGTTTTCAGTATGGGTTTGCCTAATTTTTTAATTTATACAGAACATTTAACTTATGTTAATAGAATCTGCCTATTTTTCTGAATTTGATGTAAAATAGGAATACATTAACTATAGGGGGACAGTAAAAATTGAAAGATACTGTGCAGTAAAAGAACACTAACCTCTGATACAAACACACGTAAGGAACACTTTCACAAACTCAAAACAAATGTCACAGTGTCCTTCACTGTCAGACTGCCACGCCTATATTAGTGCGCACGCAACTCATGTAGATACTACACCTCAGGCACACCTCCCTTGACACAGCTTCTGTTTCCAGCCACATCAAAACAGTGGTGCTATCTACACCTCCCTTGACACAGCTTCTGATTCCAGCCATATCAAAACAGTGGTGCTATCTACACCTCCCTTGACACAGCTTCTGTTTCCAGCCATATATAAACAGTGGTGCTATCTACACCTCCCTTGACACAGATTCTTTTTCCAGCCATATCAAAACAGTGCTGCAGTCTGCTCCGACCAATAGTACTGTGTTATGCGCTAACAGCATGCATAGCATTTATGCTTTGCTGTCTCCAATGTAATAGTTGTAACGCGTTTGCGATCGATTTTTTTTTATTAATTACTAGGGGATATGCTTATTTTATAACGTACTTATTAACCTCGAGAACTGGCTCGGATAATACGGAGGGCCGGATAGTCGCGACTGTAGTGTTTAATCTTTTTTAAGTGCTGTGAGGCCTACAGGTGTAATATTTTAAGACGGGGACTCCAAGGCTTATATAGCTTTAGGCTCTCACTTGTCTAGATCCGGCACTGGATTTACTTTTAGTCACCATCATGGTTGCAGCACGTTCCCACGGTAGTACTTAATTTAGTACGGAACTAAGTATTGAACCATCGTCCGTGGTTAGAAGTTAACATCGTTGTCTTACTCCCCTATACTAACCAAGCACCAGATTTACCTCCCTTTGCATCTGATCGCGTTTTCGGATAAAGAACCGCGGGAGAAGTAAAAAAAAAAGCCTTTTATTTTTAAATTTCGTTTGTAATGAAGATGTGCAGGGTAAAAAGGCCTCTTACTCGTAGAGCCTTTGGTTCATGATCATCACCACCTTTTTCTTCCTGTAGCAAGCTATGACTAGATAATAATTAGTGCTGGCTTTGAACTCTTGTGAGGGATTTGTTTCACAGGATTTTCCAAACGAGAGCGTCTTCCTCCGGTTCTAGATCGTCTCTTTTAGACGTCACATTTTATTTTACCGCGCATTAATTATTCCTCTCCGTGTTTTTTTTTAAATACGGAAATTATAAAATGTGTAGTTTGACTAATAAACGTGAAAACTATAAAACCGTTTGAAGTAGAGAATATTAGGAATATCTTTTACGAAACTTAAGTGAGATTTTTTGTTCACCACACAAGTATGAAGCTATAGTATCACATACTTGAATACTAAAAAATTGTATAAAGTGGTGGTCACATGCCATAAGGCAGTAGTATTCAACCTTTTCTGTTCACGTGCCTCCAGATATTATACCCTCTTCAAATTGTTACCTCCAAAACACGCTTCAGTGACCGCATGGTCGAAGACATCTCTCTCGCAATATAGCGGACTGCTTGATGACGGAGATATTAGGGTTCGAATTCCAGTCGGGATGGTTTTTCCCTAAATTGTTTTTCACTCTCACTTTATTAAAGTGAGAGTACACTTATTCCTAAATCCCGCCTGCCTCATTCCTGGATCATTATTCTAATTAGTATGTAGCCCTAACAGATAGTAAAACGTGGTAGTGCCAAAAAATGGACTCTTATTGTAACTAAATAATTTATTTATACAAAAATATAAAATTGATAGAAGTATTTTAGATTTGTCTTAACTCTTAGGTGGTCGCGTGGTCTAAGGCACATGTTGGACTAGACTACCAAAGATGGTCATATCGGGGTTCAATCCCAGTCGGGTTGCACTGGGGATTTTTCTTAAATGGGTTTCCACTCTCTCTCAACGCAAATGCGTGTGCACTTCTGCTAGATTAAAAAAACCTTCTTTATCCCTAACACATTAGAGTAATTATTACATACGGGTAGTAAGACGTAGTGCCTAAGATAAAAAGAACTATTTTTCTTCTAGTATTAACTGTTAAAATATATGTAATATTTCTTGTATATATAATTAAGAATCTTGTTTCATTTCAACCCTTAAACAAGTTTTATGTTTCGAAAATAGATAAAACTAAATTTAACACACTATAAAACATGGTAACATCCAGGTCCACTGCCTTTCCCGCTAATTGACAAAATGAAGCTCCAATACCAGACACGGTAAAGACATCAACGTAATATTCTTTCTCATCAGGCTCCGTATCTTTACTCTCTAACCTCTGCGGTTTCGCTCATTTTTCCACCACTCTCGGGAATCACATTTCTTCGACCAATCTACTGATGCATTTTTTTTCCCGGGAACGTTATATCATTCTCAAAACTCTTTTAACTATCACATCATCAAAAGAAAGTATACATCTTATAAATCTGGTGTTTACGATGGATACATTTTGTTTTATCTTTATTATATTATTATTATTATTATTATTATTAGCACCGCACCTTACTACCCGTTCGGGGTATACGCACTTACGCTAATGTGTAATGGTAGGGTGATTGTGAGATAAAATGGAGGACCTACAGTCTAACGTGGAATCCGAACCACGGTGGAGGCCTGGCATTCCTCACATTCACAAGATGTATTGTCAAGGGTGAAGGAAGGGTTTGGTAATCAGATAAATCTGTGCCGGGACCAAGGATTGAACCCCGGCCGCCAGCACAGAAGTCTGGCACCTTACCCCTAGACCACCAGGTCACCCTTTTATTATAAAAATAGTTTGATATTTGCGAGAAAATGTATAGTGATTATTATCCTTTAGATTTGAGAGGGACAGGAAAAATAATATTAAAGCGTTAAAGCAATGGGTGATTTATTTTCATGTTAATTTTACTTTTACTCTTACAAATAATACATATATTATTTGGAAGTTTTAGTGTTCATCTTTTATTTTATTTAGTTAAATATATTATTTATTCAAACATTTTAGTCTATCATGAGGTGAACATTTTTATTTAATTCAGGATGTCCAACATTATTAATTAGTAAATCAGATACTTTTTATATCCTATTAAAAAAATTGTAATCATTTACTTGAACGTAAATATTACTAACTTACTATAATAAAATCTAATTCATTGGGAAACTTATTCTGAAACTAAATTTATTAATGTTAAGTGATAGTAAATAAATACCCAATATAAAAATAATAATGTTAATAATGTTCAATATTAATATTGAACACCACTCTTGGAGCTACGCCATTCACCTGGTAGAGTCAAATTACTTACTTACTCACTTGCTTTACTCTATTACGTTTGGGACTCGAAAGTCAATTGCCGTACTTAAAAGTATGCCCCCTATCCCTATTCTTGAGGTAGTTCTAGCCAGTCCCCCTCATTATAACCTATCCCTGTCTTGAGGTAGTTCTAGCCAGTCCCCCTCATTATAACCTATCCCTATCTTGAGGTAGTTCTAGCCAGTCTCCCTCATTATAACCTATCCCTGTCTTGAGGTAGTTCTAGCCAGTCCCCCTCATTATAACCTATCCCTGTCTTGAGGTAGTTCTAGCCAGTCCTCCTCGTTAAACTCTATCCCTATATTTAGATAGTTATATCCAGTCCACCTCATTACACACTATCTCTCTCAAGTCCATTCTAAATTTATCTTCCCTACGGTGTTAAGGTCTTCCCAATGGTCTCTTCCCATTGATTTTACCAGTCATCACCATGAATATAGTCCTAGAATCTCCCATTCGTACGGCATGTCTTGCCTACCCTAATCTACGAGACTTGAACTATCCTAACAATGTATTGTGATGAGTATAGGGTATGTAACTCATCATTAAATAACCTCACTTTTTGTACCAAGTCTCTTCCAAAGCAATTTTTAGAAAACCCTAAGTTTTTCCAATTAAATAAGAGAGAAATGTTTCCTTGTATTGTACATAAAGTAAATAAATAAATGATAAACAGTAGCAGTCACAATATAACTAATGTATTTACTTTCTCTGTATGATAACTGGCGACTATGCTTCCCTCTTTGACCTTGATATTAATATTTTAACGATTCTATTTTCGAAATAATGAGCACCCATCCCTAGTTTATAGCATTGTGACTTATTTCACTAATGGGAGCCTAACCTTTAGTACACTCTGCTGACCTCTTGGTATATTTCCATGGGCCGATCAATTAGGCTTAAGTTAGGTTTAAAACTTCTACTGGCCCCACATAATCTTCAGCATCAGCAACAACATTAACAACCACCTCGGTGGCGTAGTTATCTAACGCGCTAGCTTCGTGTTGAGCTAGACTGCTGAGGACGTATTGATCGAGGCTCGAATCTCACTCGGGTGAAATGGGGGGTGGGTTTTTTTCTAAATGGTTTTCCACTCTCCCTCCATTCAAATGTGGAGTTAACTTCCTCTACACTAAATCTTCCTAATCCCTAAAATCATTAGCGTAAATAGTACTTAAGCGTATAACCCGAACGGTTAGTAAGACGTGGTGCTAAGTATTCTATTATTATTATTATTATTATTATTATTATTTCATCATTATTAGGGCCGGATTCAGAGCTGTGGAGGCCCCGGGGGCGATAAATAGTTAAGGGTCCCCAAAATAAAACAAATTTTTATTCGCAACGTTTAAACATTATCATTCTTTTATTACAAAATTAACTGTTAAAATCTCAATATTAAAGATATTATTTAAGTAAGAATTTATTGTCATCACAATAAATTAGTTCTTTAATTTTTTTTATATAGATAACATGTTCTTTTCAAAACCTTAGTAAAAAATTTACTAAGGGGGAAAAAAAGATAATTTCGTACTTGAAGTGTGACTACACCACGGTCCAAAATACAGTTCAGAAAAAACTGGATTACGATAATGGTTATAGGGATTATATTAGGAAGGTTATATTTATTAGAAAGTATACCCAAATTTTCGTGGAGGGATAGTGATAAACCATTTCTGAAAACTACCCTCAGCACACCCAACAGAGATTCGAACCTTGATCTCCCCGTTATTGGTTTTCTAGTATACTTCGAGAATCGCGCATTAGACCATGTGACCACTGAAGTGGGTGAGATGACTGACTATATGATGAAACAATTTCCTTTAGTTCCATGTGAACCCACTAGATTCGCTGGAATATGAAAATATTGTTTTGAGTTTTGAGAACCACAGACGGAATTATTTGTGTGTCGCAACCCGCAAATGCCATTAATGTGTGATATTTTGTCAGAAATATATCTAATAATTAATATAATTGTTTTAAAAATTATTAATGACTGCAATATTTTTTTACATCCATTACTGTTTCCAGCCTGGGTCAGTTTTTTATTCAAGACATATATTTTACATTACCGGCTGGCTTGGCCTGTCGTAGCTTCATATGTCTTATAATATAACATAAGACTAGGACAAGCACAACATCCAGTCCCCCAGCCGTTAATTTATCACTGTCAAAAGGTAAAATCACATTTCACCAATGATACATTTTCGGCCATACCGGGAATCGAACCCGGGACCCCTAGCTCAGTAGACAGACATGTTAGCGACTGGGATAAGGTGTCGGACTGACTGAAATCTATTGAGCCAAAACAGATGATTCTGCCTTGTCCATCCATGTTAATATTTCAGATATCTGCGTGCCGTAGATTTGGCTGAGCAACTCACACAAACAAACACTTCCTTTTATTATTATAGATTAAGAAACAAGTTTATTAAAAAGAAACATTGAAACTCTCGTGAAAATGTTATGAAAGAAGAAATGATTTACAGTTTATTTGCTCTTCTGTGCAACTCATTTAACGTCTATTATAGAAGGGATTTTTTTTAAACAACAACTACCTTCAAATTAATAGTTAGGATTGATGGTTTTCGTGTGTTACATGTGTTTTTGAAACTATGTGATGAAATATGCATGTCCATAAGTTAGTTACCTGTCATAACACCTCATTCAAAAACATTCTATATTCTAGTTCCTCTTAAATTTTTTAATTTCGTACATTCAACCTCTTTTTTTTTTAATTCATTAAAAGGGGACGTTTATTTCTTTAATATATAGTTTACTGTATTTTTAACTGCAGTACGGTATCTTAAAATAGACGTGGCCGCTCGTAAAAATTGAAGCCCATGGAATGGAGTAAATGGACGCTGACATTTTAGTAGGATACTAGCAAAATGGACTAATATATAGTCGGTCCACGGTAGCTTTGGTCTTTTCAAATTTTAACACTAATTTGACATAAACGATATAGAATCTGTTCACGATAGGTGACAGTTGAAAAATCATGAGTTTAGGTTTTGGTTCGCCAACACTCGTAAAAGATCACAGTTTTGGTTATAAATGTTAAGTTTTAAACTACCTGTTATATTTTAAATTTAAAATAAAGTAAACTTAAGTTTTCTAATATTGTTTCATTACTTTTAATAATTTCTTTTTATCCAGCTTGAAAAAATATTTTAAACATAATTAAAAGTACTTATTCTTCGTTTCGGAATGTTATCTATGATGTGTAATATATTGCATACATCAATACTTTTTAATACATGCATCGTATTTACTTGTAAAAGAGAAAATACTTGTAATTTTTTTATATATGATAGATTATTTTATGATTATTTTATCGCATTTTGAAATATTTAACTGAATAAAATATTGTTATCCACTGCGTGGGTGCATCATTGTAAATAACTTGTTTCCGTTACGTTCAATCACATGGCTTACATTCGTCGGTCGCCATTTTGAAGCTATACTAGTTGGACATTTTGTGAAAGTTCTGTGAATTATAATTTTTTTCTAAGTGGACTAAAACTATAAATAAACTTTGTTTGCGACCTAAAATAAATATATAAATAATATTGGCTTAAATTATTGTGGTTAACTATCAAATTTATACATTACCATCTGTTTTCATTACTGTTATAAAAAGTGACAGATGTCAGCTGTTGGCGTAAAGATACATTAAGGACTATTTCTAGTAACTTTTTTGAGCTGTCACTCAAGTAAACAAAGGTCGTGAATGAATTATATTTTCCTACACACACAAAAAAAGTTTTGTAACTTAAAAATCTGATTCAAATTTACTACACTTCTAAGATATAAAAAAACTGTATTTAATATTAAAGAATCAAATAGCCAAAGCTATTATTTGTGGTTTTTAGTGAGGATTACTCCATATAGATATATATATATATAAATAATATTCTGAAAATTGACACCTAGATACGGGAATAGAGCCCGGGACCTTTGGATTACTACACCAATGCTGTAACCACTGAGCTATCCAGGCTACGTTGCCGATGATTTACGCACGTCCATTACAGACTCTGCCTTAAAATATGAGTGAAGAATGACCCTGGGCACGAGACTACTCCTGCATAGCTCAGTGGTCAGAGCATTGGAGTACTAAACCAAAGATCCCAGGTTCATTACCCGTGTCCAGGTGTAATTTTTCAATTTTCACTCTAATTAATATGCTGATGCACCCATAACAGTTTTAATCGATTTTCCAAAGGTCAGAAAAGGCTAAAACTACTGTTAATTGTGTCTCCAGAGAGAAGACATGGTACTGTCATGACCAAAAGAACAGCAGTGACGTAAATTTAATGATCGATAAACTTGAGCCTTTCCTCTACCTCCTAAACTTCTTGTCTCTGTCCCTTTTTTTTATATATATCTATTTTAGCTCTTTTCTTGGTGTGTTTTTACACCTCTATCCCTCAATGGTTTTTTTTACCGTCGTAACACATTTCTTTACTTCGTTTCTTCTCTTTATTTTTGTCGTACATTACCCACTATGCACCTGAAATTGTTTTAAGACCACTTCACCACAGTTTGTATAGACCGGGTGACCGTATCGGTGGACTTGCCGTCTGGGTGTCAAGTTATATAGTCTGGTTTTATGGTGACACGGAGACCAAAGCTCAAATTACAACCAAGTATATTGAAGGTCGTTTCACCTAAACAAATGCGGGTTCATTTTATATCATTTCGACATACCTCATCTTTAACTTTTTAAATCAACTAGTTTATACGCGTGTAGCCCGGACGGGTAGTTTGATGTGAGAAGAGAAATTGAAAATAATGTTTGAAGAACTACTAGTGCCTACCAAACAAGGGCACCCATGGGTGTTTTCTAAAAGGGGAGAAGGGGGCAGATTGGAGTCTCATCAGCCAGGTATGGCCCCCCTACCCTCGTCAAGATAAAATTTCAGGAATTTAACCTTGCGGGAGTGAATTTTAGAGCATCTTAAAATAATTCTGAGCTAATTATATAAGTTTCAAGAGAGCCTATTTTTGCAAAAAGAAGTTTCTAAAAAAAAATAACAAATAAAATTGAGTTATAGCTTAACCCATTGAAAATAAATATTATATTTTTCACAAATTTATTGAACAGAACAAAATGAAATATTTTGAAGAGGGAGTTTCTTATCCTTAAATAATAATAAAAATACTGCATTTTTTAAATTGCGATCCCATCAATATTTATAATCTTCAATGTCAATCCTTAGATAGAGCGGGTTTGATACGCTTTGTCAATCTCGCAGTAGACTTGATTGCCTTTGATGGGAAGGTTGGGGTTAGAATCACGGTCATGTGTAGCCTGTTTAGTTCTTTTAACAAATGGTTTTTCACTCTTCTCCCATGCGAATGCACGAACACTTGTTCTAAAGCTAACCTTCCTCATCCCTATAACATGGACGTGTATCACGAACTATATTAAGGAAACATACCTGTTGTGATTTATTGAATTGGCATTGAGTAATTTGAACAGGACTCGCTTTTATTTTAATTTAAAAGTTCTTAAAATTGAACAAAACTGACACCTGTACACGGGAATCGAACCCGGGACCTTTGGCTTAGTACATCATTGCTCTAACCCCTGAGATATCCGGGAATCGTCCCGTTCCCAAGGTCATTCTTCACTCATATTTCAAGGCAGAGTCTGTGATGGACGTGAGGGAATCATCGGCTACTAATGAGTTATTTTATTAAGATCACGAGCTATCAGATAACGCAGCCATATTTGACTCTGTAGTTGGCTTATTGCTGCCACTTGTACAATTAATAAAATTATATAATAATAGAAACATAAAATTTAAATTTCTTCACATGATGACCTAAAATTTTCTTGAATATTTGTTGAGGGTGTCCTGGAATTTAATGACAAACTTTCTCTCTCTTTTCTAAAGTTCCTCATCTAATGCCGCTATGTTCATGACTGAATTTCAACAACTGTTGATATCACCAGGTGGAGAAAATTAAATTTTATATTTGTACTGGAGCAATATTTTATTTATCTTGGTCAAGAATATGTTTTGCCATAAAAACTGCAAAAACACTGGCCTTTTCTCTCGTCGTCTTCCCACCTTGATCAGTCAGATAAATTACCTGGTAGCCCTACACCTATTATAGCACGTGAAACTTTATGTGTCTCATAATACCTCAAACTATTGTACTCATCATTACAAATAATTTATCTCCATTACATCATTTTCATGAACAACCCTATCAAAAGTTCCTAAATGCAAAAAAAAAAAGTTGTCATCCCTCACGAACGAAATATGATTCATCACTTCAAAGAGGGCGAAGGAGTGGGCTTTCGTTTCCGAGACTGGATCCAAAACGATGTAGTCCTGGTACCCTCCCCCCTTCCCCCCC
>CABFVX010000499.1:0-29188 GCA_902151425.1 Timema shepardi | reverse complement strand
GCCCTTTATATCCATAATTTGCTTCTACCAGCTTGGGCTAGAGTCCCCATCCGATTATTCAGCACTGTGAAAGGGTAAAGTAAAACATTTCACGGCCCTGCTGGGAATCGAATATGGGACCCTCAGCTCAATACAGACATGCAACCTACTGAGCTAAGGTGTCTTGACAATCGGTTTTAAAGAATAATAATAAAAAAAAAAGAGTATAAAACCAAGTTACTAACACAACTATGACAGACCCCACAGCCCTGGCTAAGTTATGGATTTACTTGTGCTACAGCCCCCCCCCCCCCCCCCCCTTTTCACTAGCTTTTTTCTTAAATTTTTATGAAAAAATAAATTTGTGTATTTGGCTGCAATTTTCTGTTAACAACTTTTGATCCTCAATGTCGGAGCTAACAGATGAAAATGATAACATTTAGATTTCCTTCCATTCCCTCTTCAACAGCTTTCTTTTCATTTTGTTCTGTTCAATAAAATTATTGTGGAAAATATGTTTCTTTTTAATGGGCTCATCTACGACTACATTTTGTTTATTTTTAATTTTTCACCCGCCTCAATGGCGTAGTTGGCTAACGCGCTTGTTGTGTTGAGCTCGACTGCTGAGGACGGGGAGATCGAGGTTCGGATCTCGGTCGGGTGAACTGGGTGTGGTTTTTCCTAAATGCTTTTCGACTCTCCATCCACGCAAATGCGGGTTCACTTCCTCTAATTCAACCTTCCCAATTCCTAATCCATTAGAGTAATTAGTACTTAAAGCGTATAACCCTAACGGGTAGTAATACGTGGTGCTAAATATTATTACTATATTATTATTGATGTCACCATGTGAAGAAAATTAAACTAGGTTTCTACTGGAGTTATGTTTTATTTGTTTTGACCAACAAATTTGTGGTTATAAAAACTGTAAAACCACTTACCTTTTCTCAAATCCCATACTCTCCCTCCTTAACGACATACACTCCGTTTAACCTGAATAGTATCCGTAGTTCCTTGACGGATTAAACTCTGCCCCTGTATTATGAGATATGAGATATCGTAAATGTGGTAAGAATCCTGGTTCAAATATTGCCTTTGTAAATCAAGAGATTGCATTTTAAGAGTGTCATTAATTCCACTACAATCATAAATCCACTCTTGTTGGGAAATAAGGCTTGTATCAAAAATTCTGGACCGAAAAAATATAAGTTCGGTGAGTAAAAACTATCAAACTTTATATCTACCCCTCGTTCTCCTATGACCACGACTTACTATGCACTCATGCTACACGTATTTTAATTACGCTGGAGGGGTATAGAAGATATAATATATAATTTAAAGAGCATGTACTCACACTTTATCTATAAGCATAAGTATGAAAACATGAACAATAACATTAATTTTTTTGAACATAAACATTTTTGTGAAAGATCTATGTTACGCAACACTGTGATATGTCATCATGGTATGTCAAAACATAGTAAAGATATAAAGTTTGACAGATTAGAGCTGAGAAAAGTAGAGAACGTAAAATATATTTGAAGTGTGATTAAAGAGAAAGGTGGAAGTAAAGAAGAATTAATGAAAAGAGGACAGCAGGGAGAGTTGTTCTATAGGTGTGTATGAGGGAGACCTGCTAATGAAAATAGAAGTGCCTTTGAAGTGTTTGTTGTACCCATTGTAACATATGCAGCAGAAACATGGACATTGAATGTAAAAGAGAAAAGTGGAGGGCATAGGATTGACGTTTGAGGAGAATAGGTTATCTATCACAAGGAGAAACAAGATTGGTAATGAAGTTATCCAGGAAAGAGTAGGAGTACATGAGATAGTAGAGGAAGCAAGACTGAGATGGTATGGACATGTAATGAGGATGTTGGAGTATATGAGATAGTAGAGGAAGCAAGACTGAGATGGTATGGACATGTAATGAGGATGTTGGAGTACATGAGATAGTAGAGGAAGCAAGACTGAGATGGTATGGACATGTAATGAGGATGTTGGAGTACATGAGATAGTAGAGGAAGCAAGACTGAGATGGTATGGACATGTAATGAGGATGTTGGAGTACATGAGATAGTAGAGGAAGCAAGACTGAGATGGTATGGACATGTAATGAGGATGTTGGAGTACATGAGATAGTAGAGGAAGCAAGACTGAGATGGTATGGACATGTAATGAGGATGTTGGAGTACATGAGATAGTAGAGGAAGCAAGACTGAGATGGTATGGACATGTAATGAGGATGTTGGAGTACATGAGATAGTAGAGGAAGCAAGACTGAGATGGTATGGACATGTAATGAGGATGTTGGAGTACATGAGATAGTAGAGGAAGCAAGACTGAGATGGTATGGACATGTAATGAGGATGTTGGAGTACATGAGATAGTAGAGGAAGCAAGACTGAGATGGTATGGACATGTAATGAGGATGTTGGAGTACATGAGATAGTAGAGGAAGCAAGACTGAGATGGTATGGACATGTAATGAGGATGTTGGAGTACATGAGATAGTAGAGGAAGCAAGACTGAGATGGTATGGACATGTAATGAGGATGTTGGAGTACATGAGATAGTAGAGGAAGCAAGACTGAGATGGTATGGACATGTAATGAGGATGTTGGAGTACATGAGATAGTAGAGGAAGCAAGACTGAGATGGTATGGACATGTAATGAGGATGTTGGAGTACATGAGATAGTAGAGGAAGCAAGACTGGGATGGTATGGACATCAAATGAGGATGTAGGAGTACATGAGATAGTAGAGGAAGCAAGGATGAGATGGTATGGGCATGTAATGAGGATGTTGGAGTACATCAGATAGTAGAGGAAGCAAGACTGATATGGTCTGGGCATGTAATGAGTATGGAGAAGGATACAATGCAAAATAAAGTTATGGAAATGAAGTGTGTAAGATAAAGGCAGCAATGGAGGCTAAGAAAGAGACGGTAAAAGCAGATAACAGACATTTTGTAAGTGAGAGGAGAGTAATTAAAACGATTGAATGAGGAACAGTGTTGGAAGGCTAAAGGAAGATGGAGACATTTTACTAAACTGAACCGGCCACCGGTTGGAAACAGTTGTTGATGATGGTGATGATTTGCCATGGTGTTTTTGAAAGATAGCCACAGTGACGCAAAATTACATATTTCTTGTCTGAAATATATTAGGGGCCTAGAGCAAACTATTACTAAAGATTACTGTATGTATTGTGTTTTTATTTATGAAATTTAAAATATAATGTGTTTTTTAATTTTGTTATATTCTAGAAAATACTCTACCCATGGGCATATACACGTAAACTTCCGGAGGACTGGAAGAATCTAGTAAGAGAATTAAAATCTATATATATTTATATTTGGGCTTTAGTTTAATTGAACTTTTAATAGTTTTAGAATGGCAGGCTAGGTAAAGTTAGGTTGGATTAGTTCAAAATAGTATCCTTAAACTAATTTCAGTTAAGTATATAGTACAATAAGTTAGAGTGCATGAAATAGGCAAGAATTAGTGTAATTTTTGCCCAATTTTATAAATAGTTTATGAAAAAGGCCAGTTGACGAAAATGAACAGAAACCTGCCCAATTTGTAAAATGGGAATCAAACTCTGGACTTTTGAATTATCCTGCCAAGACTCTAAAACTTAGCAAAGTAGGATTTGTCAATTTTTAACGGTAATCCTTTACTTATAATTTAAGAGATTGTGATTGACGTGTAATATCGTCATCTAATTAAAATCTAATGTGTAATTTTCCTGACTACATATATTTCCAAATAGACTTATTCCTATCAAGTGTATTTTTATGGATCACATGAGTCAAGTCCACTTTTCTGATCCATCTTATATATGTATACCCTGTTGTGGTTGGACTAAAAAAGATAATTAAGAAAATATACATTTCAATGCAGCCAAGATTTATATCATTCTAATACACCATGTGTTATTTTATAGGTATTGATAATGTTTATCAAAATTTACATTTGTATATAAAACTTGCTGTATGAATATATTAAAATTATTATTTTAATAACCTTTATAACTTCCAGATAAGGACCATCCTACCAAAATCAGGGTATGGTAACATTAACTTGCGCTTAGTTAATAAGCGAATACAAAAGCTAGACATAGTTTTGTCATATTTGTTAACCTTAAATTCTTGTTGTTTGTAATTACGTCTTTCATAAACTTTAGTAAGTCTAACATTTGACCACGCAGCTACCGAAGTGGGTTCCTATTATTATTATTATTATTATTATTATTATTATTATTATTATCACCGCGTCTTACAACCTGTTCGGGTTATACGCACTTAAGCTAATGTGTAATGGTAGGATGATTGTGAGATGAAGTGGAGGACCTACAGTTTAACGTGGGATCCGAACCACGGTAGAGGCCTGGGCATTCCACACGTTCACAAGTTGTGATTAATACACGTCTTGTCAAAGATGAAGGAAGGGTTTGGCAATCAGATAAATCTGTGCCGGGACCGAGGATTGAACCCTGGACCCCCAGAACAGAAGTCCGACACTTTACCCCTAGACCGCCAGGTCACCTGGGCTCCTATTAAAGTTGAATTGTAGACAGAGGGTGTATTGTTAGTTAGATATATATGTTTGTCTGTGTTATCCAAACGATATGTTGTCCACAGGACAGCCTGGCCAGAGCTGCCAATGATGCCATCGTATCGGAAGGAGGGAAAAGCTACAAAGTTGGCAGCGTGTCTAACATATTGTGTGAGTGGACATTCTGATGGCCCTCGAAGATTTTTTTTTTGTTTGTTTTGGCAACACATACAAGTTATACGATTATTTACTAATTACGCTTGTGGTTCTAGGGATTATGAAGGATATATTTATATGAAGTGTACCTGCATTTGTGTGCCCAGAGAGAGAGAGAGAAAGAGAGTGGAGAACCATTTTGAAAAAAATAAAACTCGGTACACCCGACCAAGATTCGAACCTCGGTATTCCCCGTCATCGGCCGTCTATTCTACTGCAATAATAGCGTCTTATACCATGTGGCCACCGAAGTTTAATTTTCTTCACATGTTGATCATCAACAGTTGTTGAATATCTGTCACAAGCATTAGATGAGAAACTTTTTAAATGTAGAGAAAAAGTTGTCATTAAATTCCAGGACACCCTTCACAGATATTCAACAACTGTTGATATCAACGTGTGAAGAAAATTAAACTCTTGTATCTCTATTGAAACAATATTTCATCTTGATGGAATAAATAGACATACCATTATATTTGTTAGTTACGGTTATAGCTGCACCTAAATATAATATTCTTTCAATGAAATATAACACCTGAAAACGGGAATCGAACACGGGACTTTTGACTCAGTACACCTGTGCTATGACGACTGAGCTGCATTATATGATAGCGTATGATCTTAATCGAACAGATATGTGTAGCTGGATAATTTCCACACGTCCATCACAGACTCTGCCTTAAAATATGAGTGAAGAATGACCTTGGGAACGGGACGATTCCTGGATATCTCAGTTGTTAGAGCATTGGCGTACCACGCCAAAGGTTCCGGGCTCGATTCCCGTGCCCAGATGTAATTTTTCAATCTAAAGAATATCAGTAAACTCTCGCAAAACTTTCGCACACTCAACCTCCCCCCAAAAAACCCCAATAGATTGAGTATTTTGTTGGTTTGTTGAAATTAAATATTCGGCGAAGTGTATACACAAAATAGCAAAAATAGTTTATTTTCTGTAATTGATACGAAAATATTGTTAGATTTTTCTTTTAACTTCAATTTTTAACAAACAATGTGTTTTAACGTAAACTGAGTATGCTATGTCAGAAGTCGGTAAATAAAACCTATCCATTGATACCTCAATCATCGCTGTAGGCTTTGTATTGGTTGAGAAAAAGGGACGTTTACAACAGAAATAAAGATATTTGGTTTATTTTGACCGAAAAAAATTGTTTAGATATAAAAACTTACAAAATACTGACCTTTTTTTCTCTTGTTCCCTACTTCCCTCTAATTCGACCCTGTATTTTGGTTGCAGATAGGGCCTCGGGGGGCAGTGACGACTGGATGAAGAGTGTGGGGGGCATAGCCCTGTGTTACACCATAGAACTACCAGGAGGTGGCCAGAAGGGATTCGATCTTCCTGCGGCCGAGATCCTTCCTACGGTCTCCCAGTTCTTCCCCTGTATGAGAGTGTTTGAGGGACACGTCAGGAATATTAGCACGACATAAATTAATTGTTAAGATGAAATATAAAAAACAGAATTTATTTACTGGAGAAAAGACCGAACAGCGTCCTTGTTCGACCCTTTACAGCCATTAACTTTGGAAACTAGAGTTAAAATTAACATGAGGACTGGCACCGTTGCATCTTTGCAGCATCCTAAATAATTATCAAAACACATACTTTAATACATAATATTATTACTGAAGCAATATTATTAAATAAATATTTTAATAATAATGTAGTTTTTGTAAATTGTATTAAAAAATAAAATAAAAGTACAATAGAGTTACACTGTTACAAAAACATAGATTATTATATATATATAACAAAATATTGTGCTACATTATTTTATATTTTACTGTATTACAAAATTACTGATTATTTAATTCTAAATTATTACTCTATTATTTTATTTTAAATACATAGTGGCAATGAGCCAGACGTATGACATCATGACTGGCGCCAATGCATATTAACAACATTCCTATAGGGAGCCAATTACAATTTTCGTATTTCTGAAAATAAACATATTTTTTTAATGCATGATGACATCATACTACGCAGCAGAAACTAATTGAGGAATACTTAAAGAGATCCAACCTAACTAACTTTAATTCATAGCTGTTGCGAAAATGCAACAACCCCAGTCACAGAAGGTTAAGTAAGATATATTTTAAGAAAATTTATTTTAAAATCTGTGTATAGCTTAAAAGATGTTTTTAATACAATTAGACAATTTATTTTAACATGTAGCTATTTGGATACTTTGGGTATTGGTAATTTTTAAAGACAAAAAATAATATGATAAATAAAACATAAAGAGAACGTAGCCATATGTATATATCGGGCTGCGAATGGTTAGGAGATCTGTGTTCAGTTTGGAGTGAGGGATATATTTTAATTAGTTTTCCCTACAGTGGACGGAAAATTTACTTTATAAGATTTGTTTGTTATGTCTTACATACAGTTTTTTTTAAAAAAAGTAAAATACTTACTAATTATATACATAAAAACAAGAGCTTTATATTAAAGTAAAAAGTAAAATGAATATATCAATAATTAGAATTAAAATTATAAAAAATCACACACACATAAAAATTCAAGCCTCATAATTTTTTATTAATTTTTCTACCACCGCGTTTTACTAGCCGTTCAAATTATACGCTTAAGTACTAATTAAGTTAATGGTTGAACGGATTAGAAAGGTTATAATTAAATAAAGTGTACCCGCATTTGCGCGGAGCAAGAATAGAAAACTATTTTGAAAAACCACCCTCAGTACACCCGACCGAGATTCGAACCTTGATCTCCCCGCCATCAACAGTCTAGTCCAACACGAGAGTATATTGTACTGTATTTCCTGCTTACCTCTTTGTCCAGTGGCAGCAGTGTGAAGTGTGAATTGTGTTGTTTTCATTTTGAAAGCCATATTTTTCTCATCCCTTTAATACATATTTATCCATCCACCTTTCCTGTAACTTTTTCCAAATATTATATATTATTATAATGTGGGACACTTTCAAGAGAAAGGTGACCTGGTGGTCTTGGGGTAAGGTGTCAGATTTCTGTGCTGGCGGCCGGGGTTCAATCCTCGGTCCCGGCACAGATTTATATGATTACCAAACCCTTCCTTCACCTCTGACAAGACGTGTATTAATCACAACTTGTGAATGTGGGGAATGCCAGGCCTCCACCGTGGTTCGGATTCCACATTAAACTGTAGGTTCTCCATTTCATCTCACAATCACCCTACCATTACATATTAGCGTAAGTGCGTATAACCCGAACGGGTAGTAAGACGCGGTGCTAATAATAATAATAATAATAATAATAATAATAATAATAATAAAATTTAAGGGAAACATTATAAAGTTAAATATTGGTTTAAGTTCACCAATAAGCTTAGTGTAACGATTTAAAAGATAATTTTATAAAATATGTTATATCGTGTTTATGTTTTAAAAAGTAATATTGTTTATACAAATTACTGACAAATATTATATAATATATTGTTAATATAAGCATGGTTGTGGATTTAAATACGCGATTCTCAAAGAAAATAAATTGTTTGCAAAATAAAGCTTGTTATTTTATAAAGTTGATTTTCTGCACAATAAAAGACTATGATTTTATCCTTAATTTAGTATTAAATATCTAAATATAATAGGATTATATAAAGTTTTATATTTAATTAATTTCATCTTTTTAAGAATTTAAAACATGATTTCATAAAATTAATAAACAACAAATTCGACTGGCAAGACTGAATTTCAAATAATTTAATAAATCAACAATGAAATTATATTGTAATTTAATTTCTATGTAAACTACAGTCATGACCTGAAAAACAGAAGTTTGGTAATAATTATACTCACTCATCCGCTTTAAACTATTTATTTTGTTTTATTTACGAGCAAATTTTAAATAATATAAGAAGTTATGATAAGTTGGTACACTATTCTAATTATTAAACCTAAATAATATGTACTACAAAACTAGAAAGTTTTTTTTAAAACCAGTTCAACTTTTTTATCATCAAATGTTTTCTAAATTTGTAAAAAAAAAATATATATATATATATAGATTTTATTGTGGTTGGGTATACAATTCTCCTACATAAATGATCATTGGCTACATTTTAAATTCTTCCAGCTTGTAGTAAAATATGTATAGCGACGTAAAGGGGCTAATGTCATGAATGAATTATTTTAATATTATGTTCCTCTTATTAATTGTCCTGTCTTAAAACAGTTCAATTTTTTATATTAGTGACATTTTTGATTCATATTTTAATATTTTTGGTCTCATCCTTTGAGTACAAGTTTACATTTAGAACTTACTTACGCACTTCTATGGCTTTAGAAAATTAAAAGTTGACTGCAGCACTTACAAAATAACGCTACCTACCCCTATCTTGAGCTAGTTCTAACCAGTCCACCTCATTACACCTAATTTGTTCATGTCTTAAGAACTAAATTATTAAAAATAAATAAAGTCCAGGATTATTTTTTTGAAATAATTTAATAAGCATTCTTTCTTTATGTAAGGAAGTATACAGGGTGACCATAATTTGTGGACACATAGGAACCGAGTTGAACTTTGCATTGCTAATAAGGGAAAACACATTCAACATTAAATGCGATTTCTTTTAATGTTATAATATTAGTTTTTATGTTTTTTTATGTATTTAAACATAAATAAGCAAGTGTATATGCTCATATGTGTGTATTTTCCTTTGTGTCCAAAATGTATTGCCAACTGTATAGTAAAAAAAATTATAAAAAGTATTAACAACTTCTATAGTTGTTGTGACATAGAACAATAAGCTCCCAAGGCCATTTGGATGATATAATTAGGTCCCAAAAGTCCCGAAAACTACTCAAATCCATCTGATAGCCATGCGAGTCTCACTCTTGAAGAAGAGGTGGTCCGAGGAAGGTTTGAACCTGGACCAATACCGTGAGAGGAGGGCGCTTGTGATCGTCTTGATCTTAACAGTAAGTGTATTACAACAAGCACTAGGAGATATTTAGTGCCACTAGAAAGTGTTTTGTTTTTTATCCGTTCGGGTTATACGCTTATGTACTAATTACGCTGATGGTTTTAGGGATTAGGAAGGTTATAATTATATGAAGTGTACCCAAATTTGCGTGTAGAAATATTGGAAAACAATTTTGGGAAAACATCACCCTAAATACACCCGACTGAGATTCGAACCTTGATCTCCTCCGTCATTGACATTTTAATCTACTGCGAGAGTAGCGTGTTAGACCCCGCGGCTGCCGAAACGTGTTTTATATTTTAAATAAAGAGATTTTATAGAATATGTATTACTTGCATAATGCACAGACAACTTTGGGGGTATAGAGTTAAAGATAAGTGATATCTGGTGATATGCGAACAAAAAAGGTTGACTACCACCTCAGCGGAAGGAAAATATATTCTGTCACCGTCTAAAGTAATTGTGATAAACATAGTAATTGTTTGTCTGTAACAAAAATTCTTTATTTTAGCATCTGAACTTTATTGTAAATATGATTGAAAATAAAGGGAAAATGCTACACATTAATTTTTATTTCTAATATTTAGAAATGGGGTCTACCGTAAAATTTATTATGGTAGTAAAATCACATTTAAATAAAATTCTAATTTGATTTGGCAATATAGGCACCACTTAAATTAGGCTAATTTACTGTTTCAAAAGATACCATTTAATAAAGATAGTTTTTGGAGTGGCACTATGGCTATTAAGGGTTATGAAGTTTGTTTTGGAGCACCCGTGTATTAGCGTGGAAGGAGTATGAATAATCTATAGTGATCAATAACATTTGTAAAACTACCTCAAGTTAACCTAGGTGAGATTCAAACCTTGACCTCCTCGTCAAAGGCAATCTTACATCGAGTCTGATGACACAAACTATATCACCACTGTTGAGGATATTTATTGGCATAAGTTTACTGGCACGAAAAGACATAATTTGGGTAAACACCTTGTAATCACCTAAAAGAACAGAAGATATACACATGCTATCTTAAATGTTAACTTAAAAATGGTGTTCTCCATTGGACGTGCCATATCAAACAAATGGTGTTCTCCATTGGACGTGCCATATCATACAAATGGTGTTCCCCATTGGACGTACCATATAATACAAATGGTGTTCCCCATTGGACGTACCATATAATACAAATGGTGTTCCCCATTGGACGTACCATATCATACAAATGGTGTTCTCCATTGGACGTACCATATAATACAAATGGTGTTCCCCATTGGACGTACCATATCATACAAATAGTGTTCCCCATTGGACGTACCATATCATACAAATAGTGTTCTCCATTGGACATGGCATATCATACAAATGGTGTTCTGACCCAGGTGACTAGTACGGTAGCCATGTGTGTGGGAAGATCTCGTATTGAAATGGACGAGTATGGGGAGGTGACGTTCCATTCATATGACATCAAGGACTCACTTTTCAGGATGTTCTACAACCCGGGTGAGTGGAAAGAAAATAAATGATTTAGTTTTTGTGGCGGTGGTAAGACAATAAAGTTAGCTGTCACGAGGAGAAACAAGATTAGGAATGAAGTTATCCAAGTACAGGGAGTACATGAGATAGTAGAGGAAGCAATACAGAGATGGTATGGGCATGTGATGAGGATGTTGGAGTACATGAGATAGTAAAGGAAGTAGGACTGAGATTGTATGGTCATGTGATGAGGGTGTTGGAGTACATGATATGGTACGGACATGTGATGAGGATGTTGGAGTACATGAGATAGTAAAGGAAGCAGAACTGAGATGGTATGGACATGTAATGAGGATGTTGGAGTACATGAGATAGTAGAGGAAGCAGAACTGAGATGGTATGGACATGTAATGAGGATGTTGGAGTACATGAGATAGTAAAGGAAGTAGGACTGAGATGGTATGGACATGTGATGAGGATGTTGGAGTACATGAGATAGTAAAGGAAGTAGGACTGAGATAGTATGGGCATGTAATGAGGTTGTTGGAGTACATGAGATAGTAAAGGAAGCAAGACCGAGATAGTATGGGCATGTAGTGAGGTTGGAGAAGGAGAGGATGCCAAAAGAATTATGGAAATGTATGTAGGAATAATACTGCAGGGGAGGCCAATAAATATATCGGGAGAGCAAATAACAGAAGGTGCGCAAGCGAGAGGAGAAGAATTTAAGCAATTAATGGAGGAAGAGTGGTAGAAGGATAGAAGAAGATGGGGCTTCTTGCTTTTCTTTGACCTACACAATATATTTAGAAGAATTTGTGTTATTTATGATTTTTGAGTTAAGGTAGCATGTCTTACAAGCCATAATCTTTAGACCAGATTATTATGTCAAAATTTCGATTTGATGTAATAGCTGTACATAAAGTTTTGAAAACACAAGTTATAATATTTCAATAAATATATTTATTTTCGCCAAGTTTGTAACTTAAAGGTTTGAACTAGAATCTAGATCAGCTATTTAAAATTATTTATAACTTATAGAAACATCTATATATTGGGTATAAATTTTCCTATTTTTCTATTTAAATATAGTCTGCTAAAATAATAATATATTATCTCTGTATCTCTGTGTTTATGTGGAATAAGCACTCATACCGTTAGTATGGGTAGACTTAATTTAGGTTGGGTGACCTGGTGGTCTAAGGCTAAGGTGCCGGACTTCACTGCTGGGGGTCAGGGGTTCAGTCCTCGGTCCCGGCACAGATTTATCTGATTGCACAACCCTTCCTTCATCTCTGACAAGACGTGTATTAATCACAACTTGTGAATGTGTGGATTGCCAGACCTCCACCGTGGTTCGGATTCCACGTTAAACTGTAGGTCCTCCATTTCATCTCACAATCAACCTACCATTATACATTATCGTGCGTCCGTACAACCCGAATGGGTTGTAAGACGTGGTGCTGATAATAATAATAATAATAATATACATGATGTCACCATTTTTGAAGATATTGACATAAAACTGACTTTATAACTAACTTAATATTAATAACGTAGCATCTTGTGTTGTATTAGTTGATGATATATATTATCTAATTCATGGGTGATTAATTTTCAGTACTGATCGTTAGCTTTGGAATGGGCCCATTGGAGGGCAGTCTAACCTTGCTCTGCTCCTTTCTATTGTTGATTGGCGTTAGGCAGGTAAGTTTATATAATTTACCATGCTCCGCAGCAAGGATGATAGCGAAATATTCTAAGGAATGTAGACAGGGAAGAAAACTTAAAGGACCTATATTAAAAATCGATAACCGTTTAAATTTTCATTAATCGTTGACTTTATTGAATTTGAAGATTATGTCATCATTTAGCAATTTTTTAGGAGTACAAAATTTTTAAGTAACCTAATGAATACGTTAAAATATCTGGTATATTGTCTTAATAACCAAAAAGGAATAACATGATAGGGAGATTGAATAAAATATAATCAGTGAATTAATGGATGAGATAGCATGTTATAAAAAATTATTAAATTAGTTAATTTTTGCTGACATTTTTGAAAGATCTACAATTAGTAATGCATTAAATGCGCGATTATCCGGCCATTCGTATTATGCGAGCCAGTTTTCAGTGTTAGTTAGTGCGTTTTAAAATAAACAAACAAGTACATATCCAGTAGTAATCAATAAAAAAACTCGATCGCAAATGCCTTACAACTGTTTCATTGGAGACAACAAAACATAACTGTAATGCATGTGGTTAGCTAATAATACAGTACTATTGGTCGGTGTAGATAGCAGCAATGTTTTGATGTGGCTGGAAACAGAAGCTGTGTCAAGGGAGGTGTAGATAGCAGCACTATTTTATGTGGCTGGAAACAGAAGCTGTGTGAAGGGAGGTGTAGATAGCAGAACTGTTTTTACATGGCTGGAAACAGAATCTGTGTCAAGGGAAGTGTATATAGCAGCACTGTTTTATGTGACTGGAAACAGAATCTGTGTCAAGGGAAGTGTAGATAGCAGCACTGTTTTATGTGGCTGGAAACAAAAGTGGGTCAAAGGAGATGTAGATAGCAGCACTGTTTTATGTGACTGGAAACAGAAGTGGGTCAAAGGAGATGTAGATAGCAGCACTGTTTTATGTGACTGGAAACTATAAGTGGGTCAAGGGAGATGTATATAGCAGCACTGTTTTATGTGACTGGAAACTAAAGTGGGTCAAGGGAGATGTATATAGCAGCACTGTTTTATGTGACTGGAAACTAAAGTGGGTCAAGGGAGATGTATATAACAGCACTGTTTTATGTGACTGGAAACTAAAGTGGGTCAAGGGAGATGTATATAGCAGCACTGTTTTATGTGACTGGAAACAGAAGTGGGTCAAGGGAGATGTAGATAGCAGCACTGTTTTATGTGACTGGAAACTAAAGTGGGTCAAGGGAAGTGTAGTTATCAGTACTGTCTCGATATGGCTGGAAACAGAAGTGGGTCAAGGGAGATGTGCGCGAGTTGTAGTTACATGGGGCAAACCATCGATAAAAATAATGTTCACTCGGAGTCCATATTATCCGACTTTTCTGTTATCCGGCCTGGAATACGGCCACTTAAGGCCGGATAATCGTGACTCTAGCTTATATAATTAATGTGTTTTTTTTGTTGTTAGAATTTCGATTTTCTCTAGTCTAGGTCGCTGCTGATACTGCCCTGCCTGTTATTGCTTGTGACTGAACTATTCGTCAGTCTCTCCCAAGCAATCGTCACCATACCCAAAATATCTGACAAAGATGAAGTCCTTCTCACCAGAACGATAGCCGTTGTTATATTCGTCGTACTTTGTGAGTGCCTCTATTTATATTTACTTTTACAGAATTATTTAAAAAAATACACGTGGCTTCTATTATAAAGCCTGCATGTATTTGTTACAAATAATTTTATTAAGTTTCCTTTATCTCTATGCACACTTAGCTTATTATGAAAGGTAGCATGTAAACCTAGCATTGTTCAACTATGGCTTATTTTATAAAATGAGGCTATAGTGAATGTTAGCAAGCTTACCTTGAGTGGATCCATTATGGTTTATAATTTAGATTAATAGATAGGGTAATAGTGAAGGTTAACCAGTTTATCTTATATATTTCCACTGCACTTTAGATGTTAGCAGAGAGTCATAGTTTAATCTGATAAGGTAAGGCTGTTACATTCTGGTTAAGTCAGAAGAATAATACATTTACTTGCCCTATTAAAATTTAGGGTAGGGGTGAACATTTTAGAATGCCTATAGCCATGTTGACATAGTCAAGTTAATGTTTTACTCTCTAAGGGTTAAGAATGAGACTGAAATGCCCCAAAAGTTACATAATTATATATTTGGTTTTTGTTTTAATTTTGAACTTTTAGGCCTACATTTTTCTGGTAAATGCGTAGGCCTTTCTCTTAAATTCTTTTGTTCGATGTTTGGTTTAAAATCCCGTTTGTTGCTAATATTTTTTCTTTATACAAATAAACATAAAAAAATAGAATGCCTCTCAAATGGTCAAAAGCTTAGGAGAAAACATCCCCAATCACTTTAACGACCCATTATTTAAAAATGATCAGAAAGTGCAATCAAATAAAATCCTATCCTTATTTGATAAATAGGGCACATCTTTTCCAATAAGTTAATTATAATAATAATGTTGTTTGTTATCAGTCGTGAAGTTCCTGATGGCCTACTATGTGTGGGATGTTTACGAGGAGAAGAAGATTAAAGAAGTTCTGTCAATTATAAACTAATTTTGATAAATACCATATTCATACAATCTACTTCTCGATTGTTATTTTTATATATACGAGTAAATAATATAATATGTTGAACCAGTTAGTGTCAGGATGAACTTCAATATGAAACACATTTTAAGTTTACAGAGAAACAATAATGGATGAACAAATAAATGAGCATCCAGAGAGTCAACATGAACACATGAATAAAGGCCGATTTACACATAACGTTAAGCTAAGCTATGCTACAGTAGTCCCGTGGCTTATTTGGTGCTGACTGACAGCTCATAGCTGACTTCTGACAATCAACATTTAGGTGTATACAGTAGCCCCGTGGTTTCTTTGGTGCTGACTGACAGCTCATAGCTGACTTCTTACCGTCAACATTTTGGTATATACACTAGGCCCGTGGCTTCTTTGGTGCTGACTGACAGCTCAGAGCTGACTTCTGACAGTCAACATTTAGGTATATACAGTAGGCCCATGGCTTCTTTGGTGCTGACTGACAGCTCACAGCTGACTTCTGACAGTCAACATTTAGGTATATATAGTAGGCCCATGGCTTCTTTGGTGCTGACTGACAGCTCATAGCTGACTTCTTACCGTCAACATTTAGGTATATACAGTAGGCCCATGGCTTCTTTGGTGCTGACTGACAGCTCATGGTTGACTTCTGACAGTCAACATTTAGGTATATACTGTAGGCCCATGGCTTCTTTGGTGCTGACTGACAGCTCATGGTTGACTTCTGACAGTCAACATTTAGGTATATACAGTAGGCCCATGGCTTCTTTGGTGCTGACTGACAGCTCATAGCTGACTTCTTACCGTCAACATTTAGGTATATACACTAGGCCCGTGGCTTCTTTGGTGCTGACTTCTGACAGTCAACATTTAGGTATATGCAGTAGGCCCGTGGCTTCTTTGGTGCTGACTGACATCTCACAGCTGACTTCTGACAGTCAACATTTAGGTATATAACTAAATTTTGACTGTCAGAAGTGACAGCAGCTAAACACATGTTTTTACAGATCATATGGTTCAACGTAGGGATACCAAATTAGGTCTGGTAACTTTTCAAACTGTCAGTCAGAACCAAAGAAGACATGGGGCTAATGTATGCCTTGCTACGCCACGCTATGTTTTTTTACCCCCCGATTGCTGCCCGGGCAATTTTTTGGATCTCCCATCCTGAGCCATCTTAAGTTGCGCATGCGCATAACACAGCTTGGGAACAATGTCGAACAGACCCGGTGCTGGTTTGGTGAAAATAACCAAATAAGTTTTGAACTTTTGTTTTCAGTTTGTTTCGCGTGTATTTAAGTAATATTATATCTAACTTTTATATTTTATATTAAAATGGAAGCGTTAAATAAACAAGTCAAACCTCCACCTCCTAAATTTTCTTCGTCTTTCAAAACAGCTGCTAACAGCAGCATCTTATCTTCCTCAGTTATATAACCTGAACTTAAACAAGACATTTTGGAGAACATCATAACTAAACTTGACTGGAGCAGACCAGAGAGAAACAACACTGAATTCAGGAGGGAAAGAAACAACACTGAATTCAGGAGGGAAAGAGACAACACTGAATTCAGGAGGGAGAGAAACAACACTGAATTCAGGAGGGAAAGAGGGACAATAGCTTAGCTTAGCATTCTGTGTGAAACCAAACTGACAATGTTTTAGCAGAGAACAGCACAGCATATCATAGCTTAGCTTAGCATTTTGTGTGAAACCAAACTGACAATGTTTTAGCAGAGAACAGCACAGCATATCATAGCTTAGCTTAGCATTCTGTGTGTATCGGTCTTAGCAGTAAATTAACAAACAAAATGTACTTTCATCTTTATAATGTAGCATTATATTTATTTTTAAGAAACCCCACATTGTAAGGTCTATTATTATTTTAACAAAAAAAACTAATATATATTTATATATATATCACTTCGTCTTACCACCCATTCGGGCTATTCGGTTATGTAGTAATTACGTTAAAGGGATTAGGAATTAAGTAGGTTACATTTAAATGAACTGTTTCCTCATTTGCGTGAAAGGAGAGTGTAAAACCATTTTTTTAAACACCCGACAGAGATTCGAAGCTAAATCTCCCAATCATCGGCAGTCTAATCTACTGCAATAGTAGCGCGTTAGACCACGCGGCCACCGAAGCTAGCTATTTGTATCTGATATAATTGAAAAGAAACATTATATTTTTCATAAGTTTATTGAACAGAACAAATTGAAAATAAAACTGTTGTAGATGGAATGAAAGGAAATTTACATTTATTTTTTTAATCTCTGTTAACTCGAATATTGATGATTCAACGTTGTTAATAGCAAATTGCAGCCGAATCCAAATTGTATAGTTTTATCTTTTCATAGAAATTAATTTTTAAAAAAAGTGAATATTGAAAAGTAATAAGGGGGGTTGCTGCCCCCTTATAATTTATTTACGGACGCCCATGGCGTCGGACACTTCCGTCATCTCCTATGAGACATTCCTACTTGTCATGGCCAAGGTATGTTTTACATTATTCAAATGGTACTTTCCAATCATAAGTTTATTTTAAAAATTGTGCTCAATCCCAACTGAATCATCCTGTACTATCTCGTTTTCCCCTACGTATTGCACCTGACTTAATTAGTTTATACAGCTTGAACCAGACTTCGATAGGTGTGTTGGTGTTTATTTACCGCATTCTTTTCTAGAAAATTGACCGTTAAAAATCATCCTCAGAACGTTATCGTATTTCTATATGGACTGTTGAGTTGTTTACTATTAATTGTGGTATGTTCTGCTGCCGTGCTCCGAGATGTCGAGGTGTACAGTGCCACACGCCTAACTCCTATGCAACCTATTGAACACGCATGCTTGCACAGCTTTGCTCTCCCGGCGCTATACGCCGAAACTTTGAATACAATTTAATGGTATTAGTATAGTTTGCTGGATGTAATGTATAGGAATGGTGTATTATTTTTGGTTCAAACAAATTATGTATGAAGTTTGGGCTATAGTTTTCCGATCACCTGTAAATATATGTATGTGTATATTTTAAATATAATTTTAATTAAATTATTTAAGTTTAGAGGGACAAATATGTGAACATACCTTTCATAACCAAAATTATTTACACAAACAATGAATATAACATACGTTTTAAAATATGTATTAATTTAACGTATTGGTTTATTCTATAAATTATTTCTTATTAAAGTTGAGGATGAAGATAAAAATAAATACACTATTTAAAAAAAATACAAATTAGTTGATTTCATTTTTTATATTGTGAATATTTACCAACTGTAATCCCAAATATCACCGAAATAAGGCTCAAAGCCAGAGCTCCCAGGAGGATGAAGAAAGAAATCTGCACATGGCTGAGACCCAGCGGTTTCAAATTAACTATCTTACACGTTGCCATATTTCTCGACAGTCAATGAGTATGCTTGCATAGTAGTAACGCGCAAACTCCCGCTATGTGGCAACCATGTTTCCCGGCCTACCCACCACGCGCTTCCTAAAGCAATTTAAACCGCAGTATAAGCTGTTGGTCGCTGGTACCTAACGGTAAATATGTGCAGGCTGCCTCCACGAGGCTCCAGCTGGGAAACTCAGGTTGATTCCTGAGGCTAAGCTCCTTACTTTCTTCCCACGTGACTGTCCAACACTCACGAAAGGAGAAGCCAACATCTTCCAACCGATTGAAGCTGGCCAAAGAAGGGGGAATGTGAGGGTTTCCCCGGCTGACGACAGGGATCGATGGCAGACATGGTATCATCTGTCTGTGAATTTCCCCGTTGCGCATGTAATGTGCGTGGCTACGCTCGAAGGATGACACAGCCATAATGGGTTAGAGGAGCCTCGTAAAAGAGGTTTGTTCTCCAGAAAACTGAATGCCGAATCCTGACAAGGCAGATGATTTTCCACTTTGAAGAGTCACTTATTTATATGGGGTGGTTAGCCTAGTGATATGGTGGAGTTAAGCCAAATATAAATGAATAATTTAAATATTTACAAAAAATAAGTAAGGGAAATGACCTTACAGTATAATATATTTAAAAAATAAAATAAAGGATACCAGAAATATTGTCACAGTCTACTCTATTTATGCTTTTTTTTTATAACAGATGAAATGTTTAGTATATTTTTGCCCCTTTTTTTTTCCAAGTAAATATATGTTCGCCATAGCTATACCTCCAGGGTATACTTGGGGCCAGTCGTCAGTGACACACGACAATATAAATAAACCCCAGTTTCAGTGACCGGTATCATTAATAAAGTTTTAATTAGAACACTCTGATAATTATACTTGTTTTGGTAGACAGGTTCATCCGATAATGTTAAAAAAACATAGAAAATAATATGTGTTATTAACTATTATATTTTTCCACCAATTATTAATTCCAGTTCAAATTTACTTAACCTATTATCATATACTTAACACGTAGATGTAATTTAACATTTAAAGGTGTTGGACTAGACTGCCTAAGATGGGAAGGTAAGAGTTCAATCCCGGTCGAGTGAACTTAGGGTGTTTTATTCCCTAAATGGACTTCCATTCCCCCTCCACGTAGATGCGGGTACATTTCTTCCACATCTAGACTTTCTAATTCCTAGCCCATAAGTGTAATTAGTACATAGACGTATAAACCTGAACAGGCAGTAAGTCGCGGTGCAAAGGAAAAAAATTCTATTTTTCATACCATTTAAATTATTTGTTTAGTATTAAATTTCAAGAGATGTATGTCAACGATAACATTGTGAAATATACAATTAAATGGCTTCTTTTTTATATCCCCACGTCTTGCTACTACTTTTAGAGTTATACGCCTATGTACTAATTTGTAATAAATACACTTATGTGCTAGGAATTAGGAAGACTTGATTCTGAGGAAGTGTACCCACATTTACGCGGAGGGAGATTAGGAACCCATTTTAAAAAAAATCAATGCACCAGCCCCAATCTCCTCGTTATCAGAAATCTAGTCTAACATGAGAATAGCGCGTTAGACCATGTAGCCATCGAGGTGGGGAATGGCATTTTAAATAGAAAATAGCCAGATGGATTGATCTTACTATAGAATATACTTTATTCGTGAGAGATACAAATGTAAACCAATGAATATATTCTGGGTTTAAATTCCAATTACATAAATGATCGGTTATTTTTATATACATTTATAATATTATGAGTCAAATGTATTTTATATAAATAATATATAGTTAATTCAAGATGGGTTTTTTACATTGTCGTGAATATTAAATGAATTGTAAAACACAATATTGTAGATTTACAAACTTTTTTACTAAATACAGTTCTTATAATCTATAATATCATTCAACTTAATTTAAAATCGTTTTACATTTTATCTCTAAAAGGATATTAGATAGTTTTAAAGGTCAATATAAAATGTATGCTACCAAATTGGTGGCAATTTCTCAAATGTAATAAATTGTTTAATAGTAAAGTTAGCTTGATTCCATGACTTAGATATTACTTTTTTTTAATATGATATAGAGTCTAAATAATTATAAAGTCTATCCAAATATTAATATATATTTATATTATATTTTAATATATATTTCAAATATTAAAATATAATACTTAGTATAATATACCTTCTTTGATTCAAGAGAGTTTAAATCACATAATTTAAACACTATTGTGAACAAAATAATCAAAACGCTGTGCTCTACAAAATTACACAAAGAAGTTTTAGTGTATGTGTCTATTATTAATATAAAGAGAATAAAGGGTGGGCCCCGGATGGAGAAAGACATCTGATTGGCTGTGTTTGTGACGTCCCACGGAACACAAGCCAGTGCGTTACAATACGAAGCTATATGGAATAAACGAGGTTGTTAAAAATTAGGTCACCTTTCGGAAATTTAACGTCACTACCCTAATTACATTATTTAATAAAGTAAATATGTTTGGTTGTTTTCGTACTAAAATATAACTGCTGTGTGCTGGGTGAAGTAGTTTATAGTGGACGAACTGACTCTGTAAATGATAATAGCTGCAAGAGAAGCATATATTCACTGGCTATACAGGATGCTGAGATTGTTTTGAAAGAGGAACAAGGTACCGGAAAACTGGAAGAGAGAAGTTATGATACCTATATTTAAGAAAGGGATAACTCTGATGTGTCAGTGTGCGAAAATATATGAGAAAATAATGGAAACGAGAATAAGAAATAAAAATCAAGGAAAGTGGATAATTGAACAGCATTGACTTAGGGACAAAAGGTATACAATAGACAGGCTCTTTGTCATACGAGAGCTGATAAAAAGAAGGTAAGGATTTTGGAAAGACTTGGTCATGGTATTTATGGATTTGGAGAAGGCATAAGATAGCGTGGATAGAAATACATTTTGTAAATATGTGTTTAAAAGACCGAAGTGGGAAACAGAAGTTATAATGACATTGAAAAGCATGTAGGGTAACAGGAGCTGTGGTAGGATAAAGACTGAGAGGACGAATTGGTTCCGAATAAAGCAGGGTCGTGCTTTCTCACCAATAATATTTGTTAAGGTAATGAAAATGGCTTTGAATAAAGTATTAAGAAAACTCAAAGAGTAGAGGATGAAAACCATGATGTTGGCTGATGACTTGATGGAATGGTTGGAGGAGGAGGAAGAGGAAAATAAATTGCAGGAACTGTTACAGGAATGGAATGAAGAAATGAAAGAGTGTGGACTGAAAGTGTGAAGTAATGGTAATGATTAAGAATAGGATAAGGCCTAATAAAGCCAAATTCTTGGTGAAAGTAGAACTGAGAAAAGTACAGACCATAGATATATTGGAAGCATCATTGAGCTGAAAGGTGTAAATAGAGAGAATATAACGAGAAGAGGACAGCAAGGAGAGTTGTTCTATATGTGTGTAAGAGACCTCCTGCTTTGTAGAAGAGAAGTCCCCTTGAAGTGTAAAGAAGTGTTGTACAGGGCGTACTTTGTCCCCATTGTAACATAATGCAGCAGAAACATGGACATTGAAATAAGAGATACTAAGGAAGTGGAAGCTTTAGGAATGAAGTTTATGAGAAGTATGTTAGCTGTCACGGGGAGAAGCATGATAAGGAATGAAGTTAGCCGGAAAAAGAGTGGAAGTAGGAGAAATACATCAGGTAGATTAGAAAGCAAGACAGATAGTACAGGCATTTAATGAGGCTGGATAAGGAGAGGGTTTCAAAGTTAGTTATGGAAATGAATTATTTAGGACAAAAACATTTAGGGATTCTAAGAAAGAGATGGGAGGATCAGATAACAGAAAGTGTGAGTGTTAGAGGAGAAGAGTGGATGCAATAAAAGGAGGAATAATATTAAAAGGATAGAGGAAGATAGAGGCATTTTAATAACCTAACCCGGCCATAGGCTGTAAAGAATTGATGATGCTAGAAACATATGGATATTTCTATACTGGTTTAATATTTCTGTTAAGGTAATGTCGATCAAAGTTGTATTCATATATATATATAGTTTAGATAGATAAAATGTGTAATAAGTCGCAGCTAAATAAAAGTCACACAATCCTACCTGCCATTATTACAAATGAGAAATGTATCAAGAGACATCATAAACTAGTTTAACATTATATAATCATAAAGATATATATTTAAAATACAATTTTGTCTTAATATAGTATTAAAACATTATAAAGGTTATTTTAAAACCTATCTAGCTCTTTTTAATACTATTCTCACATTATAATTATCTTCATAGTTAAAGATACTTAGTTATATATATATAATCTCACATATCAGTGAAACAAAGCTTACACTCAGACCTCCAAAAAGTATATAAAAAGATGTCTGAACATGGGCGAGCCCCAAAGGTTTCAATTCGACAGGCTTAGCTCGATTATATCCCGATAAGGTAAGTTCATAAAGATCATCGCCAATCCATTTTATATTGAGACCAGCTTCAAACCCTCTCATTATGAGATGATCCACCCTGTCTTGAAAAGGAGAAACATAAGGAAAGTGGAAAGCGAGTCGAAACGAATAAGGGCATATATCCATAATATGCATAAGAGGATACCCATCTTTATAGTATTCGTTTAATTTTATGTACAGTTGCGTGTAGTAGGATGCATCCACGTAGGCTATGGTTCTATTAAAAGAAGCCATGTTGAGTGCCCTTTTTACATCCTTTTCCACATATCCCCTTTGTAAAAACAATTTTACCAACAAATCATCGGGGTCCGCATCTTCAAGCACAGTATTGATATTTTCAACCATTCCGTCCATCATAGGTACAGCCAATGCGAGTCCGGATTCTCTCAATTCCTCAATTGTATTAATATCATGGTAGTAATGAGGTATTGTCAGGTAGCTAGTCAGACTTCCTTGAAACGAGCCCATTAAAACCAAACTGACCAACAAAAACGACATAACCAGTAATCTTTGAGGTGAGTCAACTAATTTGGCATTTGTGGCGCCACTCACGAAGATTCGGACAGTTTCCAAGAGTGTTTCCATTTCGAGCGTCAGGTCACGCCGAAACAGTTTCCACAACAATGTAATAATTGGTACACTGGCGAAAACAAGAGCCCAGGTTGTCCAGGTGTAAGGCAAAATAATATTCATGAATTGCGGAATACGTTTAGCTTTAGGCACTAAAATTGAAACACAAGATTGGCCAAATGATACCGAGGATGTCCTTTGATTTCTCAAATGCTTTGTGAAGATGTTTCCAAACATATCAGGGACTATTTCTGTTTCGCTCGAACTCAGATTGTTATTAGTCCTAACGTTTTCCTGAGAACTCGATTTTATGGTCACCTTTGTTGCATTCATGCGGTCAATGAGCCCATCAACACTTGAATATTCACCCTTAATTTGACCTAATTTCAATCCAATCACGGGTCTTGCTTCAGTTACTTTGATTTCGTATCCATTTACATCTATCAATTTGTTAGAAAATAAGTTGTAGTTTTTGTTTTCTATAAATTCTTTCGACAAGTTTAAAAATGAGCCTTTGTTTTTAAACTGATTGAAAAACAACGCTTCTGTGGTTGTACTTAGTGACAAAGAGTCAATTTCCTTTTCATAACTGTATATGAAAGGTAATCTAGAATAAACTAACACTATATTTAAAATGTTATATTCGTCCCAAGTCTTTTGACATTCTTCTTTAAATTTGTTTATTTCATTTTGATCTTGTGACGTAATTATGATGATAAATGGTATTCTTGGATTACCAAGGAAAGTGTCACTAAATATTTCTAGGAAAGTCCAAAAATGAGTATCATTTTTCTCAACAAACCAAAATATTACTCTTGGAACCCCAATATTACCTTTGAAGAGTAGTTCCTCAGGGAATATTTTATCCAAATCTAGAGTACTGTTGTTCGACATTTGTAGAGTTATGGTAGGGAAATATTCCACTAAGTTTAAGTACTTTAACAATGCTTTCGATTGATGAAGACAGTTTTCTTGTATAACAATGGCAGCAAGTGGTCGAGAATCACTTTTCCGAATAACGTCAACAATGGAGTGGATTGTGTCTTTGAAGTTATTACTATAAGTGTCATGTACAATTGATGTATTAAGTTTGGATTTAATATTTCTTACGAAGAACATTACAAAGAAAACCTTTAAAACTTTCATGTTATATAAACGTTATTCTAACAGAATTTTGATTTATAACTCTTAAACCAAACTTTTTTTAAATATCCAATAAATACTTTAATATAACACCTGCTTATTAAAAAATGTAAACATATAAATGTTATGTTTCACAATTGCATTCTTAGATATTATTAATTTTCCTTAATCTAATTTTAATAGCTCACAAATTTCGTTTAGGAAAAATATTTCTTAACAAATGAAAATAAATCAATTCTATTCAATCCACGTCTCAATTGTTCAGGCCACAAGTCACTAGTTTTATATATCTATATCCATCATTGATATACAAGGCTTAGATTAAATAAAATCAATAGATAAAGGGAAAGATAAATATATTGGATGCCATTTATTAGAATTGGATGTAAGTGGCCTGTTTAGTATTTATTATAAATACGCCAAAGGAAATACACGTTTTCCCAACAAACATGTGTATAAATAAATAAAACTTTGAGCAAATTTATTTAATCATTGTTACAATGTTCAAAATGATCATAGAAAACTTAAGGATCATTAATTTAAATATTCATGCTATCGTTAGGATCAATCAAAGTCTTTTAACTTAACACTATTAAAGGAAAATTGTTATTTTCATTCATAGTTAATACATTTAACTAGAAAAGAATATAAATAAACACCCAGAGTCTGATAGTGTGTCAATAATTTACAATATTAATTTTTGTTATATTGTCAACAGTTAACTTCAACCCAGAGCTGTAAGTAATATAATACGTTGAAAAATATTAAATTCAAACTGCATAATAATTCTATAGGAAAATAGTATTTAAATAGCACTTTTATTGAACAGCAAAAATTGAACTATTTCAGCCAAGACTAAATTAAACCAAGTAGGACTAAATTAGGTTTGTATAAAATAACGTTTATTTACTTGTTATAAGTTATTTGTAAAAAGGTATGGAAGACCACAAAAAAAATTAATACAATATTATTGTGATAATATGGCAGAGTAATATTTGATTATTAAGTTTGGATGACAGCGATTTACATGCATACGTACATACACACACACACACATACATAAATACATTACTTGAGACCATAAATAACACTCAGAATTAATTGCAAACGTCAAACAAACACACCTAGCCTAGAGTAGGGGTGTACAAAGTAGAGATCAACATTTTCCACAGTGGTGGCTTGCGACCTACTAAGTAGGTGAGACCATATTCAGTGGCCGAATGTTGTGAGGACTCACTTTCGTGTTGGGTTGGCCTGCTATATACGGGGAGATCGTATCCCGGTCGGGTCTACCGAGGGTGTTTTCCCTAGTTGGTTTCCCACTCTCCCTCCACGAAAATTCACATAGACTACCTCTGAAATACCCCCTTCATCATCCCTGCCACATTAGATTAATTAATACATAGGTGTACAACACGAACGGATAGTAAGATCCGGCTCTAAATAAAAAAAGTGACTATCATAAATGCGTATAGAGTGACCAGGTAGTAAGACGCGGTGAAAAATATAGGGGGGTTGGGTTTGAGAGGGTGGCATCTAGAGCCTGTTGCATGAATACATAAAGCGGTGTAGGGAACTGGGCATTGTTTTTTACTCCAGACTACCACCACTATTTACCTCCCAAGGTGGAATGTGCTGCTACCTTGAACTATGATTTCCCTTTCAAGATAACCTAACCTTTCTCTCTCTTCCACTTAGTATTAATTTTACCTCGGGCAGAGTGTACGCCGTAGCTAACGTTTATCTGAGTAGCATACACTGATCTCAAGTCCACTGGCAATTTTTGCATTCATTTCCAATTAATATCGTACTATCTAATGCCCAATCCACCTGCTTACAATTCCTTCCAGTCGACGGTGCCCAATCCACCTGCTTACAATTCCTTCCAGTCGACGGTGCCCAATCCACCTGCTTACAATTCCTTCCAGTTCCAGTCGACGGTGCCCAATCCACCTGCTTACAATTCCTTCCAATCCAGTCGACGGTGCCCAATCCACCTGCTTACAATTCCTTCCAATCCAGTCGACGGTGCCCAATCAGCTATAAAGTCATCAAAGAGTGAACTGTACGAGGGGGGAGGGGCGCTAAATTTTTTATATCACCGCGTCTAATTATTCATTCGGGTTATACGCTTATTTACTAACCACGTTAATGTGCTAAGGATGAGGAAGTTTGAATTCTATAGGACGTGTACCCCCATTTGCTTGGAGCGAGAATGAAAATCCATTTAGGGGAAACTACACCTGACCCGTATTTAACCCCACTCTCCCCGTCATCGGCAGTCTGGTCTATTGCATGTGTGACACCTTAGACTATGCAGCCAATACAGGTTTTGATCTAACACTCAATCCGACCTTAACATTATTTTAGGTATCTTATTGAATCCCAGGGAAAGAGGATGTTTAGTAATACTGAAGTATTAACACAACCGAGCCAATGTTAGTGAAGCATTCAACCACCGAGCGCTGTAGTCGATACAAGTGTGAGAAGAGAACTATCATTGCCTTATTGCAGCTTATTTGATAATATTTCTAGCGTTAATAACCTCATAAGTAATTAAACTAAAGTGTGATCTTTAAAACTTGGGATACCGCCATTAAATTAGTTTAATTCAAATAGCTGGAATTTTCCCAAGAAAATAAATTGAAAATTTTCAAAGATGGTATGATTTCATTTTTTTCAAACTGGAACGCTACTGACTGAGCTAAGTTGTCAAACGGTATCTCCACGAATCGAACCCGAATATTGATAAACCTGATTCCCAAGCCTCTTGGCCATCGGGTCACCAATGATCAATCAATAAAAATAAGAAAGATTGATATTCAGTAGCGAACTATATAATTTGTCTTGTTAAGGTCATTCGACAATAAAATTGAAGGTTTCGTGCACGGTTTTAACAAGTATCAGCTATAAATATAGTTTCAATACCTTAAATATAATTATTATGACGACGGAAAATTTTCCCAATAGGAAAATGTTCAATTATAATTTCAACTGATTAAATTAAACTAAAATAATCAAGATATAGATATCCCAAATGTCAACGTTTAAAGATTAATTTCTCCTTAAGGGCATGAACACCAGAAACAACATCAAACGAGCTTCGGTGGACGCACGGTCTAACGCGCTACTATCGCAATAAACTAGACTGTTGATGACTGAGAGATTGATGTTTGATCCTGGTTGGGTGCACTGAGGGTGTCTTTCACTCTCACTGACGCTATTTCTCTAAATTCAACCTTCCTCATTTCTAACACATTAGCGTAATCAGTACATATATGTAAGACGCGGCGCAAAAAAAAAAGTGATAAAGAAACAAATGAACGCGAGCCTTTGTCGACCCGTTATGTTCAGTAAGGCACCAGCCTTATCAACTATCTTATGAAATCAGCGGGAATTTGTGTTTCACTCCTATGTGGTGACATTTTTTAATAATTTATCTGTATATATTAAATCCAGTAAACGTTATAAGAACATTTTAAAATGGAGGAATAGGTATTTTCAAATAGACATACTGCTGAAATAAAGTATTGTAATATTACCACAATTGTAAAAAGTATAAATGATTGAGTAAACTCGTACCCTACCCGGTCCAGCCCCTCTTCCCCCCACACACAATGTATTGAGCTAAATTTGATCTAATGTATATATTAATTACTGCATAACCAAGCAAACTTAAATCTTTTAAAAATAATGAACAATAAATGTATCATAATATAGGATATATTTTACTAATAGGTTCCTTCTTTGGTCATCTTAAGTATTTCTTCGATCGTCATATTACCTAAAACCATGAAATGAAGACGTAGTAGTTCAAATTAATTTATTATTGACGGGAATATGGGTTTACCCTTTCACATTGATAAATTAACGGCCGGAGACTGGATGTTGTGCCTGTCCTAGTCTTAAGTTTTATTATAAGGCATATGAAGCTATGACAGGTCAAGCAAGCCGGTAGTATAAAAATATATGTTTTGAATAAAAAAACTTTCCCAGGCCATTGGATGGAAACAGTAATGGATGTGTGGTAGTTCAACTTTTTTTACAATATTTGAATTGCGCGCGTGATAATATGCTACGATACTAGCGCTCTTTGGCTTCATGTCTGATCAGGGATCACTGGAACTAGAGCTTTTACA
>CABFVX010000498.1:153886-278114 GCA_902151425.1 Timema shepardi | reverse complement strand
CAGATAAATTTGTGCCGGGACCGAGGATTGAACCCCGGCCACCAGCACAGAAGTCTGACACCTTACCCCTAGACCACCAGGTCACCCATTTTTAGGTAAATAATTGAGAAAGTTTGTGTGGTGTTCGTACCGTTTATTTCCCCGTGCTTTGTATATTACTACGCGTCCGGCACATCCACATATTTACACTAATGGGAACGGGACAAGGAAGGTAGAATTGAGTAGAAAGTGTACCCGCATTTTTAATTAAAGGACCTTATACGATTTTATTTTAGCATCGCGTCTTACTACCTGTTCAGTTTATACGCATATGTACTAATTACATTAGTGAGTTAGGAACGAGGAAGGTTGAATTTAGAGGAAACGTACACGCATTTTCTCGGAGAAAGAGTGTAAAACACTTCAGTATACCTTACCAGGATTTTAACCCCGATCTTCCTGTCACTGGTAAACTAGAAGAGCACTGTGTTGGCTGCTATCAGTGTCACAAAATAGATCGAAGATAAAATCATGAGGAGGATTATCTTTACTCCAAAGGAATTGCACCAGCATTTGATTGGAGACAAAATGAAAACGCAAGTTGTGTAAAACCTGCTGCAAGATCACACCTCTAAGGCCTTTGTGTTGGTTAAAACACATACTGGGGGACCCACGGGCACAGGCGTCATTCTCGTCTTGTCTGGTTTGTCAGCGGTGGAGAAGTTGGTATACTACCTTGATTGACTATAATATATCATAGTCAATAAATTCTAATACCGGCCAGGTGTGCTAAGGGTGGGTTTTTTTCTAAAAAAAAATATTTTCCCACTCTCCCTCCTTGCAAATCCGGGCTCGTTACCTCAAAACTCTACCTTCCTCATACCTGCACCGTATGCACGATTAAATACATCCCTACAGTCCAAACCGATAGTGAAACGTGGTGGGAAAAATATAAACAGCCTTCACCTGTGATCGAACTGTCATTTCCTAGAGCAATAGCCAGCTTCCCCTGCCCAGTTTGTAGGTCAACCGGCGTTATCGCGTAAGTCAATTTATTAATATGTTTTTCAAACGTTAATTAGCGCTCACACAAAGCCAATCCAAGGGCGAGTTGAAGTTTAACTAAGTTTGCGCTTGCCTCAGTTCTTAACGAACTCTTTGCCGCCCTTCTTGAGCTCCTAACGATCTCCCAACACTCCGTGTGCCTTCCTAGACCCCAACCGTTGTGACATAATTTGCACCGCAGGGGGTATACGAACAGTGGACCCCCCTCCCCCCAGCTACGCTTCATAAAATGGGCAGAAATGGCTGCTGAGGCAAAATGCATAATGAGGGAGCTTTGGGATGCCAACTATTCGAGAAGGGAGGGAAAGACTTTCTCCGGTACAATCCGGGCCTCACGGAAACTAGAGGTATTTTCCACGGCATAGAGAAAGACTTTCTCCAGTACAATCCGGGGCTCACGGAAACTAGACACATTTTCCACAGCATAGAGAAAGGCTTTCTCCGGTACAATCCGGGCCTCAGGGAAACTAGAGGCAATTTCCACAGCATAGAGAAAGGCTTTCTCCGGTACAATCCGGGCCTCAGGGAAACTAGAGGCATTTTTCACGGCATAGAGAAAGGCTTTCTCCGGTACAATCCGGGCCTCACGGAAACTAGAGGCATTTTCCACGGCATAGAGAAAGGCTTTCTCCGGTACAATCCGGGCCTCACGGAAACTAGACACATTTTCCACAGCATAGAGGAAGGCTTTCTCCGGTACAATCCGGGCCTCACGGAAACTAGAGGTATTTTCCACGGCATAGAGAAAAGCTTTCTCTGGTACAATCCGGGCCTCACGGAAACTAGAGGCATTTTCCACAGCGAAAGGCTTTCTCCGGTACAATCCGGGCCTCACGGAAACTGGAGGTATTTTCCATGGCATAGAGAAAGGCTTTCTCTGGTACAATTCGGGCCTCACGGAAATTAGAGGTATTTTCCACGGCATAGAGAAATACATCTTCCGGCTTAATCCGGACCTTATGGCATAGGAAAAGGCTTAGACATCTAAGTTCAGTGGGTAGCGTGTCTTTCTAGCGAGCTAAGGGTACCGAGCTCTCTTTTCCCGGCACGGCCGAAAAATATTATAGTTGGTGAAATATGGGTTTCATCTTTCAGAGTTATGAATTAACAACTGATGGCTGGATGTTGTGTCTGTTATTTGAGTTAATTTATAAGTCGTGTGCTGATCATATAATCAGTTAGATTTGAGAGTAGACGTTAAACACTTTAAATAAACAAAAAAAACTTCATGGCGTCAGCCCGCAAGAGAGTCATACCGATCGAACGGTCGCCATCTGTTGGCAAAAATAGTTCCAGCCTATGCGGATAGAGCATGTCGTGTGATCATCACAATGACACTCCCTCCGGTTATTAATCTCAGTTTTCTAGACCGTAGCCGCTATATTTCCCGTTCAAGTAGCTCCTCATTTGTCCTCACGAGTCTGAGTTGACCCCGTTCCGGGCACAGTGGTTCACAGAAATTTTAAAGCACTGGGGATCGAAGCCGGGACCTCTGTATCTCCGACCACTAGACAACAGAGGTGGTCACCTCAAATAACAGGCTAGTAATAATAGTAACAATAAAAACCATTCCAGATAATATGAAGAGATTTTTGATATCCCTTTATCTATCGACTCAATTGTGAGTGTAATTATTGCTTTTGTTTCTAAACAAGTGACTGCAATTTAGCAACAAAAAAAACCTGAGGTCACAATTAGTGTTCTCGTGTGGATTAAATGAGTAAAAATAGATCTACGTGTGGAGGAAATGTACATTTGATGAAACCTCCGGTCATATTTATTTTGATAATGTTTTAAACACTTTTTCAAATCATTCAAACATGTTTTTTCTAATCAAATTATCTGTGAACAGCCAGGTCTAAAGTAGGGTTTTGGTAAGAAGATACTTTTTTTAGAAAACAAAAACATGTTTTATTTGCAGTCAACTTTTTATATATTTTTATTATTTTATTATTGTTATTTTTAGGTAATGATAAGATTTATCACAATTGACCATTGCAGATCACCTGACTTGACGTATGAACACGTGAATATAGATCAAGTACCTCAGTGGTCTTGGGGTAAAGTGCTCGCCTCAGGAACCAATGTTAGTAGGTTCAAGTCCAACCGGGTTTGACGGATTTTTATTGATTGATCAAATACGTAGCACAACTTTGTTCGGTTTATAGAGTTAAAGTTAAATACCTCAAATAATAATAAATAACTTTTCTAGCTGTAAAGTAAAGTTCTTCCTATGAAAATTGGACCGTGTATATAATTTAATAGGTGACTATAAACATGACTATGATAGCATCCCCATTGTCATAAAAAATGGCTAAGGTATTTTTAAAAAGGTATAGGTCTGTAGATTTGTATAAAAATCATAAACGTCTTAAACTGTCACTGGGCCTTACTACCAAACCCTGGGACTTGGGCAAGCAAAGAATTTTGATTTGGGCAGTTTTTTCCCCTGGATACAAATAGTATTATTTTATTCGTATGCTCTTTTGTCATAACAGACTATCAGTGACTTTACCTGACTAGCTTCATGCAGTGGCTTATCCGGCGGGTAGGGAGAGGGGGGTGACAGTGGGCATAGCGACATTAGATGACAAACCTTTTAAAGGAAGAGAAACAGTTGTCATTAAATTCAAGGACGTCCTTGACAAATATTCAATTGTTGATATCTTCATGTTAAGAAAATTAAACTCTAGGTTTTTACAAAAGTTAATTTGTGTATTCAGTTAAATTCAATAATAAACTTCAGAAAGGAACAGTGGTGGCTCGTAGCTAAAATTGTTGGGGGTGCTGCTCCAAAAAATGTTTAGTCTTTGTTTTAAAGTTGTGTAAAAGGAAAAAAACACGTATAGAAGAAAATGTATTCAGGAACTTGATAAAATCTTAACAAAAAAAAAAATTGTTTTACTTACTTTAACTTAAATTGTTACAGTTCAAGCTTGATCTATTCATTTAAAAATAAAATTCATTCTTTTTATTTTAATTTGCGCAAAAAGTTCAATGATTTTCTCCTTGATCTTTGGATGACAATTGAGGAAATTTTTCTCCATTGAAATTACTGCAAGTGCATTTAGTCTTTCTGTTAAATAAAAGAACCGAAAAAAAAAATGAATCAAATAGAATAGCTGGAAGTAGAATAATAATCTAATTCTACACTCTTCTACACTTTATCACATTCAAGAATATGGTACATGGTTTTTAAGCACAACACACGCTGAGTAAAAAAAATAAATCCTTCCACCATCACGCCAGAGCTGGCACTGCGAGAACAACAGTGCTCTCTTTACCTGGCAGTCCCGACTTCCTCTCCATCCCCCTCCTATGTGCGCATGCGCACAACAGTCAAACACAACGTCACTGGCACTGTGAAGCGCACAGTTCTATACAAAGATTTTTGTATCTTTTTCATAAGCTGGGGAATGGCTACTAAAGTACTGACATTAAGCTTAAGGAATATATATTGTACTACAAAAATAAGGAAAGAATTAAAGAAAAAAAAGGATTCATTATATTAAATGCTATCAATAATATCAAGTGGAAATAGGGGGTGCTGTAGTTCCGCAGTGCCTATACACGAGCCGTCACTGGAAAGGAATGTGTCTTTTTTGTCAATTTTTAGAAACTACTCAATCCACAAGCTCCACGGACGTCAAACTACAAACTAGGCAGTTACATCTTTACCCCTACCGATTAACTAAAGGGCACATTCTTATCAAGCGTCGACTGTACCAATTATAGCCGGTAATTGTATTCCAGCGGGTAAAGTGAAGTTTATACGAGGTGGAGGGAGGGTTAAACTCTCAAGCAATAACCCGAACCCTTTGATCCAGGGCAGAGGGAAGGTTTATAAGAGGGTGCACCCAGTGGGGCGAACAATAGCCTATCCTCAACACCTCCCCTACTTTTTCAACTACTGTATTGCAGTCGTGAAAGGTCCGTCCTCTTAAGGTGGGAAGGGACCACATCGCATGCGAGGTTACGTAATTTGGTGATTTTTATTTTTTTTAAACTTATGTTTTTTTGTCAAAATAAATAAATAATTTATCTAGTAGATATGTATAGTTTAGTTCTATACATATAGTGATCTCAACAGTTCTTAAATATCTGTCATGGATATTGCGGCATTTGACCTGAAACCATTTATATTAAGGACGTTTCCTACCTATCACGTCACGTCAGGTCAAGATAGGATTTTTCCATTTTAATGAATTTATGTTTCATTTAGCTTGTTTTATAGATATAACGTTGAAACAAAAGCCGCACATTCTTAAAGGATTCTAAAAATAGTCCTACAGTATCACATAATTATTATTTGTATCTTTAAGCTTTCTTTTTGTAAAGCTATTTTTTATAAATCGTCTATAGCTCAGGTTGTTTGGCTTAGTCACTAAAATGTGCTGTAGGCGTCTTCCTGGCAGGATGTAGATTAAAAAAGTCCGCGGAAGCATATGACCACCTAGAATAGGAAACAAGGAAAAGGTTATTTTAAAAATCAAGTCAATGTTTTCAAGGCGCAAATAATAACCCGCCTCGGTGGCGTAGTTGGCTAACGCGCTAGTCGTGTTGAGTCAACTGCTGAGGACGGGGAGATCGAGGTTCGAATCTCGGTCGGGTGAACTGGGGGCGGTTTTTCCTAAATGGTTTTCCACTCTCCCTCTACGCAAATGCGGGTTCACTTCCTCAAATTCAACCTTCCCAATTCCTAAACCATATGTGTAATTAGTACTTAAAGCGTATAACCCGGACGGGTAGTAAGACGTGGTGCTAAATAATAAAAAAGGCACAAATAGTCTAGGGAGTGTCTAAACTCGTCAGAGGAAGAGGGGTAGTGTTATTAGTAGATAAACAAGAGGCCTCACAGGGTGAACAGCTCATTTTTTCCCTATCTCATTTTGTGCATTGATGTCTAAGTGTGATGGTACTTCGAGTGCTTCGAGTTAATAAGCAACCCACTTCTCAAAACAACCTTGAAATCTATACGTGGGCAAAGTCGTTAATTTAAAAAGTTTCCGGGCAAATGCCGTTATACCCATGAACCATATTAAAGACCTGTTGGTATTAACATGTGTATAAAATTAAACAAACCAAACGTAGATCTACTGAGGACAAATTGTATATATTTTCATCAAAACAGTGTTTTTTTGCTATTAACACTACAAAATGACTAACCGTAACACGTGCTACTCTCAATCCACCTTAGGAAGATCGTCAACAGAGCGACAGACATCTGCTACATCACAACATATTTATTTTTATTCGTGCAGTTTATTTTACGGGCTCGGTACAGTGAAATGGGAGGGGGGAGGGAATTATCGTCCAATATGGTAGCTCTAGTGAACGCCGAAATGACTTAAGTCACCTTTCACACAACGGCAAAGGCAAAATATCTGATTACACATCAGCTCGACACACCGCGTGTCAAGCAGAGCTACGGATTAACAATATTCCTAAAAAGAACCTCATTTTACAGATAAAAGGCTATTTAGATCTACTTTTATGTATTCATACGCCAAGACATGCAGCCGTCACTTTTGATAAATATTATCAATACCCACAAAAATAACAATAATACAATTACTATTAATAATATTTAGCACTGTATCTTACTAACCGTTTGGGTTATACGCTTTTACGCTTATGTGTTAATAGGAAGGTTGAATTATAAAGGAATTGTATCTGAATTTGCACGGAGGGAGAGTGAAAAACTCATTTAATCAAAAACCAACCTCAACACACCCGACCAGGATTCGAGCCCCAATTTCCCCGTCATTGGAAATCTAGTATATTGCGAGAGTTACGACCTAGACCATGCGACCATCGAAGCGGGAATCATTGTTGACTGAATACCAACGTGTTATATGTTCTAAAATACCCTTCCTGTGAAAATTGTTCTGAATCGTCAATGGCAGCTCACGGGTCTGGTACCGGCTACGAGACTAGTCTCAGGAGGATGACAGCGGCAGTGCACATGACCGGACCTCGTGCGGGAGGAGACAGCTACCAGGAGTTCGCTTCTACCTGCACGTCTCGTTCTACCGCGGGCGTGTGAGGCGCTAGAATAGTCCAGCAGAAACTCTCGGAAACAAATATCCGGCAGTAGGAGAACAAACAGGTGAGGAGGAAAATATAAATGGCAATACAACGTTTGTTGTATTAAATGACATCATTCTATCCATAAAGATCCATTCTACGCTCCTATACCCAAGGCCGTAGCCAGCCAATAATTTCAGGGGGGGTTTGGTGAGCACATCCCCCAATTGCTGGAAGATAAAAAACATTATAAATGACAAACGGTTCTAGAAGCTCTCTGAAGTGTTTTTTATGATAAAATAACCCCCTATCTGCCCAAGGGTAGGAAATTTTCTAAATATTGGCCACTTTTTGAAGCTCTGTGAGGTTTTTCATGGTAAAATAACCCCCAAAATGCCGAACGCTAGGAAAATTTCTAAATATTTAACACCTATAGAAGCTCTTTGAAGTGCTTTTTATAATAACACAGCCTCCTAATTTGTATTTGTATTTTAATTTTTATATCGTTTGAACCATAAATAAAGCTATATATATTTTGTTCATAAAATTTCGCGGGGGGTTTGAACCCCCACCCCCCCCCCCCCCCCATGGCTACGGCCTTGCCTATACCAGTTACCTTTCGTTTCCCGGACATTTAGCTCTTAGTGAGCAACAGAAATATGTGGATTTTTGTACTTTTCAGAGGTAAAATGTCAACATTGAAACTATGTTTACAAGTATATATCTATAGGGTCATAGAAAATAGTTTTGTGTTTATTCCAGTAAACAAAAAACTAATGGACTGTTAAATGTTTTGTTAATGTTTAACCTAAGCGCAACATCTAATTGGCGAAATCTCGGCTACTTAGCTCGGTAGCCAAATTAAGGATATAAATGAAACTAATTCATTTTTCTCACTGGCGACTTGCAGCCTCCTAAGGAGGTGAAACAACGACTCCAGTTCTCTTCTCACACACACGTATCGACTACAGCGCTTGGTGTTTGAATGTGTCACTAACGTCGGGTCTGCTGTCGACTAGACATGTTAACACTTTAATTTTATAATCCGAGTCTTAAAAAACACTTTTACTGAAGTTTTAGGGTCATAAAATTTTACTACTAATATGTCTGGAAAATGTACTGAGAAAATTTCCAAATAAAAGTGTGCTGGAAAATAATCATCTCAACCAAATCATTCTTACTACCCGTCCGGGCTATCTGCATTTAGGCTACACTAATAGAGTGGGAATGAGGAAGGTATAATTTATATGAATTGCAACAGTATCTGCTTCAAGGAAAAGTGGGAAATCATTAATCAAAAACCACCCTCAGTACACCCGACTGTCATTTCCCGTCTTCGGCAGTCCAGTCTATTTTGGGAGTGACAACTTAAACCATTCGATCACCGATATTGATACATATCCTATGTTGTTTTTACACACATGGACACACATAACAACGTGTATAATCCAAGGTCAAACTTTCCCACCTGAGACCAACTCAAGAATTTGCGAACAAAGCTTAGGCCCTAGACTCACATTTTCATGTGAAATACCTCATGTCTACCAGACCCCACTTGAACGAACTGTACCTCTTATACATAAAAAACACGGGATTTATTTTTAATATATTTCTTAAATAAATATAATATAACAAAGCAAAAACAAAACAAAACTTCAACATTCTATTATTTTTAATCTGGACTTTCTAAAATTATGTTACTTGATAATTAAACTTATGAAAGAATAATAGAGCCTTTTTTTTTAAAAAAAACAAAAGAATCTTCATTCCTTCTTCTATTGTTTTTAACCTTTATTCGAGCTTTTTTTTTCTCTCCGTTCCTCTATGGCTGCCCCGTTGAGGGGGAGATTTATAAATCTCTTAGGAATCAAAAGGTTGATAAAAGCTTTACTTTTCAGCTTCAATGAAATCCACGTTATAACGTTGTAGAAATATTTCCTTGGCGTACCACAAAATTTCTTATTATTTCATGTTTCACTTACTCTTCATTTCAAAGATCCTAAAATTGAAGTGAATTCATTTCAAAAGCGGAAAAAGAAAAGTTCTTAGTATAATTAATAAAAAAATTATGTTCAAATAACTTTAATGGAATTTCTATGTTTTTGTATAGAGTAAATGAAAATGTTAGTGGAGGGTTGTGGCTATACTATCATAAGTGGGTTCAAGATTAAAGATATCCATTAATGATAGACAATTAATAATTTAAATCATCTTATTTTAGACGACGTTGCCTACTTGTGGAATTCAAAGATATTTTGTGAAGCGGTTTGCATCTTAACTTGCACCCAAACAAACTATGTTCTATTATTATCACACTTAGACGGCAATGTAAGAAATATGAAGAGAGGGAAGAAAATTTGTAGTTCAGCCTTAGAGGCTTCTTGTTTATCTACTGATAACACTTTCCTTCTTCCTCTGACGAGTATAAACACCAACTCTACTACTTGCTCCTAGACAACATTGACTTGCTGTTCAAAATTATTTTTTTATTGTTTCCTATTCTGGATAGACATAATGCTTCCATGGACTTATTTCATCTACATACTGGTAGGGCGATTTCTATTTACCTTTACCGTCAATAAATCAAATAGGCTGAGCTGTGAAAGATTACACACAAAAAAATTGAAAAGAATTAATTAAAAATAGAAACGATAATTTTGTGACAATATAGGGCTATTTAAAAAAAATAGAATGTATAGTTTTCGTTTCAATGTTATATTTATAAAAATCGACGAATCAAACGTTAATACATTAATTAACATGGGGAATTCTATCATGACTTGCAGCTTTGCCATGCGTAAGCAACGTTCTTAAAATAGCTCCTAAACCATTAAGATTCATATGTAAACAAGATGTTCAACATGGACTGTGACCTCCAACATATAATTTTCTCTCACGTAAAATTGGAGGAATTATGACCTTTTCTAAATCACCAATTCAATTGTGTGTAGGCCTTTTGTATACTTCCACTAACCAACGTATAAAAATAATTAAAACATTTATAAACATAAATTCTTGATAACATTTCGCTTCAAAGATTTAACAGAACAAATAATGCAATCAAAATTAAATTTCCCATTAGTATTCTAGACACCCCACCCACCTTCTACCTCCTCATCCTCAACCCACCCTTCCATTAAAAAAAGGAGAGTATAAAAAATACTCACCTCAAAATTCATTTTTTCTCGTTTTTGCGTCAAGTTAAAAATGTATAAAAATTAATTAGTGTAACCCAACAAATCCACATTGAGAAGAGCTGCGGGTATTTTTATAAAATACCGCTTGTAGCCCACTAATTGCACGGAATACCCGGCGTTCCTCGCGCGCTCATTTCCAATTTAAATGAAGCACAAAATAAAGAACACAAACTTCCCCATCCTAGAATAACACGTTTTTAAAAATCATTATTATTTTCCTCTATGTATTTACTTCTCTTTATATTTTACTCTCTTTTTCTTTTTTTTACCCTTAGTGTTTTGCTCGTCTTTCCTCTTCAATTTAAGTAACAAATCCCACTCCACAACTTGCTGGCTCACGAGTACACATGATAATGCTCACACCCAAATGAGTACTAAAGTGACGACTGTGTGAATCTTGATATGTTTGAATAAGGGCAGTTAAGGCGCTAAAACAATCCATTAGAGATTCATAGCCGCCAGAAACCAAGGGGATTTATATAACGTTCCTGAGTGGGAGCTTTAGGTCAGTAGGAGAACAAACAGGGGAGGAGGAAAATACAAATGATAATACAATGTGTTGTATTAAATGACATAATTCTATCTACAAAGATCCATTCTACGCGCCTATACCAGTTACCTTTCTCTATCCAGATGTATTTATTTTCGGTGGGGGTTAAAAGGGAACAAGGGCAGGGGGGAGGGGGGCTTCCCACGATGGATCGTGTTAGACCCAGTAGACGATGGCAAGATACATTTTTAAACGTAACCAATTTCTAGAAACAATTTAAACTGTTTTCAAACTAAATTTGGGTCGTCGCCGTCGTTTTGAGATTCATGACTACAACAACTCACTAGTCTAAAGAATTGAGGAGGGATAAAAAAATGCAGCATACTTTCAAGAGTAAGAGGGGGTATAAACTCCCCACCTACACCCAAATAACTCTTACTCTCTCCCCTTTTCAGTAAGCCATTTTGTATTTTGAACGCTTTGCCTGACGTATTTCAAAGCGAATTTTGACAAAATTGGAATTTTTCATTATTATCTTTCTTAAATTGCTTTTACTGTATGATATTTGAATATAGTATTATAAATACTAGACTGTCAAATAAACTCAAGTCGGTACCACGTCTGCCTACTAAGCTAAAGGTCCCGGGTTAGATTCTCGGCATGGTCCAAACATTTATCGTTGTTTAAAATGTGGGTTTATTCTTTAAAAGTGATAAATTAACGGCCAGGTACTGGATGTTGTTTATGTTCAAAATTTAAGCAAATGTTTAAGTCGTGTCACCCACCTCGGTGGCGTAGTTGGCTAACACGCCTGTCGTGTTGAGCCCGACTGCTGAGGACGGGGAGATCGAGGTTCGAATCTCGGTCGGGTGAAATGGGGGGGGGTTTTCCTAAATGGTTTTCCACTCTCCCTCCACGCAAATGCGGGTTCACTTCCTCTAATTCAACCTTCCCAATTCCTAATTCCCAATTCCTAATCCATTAGAGTAATTAGTACTTAAAGCGTATAGCCCGAACGGGTAGTAAGACGCGGTGCTAAATATATATTATAAATATAATATAAGTCGTGTGCTGATATAATCAGTTGGTTAATAAAGTGCACGTTAAATATCTCAAATAATATTTAAAATAAACTCAAATATGAAGATAAATCTTTTTAAATAATTGAGGATTTATGTGAAAACAGAAAAACCTTTCTGCTGAAAGTTTGCAAATTTTGGACAAGGTGAGTTTTGAAAAAACCTATCTCAATTATAGTATCATCTAAAGTCGTTTAATTTGTTGTTATCGGTTTAAACACTATCCCGGGCATTTCCGTCGTTCTGAACATTGTTCTACCAACAAAACAAATCAAAACAAACACGAAACTGCGCAATCTATATAGGGGCAGCCATTGGGGTCGAGGAAAGGGGGTTTTCACCCTTCCCTACACCTCCCTCTCTAGACTCTTTAACTACCCCCGAGTCGATCCAGAAACTTACTCCGCAGCCTCCGGTATAATTAAACCAGAACCCGAGATAGGGGTAAGAGAGGGATGTGGGGGAACGGGGTGTTAGCCTACTTTGGGGAGGGTGGGGGAGGTTGGAGGGGAGTTGATATATTAAAATCTGATTGGGTAAAAAAAGCTATGTGTTTTTTCCCCCAAAAGTAGGGAAATAGGGGTTAACTTGAAACATTTGCATAGTTATTGAAAATTAAGCATACGATCAATATTATTATTTTTTTTAATAAAAAAATGTTTATTACAAAACCTATTAGACAATTTTGAACTTAATTTTGAAAGAAACCCGCATCGGTAGGCATACAGACTAAAATAAATATCAAGCTCGTCTGATTTGGTTTGCCGGTTATGGTTGAAGTCGGGGTTGGAACATTGGTATTTTGTACCGAGAATTATTTATCTTAAATAGTTTTCTCACTTTCTCTCCACGCTACAAAGATATATATAGCCATTGTCAGTATTTTAACGGTTGCTGTCCTACACCTAAGTTCAGTCAATTACGCGTTTGAACTAATGAGGTCCTGGGTTCGATTCTACCCATGGGTTAAAAGTCTATTATTGGATATATTAATTAAGGCTTTACTTTTTACAGGAATTAAGTGACAGCCAGCGGACTGAGTGTTATATAATTAAGTTAGTTTGTAATTCATGTGTTGATTTGTCAAATCTGTCACTACATTAAATTACCTCTTAGTAATTGTTATTTACACCTTGACTCAACCTTTTAATGTGTATGGACTCACCCGCCTCGGTGGCGTAGTTGGCCAACGCGCTAGCCGTGTTGAACTCGACTGCTGAGGACGGGGGATCAAGTTTCGAATCTCTGTCGGGTGAACTGGGGGTGGTTTTTCCTAAATTGTTTTCCCCTCTCCCTTCACGCAAATGCTGGTTCGCTTCCTCTAATTCAACCTTCCCAATTCCTAATCCATTGGCATAATTAGTACTTAAAGCGTATAACCCGAACGGGTAGTTAGACGCGGTGCTAAATAATAGTAATATATGGACTCCCCTCACACTCACTGGTCTCAAGACTTTGGTTCATATAGACTCCGCATAAAGCTACCTTATTAGTTAATCTCTACAGCTGGACTCGTTATTGCCCTCCCTCGTTGAGGAAACATTTTTTAAAAGCTCACTCTCTCTCTCTCTCTGGTATTGCTCATATAATTGAGTCTAGTGGGGGTCACGTGTACAGCTGCAGGGATTGACACGTGTACAAGGAACACGTCAGTACACGTGTGGTATTCAAGAGTGCTTTAAAACAATGCTGATACTCACTACTAAAGTCCTGCCCAAGATACATTGACTTGTTTTGTAGAGGCCACACTTTGGGCGTGAAAAAAGTTTCGACACCTTTCTAGTATCGATATTTTTGTTTCGATCATTTTACTTATATGAGTACTTACTACTTAAACCCCGGTATCGGATCTAAGTCGAAAGAAGTTCTTAGAAGATAAAAATGAAAATAAAATCATCCTTCAGGTGATTCTACGACGAAAGACCAAGTGGATGGTTCACATTATGAGAAGAAATATCTTATTGACTGACGTCACATAAGGCAAGGAAGAAGGGAGAAAGAAGACCAGAAAGACCTCAAATGCAACTGCTGGATGATCTCAAACATGGAAAAAAGATGATGTTGCTGATCACCCATACTGGAGGAATCGATTTGTACGAGGAAGTGGACCTATCGAAATATACAACTGTTTAATCTATACATTTATTTTTATATATATATTTCTAGAGTAATTTATCTGAGTCTTAACTTTTAGTTAAAACCACTCCTTACTTTTAACAATTTTTTAGAATGTTTTATAAAATGTTATATAATGCCCTCCAGGCAAAATTATCTTTCAAAATTTTCAATCCAAAATTTAAATTGAAGGAGACACTTGCAAACCTATGGTTTAACCATCTATGTATTAAGAAACACCCGCCTCTGTGGCGTAGTTGGCTAACGCGCTTGTCGTGTTGAAGTTCAACTGCTTAGGACGGGGAGATCGAGGTTCGAATCTCGGTCGGGTGAACTGGGGTTGGTTTTTCCTAAATGGTTTTCCACTCTCCGTCCACACAAATGCGGGTTCATTACCTCTAATTCAACTTTCCCAAGTCCTAATCCATTAGAGTAATTAGTACTTAAAGCATATAACCCGAACGGGTAGTAAGACGCGGTGCTAAATATAAATATTAAGAATCATTTAACTCCGAAATATGCATTATTTTCTTTTAAAAGCAATTATCAAAGAACCATTAAATTTAAAAAAACATTCAAATCAATAGAGTTAAATGTGAAATTTATTTTCTTCACATGAAATTGCAATTATTAAACAAACAAGCTTACCAAACTCATCTTGAACTAACTAAATCATTTCACCCTATACTGTTATATGAAACCTTAAACACTAATCAATAATAAAATTGACAACATCATTTCCAATAAATATCAAATATTAAACAAAAAACGTAATAACTTATCTCAAACTTATCGATCAAAGCAAAGTGACCATAATTATAGCTTCAAATTTTATCGTAGATTTCTCAATTTATCAAAACCTAAACTGGACAACAAATATAAAGAAATCCTCCACAAAAGTTATAAATATAACCTTAAACAATCATCTATCAAACAATAGATTCGATCCTTAATAATTGATAGTGAGGATGCCATTAACCAATTACATTCAAATGACAAAAATCTTATCTTGACTAGGTAACCCGAGGGGTGCAAAAAAGTAAAAATGATATTTGTAATTAAATTATTTTGTCAAATAATAATTGTCAAAATGAAATATGGGCATGTGTTAGTTTTATTAATTTTAAAAGAGTGATGGTCTATGTTCACTAGTGCCCCCACTCCCCTTTCAATATCCACCTTTAAAATTGATATCAAAATAGTTTCAAGACATTTATCTATTTTGTCGAGTGTATTTCTTGTTAAAATTGCCAATAGTTTATAATGTTTTAGATAGCCCTGTATTATCAACACCAAATTATTGACTCTGTTTACAGATCAGATTACCACAGGTATCGCCAAAGTGTTTGATTGGTGCACCCAAGTGAACCGAACCCGTGTGGGTTTTACGCCGATGTACTAATTAAGCTAAAGTGCTAGAGAAGAGTAAGGTTGCTTTTAGATGACATACACTCACATTTGCGTAGAGGGTGAGTGTAAAATATTTATATAGCACCCAACTGGGATCGAACACCAATCCCCGTCGTCGGCATTCCAGTTTATTGCAAGAGTAGTGCCTTAGATCAGGTCACCAAAGCGGGTCCCGTAATTATATTAATTAGGTATTCTAGGCACATGATTTGAAATTAATGGATGAATTCTAAATTACAGTGTTAAAATGGTATTTTTCTTGCAGAAACGATAGTAAATTCATAACACCTATATTTTTTTTATGAGTTCACAAGAATAGAACATTTATTTTTCTTTCGTCTGGTTGAGAGATAAAGTAGTTTTTTATTTTATTTTCTTCGATATCTTTTAACAAAAACGGTTTCCATTGCAAAATACATCGTATTCACACAACTGATTTCATAAATGAACGTAGTCAAGTTTATTATTATTATTATTAGCACCGCGTCTTACTACCCGTTCGGTTTATACGCACTTGCGCTAATGTTTAATGGTAGGGTGATTGTGAGATGAAATGGAGAACCTACAGTTTAATGTGGGATCCGAACCACCACGGTGGAGGCCTGGCAGTCCGCACATTCACAAGTTGTAATTAATACACATCTTGCCAGAGGTGAAGGAAGGGTAATCATATAAATCTGTGCCGGAACTGGGGATTGAACCCTGGACCACCAGCACAGAAGTCTGACACCTTACCCCTAGACCACCAGGTCACTATCAAGTTGATATTTTTCCTGAGAACATGTTAGTCACAATGTAACGCTTGGCATCACTGCTTTGAGTTTTCCTGAGAGGTTCATCTTGTTCAATCTTACACCGATAGATTGCAGCATTCAGCACCATAACACTTTTTTTTAATTAAAATAAAATTGTACCACTTTATTTTAGTTTAGGACAATATGTATGTTCAAAAATGAAAGGATAATTATTCTCAATCATATTTCCTAGGTTTATGCTTAGTCTGCATATTAAAAAAACCCATTAAACTAAGAAAATACAATCATGTAAAAACCATTTAAATAAAGCTGCTTACAAATATTTAACTTTTAACTGGCGTTGAATTATACTAAATGATAGATAAATGTGTTTATTGTAATAAAATGAAAACAGTTTTAGCCTAAAGTCTTTTCACATTTCAATGACAAGCCCAGTTTGTTATATGCAGTGTTCCTTAAATTATTTTTTTAAACTTAAATTTGAATTCGCTGGGTAGATATGAATAAAACATAAACCATATAAGTGAATTGAAATTTACAGAAGTAAAAATCTTATTCAAATATGTATAATAATGTTCTTAGTAATCGGGTACATAGAAATCGCCTTAGAAACCGGCCGCGCTCATCTCTCATGGTGATCCATCCCCTTAAGTTTGAATGAAATCGAACGACCCATTTCGGATGTACAGTACATAAAGACAGGGGAGCGGATATAATTGTAAGACCTACTTTTTTAAAGTTCGGGGCCATAGTATAAATAAACAAGATCCATAATAATCTCGGGATGGAAAATATTTACAATTACAAAACTTCCTCTCCATGAGAAAGTAAAATGAAGTAAAAATTAAGGCTCCAGAGTTTGCCCTGGGAGACAAGGACAAACTATAGCTTTGCAAATTAAATATCCACTCAAAGTGCCCATACAGAGTTTGAAGGAGGTCTTTTTAGTCAACGTCATGCCGGTTAACAAACAAACAACTTTATCGATACCCACAACGGTGTTCAAATGGTTGAAGGCGTCACTCTTACAATGGACTTGACTGTCGTTGATAGGGAAACCGGAGTTCAAATACCGATCGAGTGTACTGAGAGTGGTTTTTTCCTAAGTGAATTTCCACTCTCTCTCTCTCCACGCCAATGAGGGTACATTTTCCCTATATTCAACTTTTCTCCTCCTTAACACACAAAGACACAGTTATAAAAAAAACTGTATTTATAATACCTACACAGATGGTCTCGTGGTTTAGAACATCAGGCCCACAATAGTCTGGATTGTACGGTGACATGGAGGTCATGGATAGAATCAAGATCAAGCCTATTGTAAGTCTGATGCCTTAACCACATAATAACCGGTGCGAGTCTCCATGAGTGTAACTATGCAGATAGCTAAATGACACGCGAAAAACAAATAATGAGAAAAATTGATATTTTTTAAAGCAGTCACTCTTTAAAGTGGTTCTAGAAACTTTTAACAATAAAAATTGTGTCATAAAAATACACTTTGCCACCGATTGAGCAACGGAAGCCACGCCTTGTCATTAGAATTGAGTTTATGTTTACGATCAATTTTTATATTTACTTGCAACAGTTTTATTCAACTAAGTGCACAGTTTTTGATAGTAAGTAATTACTAATGCACTACCTTACTTCACTAAAGTAACAAACACGTGCCAGGTTGACGTTTTCACCGGGTAATATTTTATTTTGTCACGTTAGCGACACAGTAGTTTGATTTTCTAAAATAACTTGCTAAAAGCAATCATTCTGTGAGAATTTAGGGGAAAGAATTGAGCATGAATCTATTCTGGAAAAAAGAGGGGGGAGGGGGGTATAATATCTATATGTATTATCAAACAAGCCCTAAAACTGCACACAAACTTAATTCAAGGAAATATAATTGAATGCTAGTACCCGGTTTTACCGGGAGGTAGAAAGACACGGATAGCCCGGAAGGTAGTAAGCCACGGATAGTCCGGATGGTAGTAAGCCACTGATAGTCTGGAAGGTAGTAAGACACGGGTAACCCAGAAGATAGTAAGACACGGATAGCCCGGAAGGTAGTAAGACACGGATAGTCTGGAAGGTAGTAATGATACTGATAGTCTGGAAGGTAGTAAGACACTGATAGTCTGGAAGGTAGTAAGATACTGATAGCATGGAAGGTAGTAAGACACGGATAGCCCGGAAGGTAGTAAGACACGGATAGTCTGGAAGGTAGTAAGATACTGATAGTCTGGAAGGTAGTAAGACACTGATAGTCTGGAAGGTAGTAAGACACGGATAGCATGGAAGGTAGTAAGCCATGGATAGTCCGGATGGTAGTAAGACACTGATAGTCTGGAAGGTAGTAAGACACTGATAGTCTGGAAGGTAGTAAGCCATGGATAGTCCGGATGGTAGTAAGACACGGATAGCATGGAAGGTAGTAAGACACTGATAGTCTGGAAGGTAGTAAGACACGGATAGCTCAGAAGGTAGTAAGACACGGATAGCTCAGAAGGTAGTAAGACACGTATAGTCCGGAAGATAGTAAGACACGGATAGCCCAGAAGATAGTAAGACAAGGATAGCCCAGAAGATAGTAAGACACGAATAGCTCAGAAGGTAGTAAGACACGGATAGCTCAGAAGATAGTAAGACAAGGATAGCCCAGAAGATAGTAAGACATGAAAAGTTCGGAAGATAAGACTACTTGGATGTAAAGTTAAGGCGCATGCCTCGGTCAGCGAGAAAGTAGCAATCTCTGTCAGACCACACGGCTTAAAACATAATGTTCTTAGTCGTTTTCTGGATCAACTTCTATATTCTGTCTATTATAATCCCTTTCGCCCTTCGCCTAGATAAACCCATTATACTGTCATTTTTTTTTATCTGAGGTATCTAACATACATATTCTGACCCGACTGATTATATCAGCAAACGACTTATAAACTAACTTAAAACTAGAGCAAACACAGCATCAAATCCCCTGGCCGTTATCTCATCACTGAGAAAGAGGAAGCCCAAATTTCACCAACATTACATTTTTTGGACATGCCAAGAATCTAACCCGGGACCCTTAGCTCAGTGTACAGATATGTTACTTAGCTAATGTGTCGGACGTCTCGACAATAAGAAAGAGGGGAAAGAAAACTACGAAACTTCTTATTTAAAGGTTAAAAGGAAAGCTCGCTGCTAGTTGTTCTAATATATCTTAAAATGTTTGTTGCGAGCCTATCAACAAATGACTTTTGTTAAAGAAAGGCTAAATCTAGAACCCTTTTTCATCAAGACTAGTCTCATAACTCCGCAAATATGTTTAAAATGTTGTTTAAAGAGAGCTAATGTGACATTTTCACCCAATTTTTATATCAATAAAACTAAAACTGTAGGGTTGTTAAGGAAAAAGAGCCCTTGTGGAATCTTTCTACGTCATTTAGGCTTGAACCATATTAATATTGCGTCAGAGCTGAACGTCTGCGCGGCAATTTCTCTCTTACCAAGGCGGCCCCCTTAAGACAAAGAGCGACGGGACGGTGAAGATAAACAGGAAAGTCACAATTTGTTGTGGTAAGTATTTGAAATGACGCATAGTAATTGGTGGTTACACAACCGTGAACCTGACATTCACCAGCTTCGCGAGTGTCTCAATCTGTTGCGATCGTTCACTGAACAGCGCACTCCATGCGAGCTAAGTTGAGAAAGAATCGTCACCTCACCGACCACTTCTGATAGGATATAGGATAGATAGTTGCACTGAGTTGAAACTTCTACTCTGGGTTATTACTTTCTCATATATTATTATTATTAGCACCGCGTCTTACTACCCGTTCGGGCTATACGCACTTACGCTAATGTGTAATGGTAGGGTGATTGTGAGATAAAATGGAGGACCTACAGTTTAACGTGGAATCCGAACCACGGTGGAGGCCTGGCATTCCCCACATTCACAAGATGTATTGTCAAAGGTGAAGGGAGGGTTTGGTATTCAGATACTTTCTCATATAAAGAACGTGCATCACATGCCAATCAACTCTGTAATACAGTTGGATAGAAATCATAAATTTTAAAGAGTTAATAGAGGTTCCCATATTGAACATTGTAGAAATATTAAATTTTATTTGGATAAAAACTGTATGGAAAATACGGTTTTTGACCATTTTAGAATGGCTTCACAGAGAAGCACTGTACACAAATCTTCATTCTGTCATAACAGGGACATACTGTAGTTATTAACAAGAAACTTTGTCGCTTTGTCTCCCATCGTCACCACGGAAAATGTCGAGTAATCGTTCAAATACGAATGCACTGCACACATTTCTGACACATTGTACGTAGGTGTTTTTTTACCCCTTTTACTCCCAAATCTCACGAGAGCCGAGTTGGGTTTGTTATGATGAACGCAAAACTTTTCTAACTCCATATTTTGATGCATATCTACGTGTTAAGTATACCTGAACCCAAAAAAGTGGGTCTCACAATAATTATTCTGTCTTTCCTTGGGGCTATAACCAAACCAGTTTAATGGATCTTGTTCAAACTTGATATTTATGTACTATATGGTAAATGGTCATCCCTCAGGGCATTTGTTTGATTTTAATTCTATCCCTCAAATTAAGGGTAGTTTAGGCCTACTAATGACTAACTGATATATATATATATATGTAAATATATTGTTCAAATTGACTATCTAGAGCGTTTCACGTGATAAATAAAAATGAATGTTCGTTTTACTAATAAACTATACGTTTAAGGGGAGTTTACTGAATACTGATATGTTAACATCAGTTGTTTTTTTAAATGGCAATAGCAATTTTGATCAAAATTTATATTTTTAGAATGTTTTGTACGATTATAAAAAAATAAAGTAAAAATTTTTTGGCACTGCGTCTTACTACCTATTCTAATTATACGCTAATATACTAATTACACTAATGGGTTAGGTATGAGAAATGTTGACTTCAGGGTAAGTGTACTTGTATTTGCGCGTAGAGAGAATGGAAAACCATTTTAGTATAAGCCACCTCAGTACACCCAACTGGAATCGAACCACGGTCTCTCCGTCATCGGCAGTCTGGTATATTTATAACAAAACTTTTTTGGCTAAAATTAATCAAATATCTCTTAGTAAAAACATAGAATTTAATTTTCTTCACACCCGCCTCAGTGGCGTGGTTGGCTAACGCGCTTGTTTCGTTTAGAACCAGACTGCCGAGGACGGAGAGATCGAAGTTAGAATATAGGTCGGGTGGACTGGTTTTTCTCTTAATGGTTTTCCACTCTCCCTCCACGAAAATGCGGGTTCACTTACTTTAAATTCAACCTTCCTAATTCCTAATCCAATAGCTTAATTAGTACTTAAGCGTATACACCTAATTTCATAGCTGAGGGAACTGCAGGTCTTATGAATTAAAGATTTATCTTCGCTCTCTCTCTGTTACTGGTTGTCAAACCTTTTAGCTTTCTGTTGTTGGGAAGTGTGTGGGGAGGGTAAGGGGGGGAGGTTTATTTGGAAATCTCTCATTGTAAACAATGCGGCATAGGGAAGTTGGGGGGTTCAATTGACAGTCAAAAACATTTCCTATTGGTGTACAGCCTTTTCTAGAAACATTAACTATTTCCACAATCATATTTTTTCCAAGATTGAAGTTTATTAACTTTTTCTATTCCCCACGTAACTATGCTTAAAACTATTTTATTTATAAAGCTTTTTTCCTCATAATTAATATACAAACAAATATATTACAACATGCATTTTATACTAAATGCTATAAATTACATTCTTACTTGTTCTTAATCAGAAAATTAGGAAGGTCACTAACAATATCAATCAAAGCTTAAATTTTCTTTAGGGTAGGTAATTCATTGTCACGGTAAAGTGAATGTACCTTTCTGTGAATTTCTGCTTGAGTAAAAGTGTCATATTTATTCCAAACGCATCATTTGAGTGCAATTATTTCCTTTTTTGATTGGTGCCAGTAACTTTCCATTAGTTTTGAATTCTTGTTTAACAGATATTACTTACTAACCTCTAATATACACCTGTAACCTCTGCAGTCTGTGTTGCCGCTTGATTTACTAAATAAGTTCCGTTTTAATGAAAATAGGTGTAGACTTTTAACACCATTGTCCTTTCTTTACTACTTAATATTTTCCTCTTTGAATATAATTTTTGTAACAAGCAGGAGATTCCATAATTTGTGTTATATTTCAACCGTTAACAATACACTATTATTCAAATAAATATATTAATATGTACATAAAACTATGATTCCACAACCTTACGGCCAAAAAACAAAACATACAACCAACATGTACAAACAAAATCTTAACGTGACCATTAACAAATATTTTTCTACACAAAGTACTAATAAAATATGAGTGTTTATTTAGTTAGTGTTTTTGAACTAGCTAATAGGAACACGAGACTCAGACTGCTGTAACTTTACGACTGTGATGGCGGAAGAAGCACCAACTACTAGCAACAACGACAACCCAGCATTGCCAAATTTGATATATAGTCTATTCGAAGGAAGACTGATAACGGAAAACTAAAGAATGACAACGCTGTTGCTCAATATTAAGCATGCAGTTCCCTCAGCAATGAAATTAGGTAAAACCGAACCGGTATTACGATGCGGTACTAAATAAATAAACAAATAAAAAAAAAATCTTCACATGGTGATCTTAACCGTAGCTAGGATGGCCAGATAGAACAGCTCACTGATTGGTTTAATTTGATCACGTGACCACACCTATCACTCTCTGATTGGCTGTTGGTTTTCCCCCTCCCCTCCACTGCTCCTGACCCCCTTTCCACTGTTCCAAACTTGTTTATTATTGTCTCATTTGTTTATTTATTTGTGCTCAATGATTATTTAAGTGTGAGCATTTGTTTTTTATTTGTGCTCATTGGTTATTTATTCATTGGTTTTTTATGTCTGGGTAGGATTGGGACGGGGTGCTGGAGTTTCTGATTTATTTATTTATTGGCGTGCAGTCCATGGTGCTGGGCGCTCCTCTTTCGGCATCACTAGTGAGCGCTGGGAGCATCTTCTCTGGCTGGCCACTTGTGCGTAGCGACCATCGAGCAGCTGACAGCGTATCACGGCCGCAAGGCCCCTTTCACTTACCCTCACTACCCCTCATTAGATGTATGTGTCGAAACCCCCACCCCATATGTGGTAGTGGGTTTTTCTGGTGTCGCAACCCCTCCCCCACCCTCTATGTGGTAATGAGTTTTCCCTGATGACAGGTGCCAGTTTGGCGGGTCGACAAGACAAGGTGAGACAAGAATAGATCGTGACCTTGAATGATGTCACAATAGGTTTTCCCTGATGACAGATGTCCACTTGGCGGGTCAACAAACCAAGTCGGGACATTAAAGGTTTTAAAGACATATATTAAAGGTTTCATAGACATCATACATAATCTGTATTATACACTTTTACCTTATATTACAAATTAATTAACAACAAGAACACGAAACAAATATAGTGCCCACCACATGATACACAACAAAACATTACCTCGATGCTAGCAGTAAAGGACAGGGCACGGGCTCATGTGAGCCACTTAAAGGCAGTGGTACAATGAGTTAGTGCCCTGTCCTTTACTACTAGCGTCGAGGTAATGTTTAGTTGTGTATCGTGTGGTGGGCAGTATATTCGTCCCGTGTTCTTGTTGTTAATTAATTAGTAAAGGGGTCCCCCTGCTTCCTATATTTTAAGAAAATTTTATATATGATATTATATTATTGAATCAGTGACGCCTGAGAATCATGAACAATCTAGTGTGTGCATGAGCGTCGGTCCAATGTAAAAGGACACACTAGGCTGTGTACTTTCCCTAAGAAGACTTCCTATGTCATCTAACAAGATGAGGGCCGACCATGGTGGATCATCTGGAATAGGGATGGCAGGAGTGTCGTGTGGCAAAATCGGTGTGCTTCAGCAATGGCCTTACGAGGGTGGACTAGTGGCTGCAGGTATCGCTACTATGAAAATCGGTGGCCTGACAATTGGGTCACTGACAGAGGACCCTTGGTGGGGACTCATGCCTTTTTCACTCATGATAGAATCCCCACTCATAAACAAAGTGAAACAAAAACTTGACTGGTGGAGTTTCCGGTTCAGCTGCTTAGATGGTTCTCCGATTTTCCGGCAACTCCTAAATTCACCGCTATCCCTCCCAAGCCACTGCTTGTCTCCCCTCTTCCACTCCATTTTCTCCCTCCCTCTGTGGCCCTGTTTGATATTTGTGTCGACTATAAATCGCGATGTATATTTTACATCGTGACTCATTGTATCAGTGACTAACTAAGGTGAAAGCGCCGGATTAAGCTTGGACTTATTTGCATTATTCTAAATTCAGTTTCGGCTTAGAATGGGGAAATCTTTTCTAATTTTTTTTTTGGCCGTTTAAATTGTATTGTTAATTTTAGGATGGGTTCCTTTTGGCTGTGGCCGTAGAATATATTTCTTGCCACGATTTATTATGGTCTGATAAATTGGGGAACCAAATCTATCTTCATGGGTGAACTTTATTTTCTCGTCGCCAGTCGACAAATTTAGAGTCGTGCTCTTACCACATTTTGTTATATCGTTTGCAACTTGTGCAGATGGATATTTTTCTTGGAGGCCAGCCTTGGCTGCATTCTTTATGCTTTATTACATTGGGAGCTTGACTCGTGGTACGTAACTATGGATTAGCTACGTCACCTTAAGCGGTACAGATAGAGATGGCCAATTTAAATTTGTATAGGTTTTGGCAATAGTCTATTTCTGCCTAATCTTAACTCTAACTTTGTTCATTGTAAGATACAGGCTAGCTTGGTTGGTGTTGTAAGACATCACCCTTTTGCCATATTGTATTTATCACGGCTCTTGTGCACTGTTTGTCTGGTCATTAGCTCTGGAGGCTGGCAAACGTTTATAAACTCATTATTTACATTTGGGACATTACGCCGTTATCGGTGGGCTCGGTGGATATTATCATATTTACGTTAGTGTGCTCTGGAAAAAATATATATATTTAATATTGAAATGTTTTGGTGTTATATTAATATTTTTGTTTCAATTAGTTACCATGGAACTTTGTATATTGACGCCGTGCCGTCATTTTTCATGGTGATAGGTAGTTGGGTGACTGATATGTGATTGTAGGGACGCCATGTTCGGTATTAAGGTATTTACTTTAGATTCATGTAAATTTTCTTGGGCTGATGTGTTTACATAAAATGGCTCACGATAAACGTTAGTATAATTTGGCTTTAAAGATGGGAATATGTCTGTATTAACGTCTTCCGCTTTATACCTAGGGAAATATATATTTACACCGAAGTCTTCAACTTCAAACTTTTGTTATTTTTAATTTTATTGGACGTTATATTTATATTAATGTTATTATTTGGGAAATTCTGTTATCATGAATATCTTATATAATATTATGTTTAACTTCGAACTTCAACATTAAGAACTAAAACAATATTACTACATTTGTAATTCTATTTATGTATCATCCAATGTTTTATTACAAATAAAACAAATACTGTTATTCTCTTGTAACTCCTTGACCTTTAACCATGCTTCCTGGTTAGTTAAGGTAGTTACAGCCGGATGTATTCGTTCATACATCTTTCTACAGTGTATCTTAGATGCATTGTTAAAATTGTTTTTAGTTCACAATCCAACATGTAATATTCCAAACCGACAACTTGTATATAGTAGGTGGCACTGCTAAGATCCAGGTTAGTGATGTGCGTTTCCACAATAGGATGTTCGAGGTCAATGACATCCACTGATTCTGTTAGGGTGTCACATATATCCACAACAAATGTGTCGATCAAATCGTTGCAATAGCATGAGACGGGTGTCTACCACATATTCCGGCGGTCGACGGCAACGTCGATGAGGTCCCACACATCACAAAGACGCGCCCAGATAGGTGCTGGATAGGCGACCCGTTTGAGTCCGGCGTCTTGTTTCTCACTGATGACGACCATATGGTCACCGCACATGCGTCTAAGAGAGATTTCATGATTATTCAGACTAATCTTCTGAGGAGGTTGCGTGTTGCTGAAAAACTTTGACATGAACTACGTGTAGCTGCCCAGTTCTTGCCACTCTGTACCATTAAACATCGCACAGTTCCCTCCACATTTTTCTAGATTAGCATAGGGTGTAAAGTTGTTATTCATGCTCATGCCAACAATGACTCGCTTGGTTTCGACTTCGTCAAGTGGGGTCAAATTGTTGAAAATACTGGTGATGGTGAGTGGTTTTACCGGCTTTGCTTTGCGGTTGCAAACGTCTTGACCTTCCATGATGTTTGTTCGCTTCGACGACTGTCACGGTTATGGCCGGCATGCCATCGGGACGCCCTTTTTATAGGCGCACGCTGTTGGATGCAGCCCCTTGAGGGTGGCAGGAACCTACAACCTTGAAAAATATGTTGTAATATCTCATAACCTTAGCGTCGTTGCCTGTATGATTGGCGGGCGAGAATAAGGTTAGGAAAGTTTTCGTAGGAATGTTCTGAGCATGAAAGAGAAGGTACATAAGACAGTAATGGCCTCAAACGTCTGATAGACCGGGTGCTAAAGGGAAGTGAGTATGCAAAATATAAGGACCGAATTCCGCCTATGGATTTTAGTTGAGAATTGCTCAAAGATTAACAATACGGATCTTGCCGGTCCCTTTGTAGTCCATTTTTGTATCCCCTCTCCTCTTATTTGTAAAGTAAATTGATGAAGTACATGCTAAGAAGTCATTTTAATGATTATTTCAGCCATAATTTATAGCTTATTCTAATGATGAAAATGGTGATTGGCTGTTAAATGAAATAATAATAATAAACATGTTTATTAATAAGAAAAATATATAAGAGAAAACAGAGAGGTTAAATAGAAATATATGCAAGCAAGACAAATAATTATTCATTTTTATTTATACAATCATTATTGATACATTTGCACGAGCTTGAGCTATTTACAAATATGTCGCATTAGAGCTAGGTCTCCCTCCAAGGAGGGGCATCTTTCTCCGATGCTGGCTAGAGCGATCCTTGAAGGACCGTCGGTTCTGTTATTTTTCCAACAGTGCAAATGCAGGTACACATCTCGCCCTGTGATGGGAGGGTTAGAGGGTTTGAGTACCTGCCAGGGAAACAAATGTTAATTACTTCACATTTCAAAACTAAGCAAACACTGTTGCACATTTAGCCTGGTAAAAATCAGCGTCTTATCTCACGCTTGCATGAAGAGCTCAGTTCGAATCACTGTCCACGCAAATGTGGGTACACATCTCACCCTGTGACATAAGGAGGTAAGGGTGCAAGTCCCTTAGAGGGCAACAAACGCTAATTACTTCACATTTCAAACCCTGGCAAATGCTGTTACACATTTAGCCTGGTCAAAATCAGCTCTTATCTCAAGCTTACCTGAAGAGCTTAGTTCGAATCCCTGTTCACGCAAATGTGGGTAATCATCTCACCCTGTTTCACAGGGAGGTATGGGTTCAAGTCCCTAAGAGGGTAGCAAACACTAATTACTTCACATTTTAATATATGGCAAATGATGTTACACATTTCACCTGGTCAAAATCAGCTCTTATCTCAAGCTTGCATAAAGAGCTTAGTTCGAATCCCTGTAGTGAGTGTGTACTGAGGCTGGTTTTTGGGTAGCAATCTACCATCACAATGCATTTTATACTTGCATCGATGGTCGCATTGTCTAAGGAATTACTAGATGGCCAGAGAGTGATCGATGTTTGAAGCAAATGTGGGCAAACATGCTACCTTGTTGGCCAGCAAAATGGTGGGTATGCAGGAAGTATGTTCGTTCTAAAAGACATTAGTTGTGCTAAAGATATAAAGGTTCAAATCCCGATGTGCACGCCGTCCAAATTTCAGGCTCTTGGTGGTGGGAAATCGAATCATTGGTACCAGACTGGGCATTTAGAAAGCACATCTGAGCCAGCTACCTTCAGAAGGCCACGATCCATGCAGCAAGCGGCCTTAGGGGCTTATGATTCTTCAACATGGTCGTTGTCACCCTCTTTCAAAATTTGTAACAAGTTACTGTTGTTGCGACATCTGACGTCCCCCGCTGAGAAGGGGATATGACGAAGTGGGGGAAGGGGGGAAGTGAAATGCAGTACAACAGAGTCTTGTGAGAGGGAGCAGTCAGTGTAACTTAGTTCATTCATGGCGATGTTAGGGGGTTGGGGAGTGAGGTAAAAGTAAAAGGGGCCTTACGGGTGTGATACGCTGTCAGCTGCTCGGTGGTCACGCTCTTCGGTAAGCGGCTGGCCAGAGAAGATGCTCCCAACGCTCACTAGCGATGCCGAAGAAGGAGTACCCGGTGCCGTGAACTGCACATCAATAAATAAATTAAAAACTCCAACGCCCCGTCCCAAACCTACCAGACATAAAAAATCAATGAATAAATAACCAATGAGCATAAATAAAAAGCAAATGCTTCTACATAAATAACCATTGAGCACACATAAAAAAACAAATGAGACAATAATAAACAAGTTTGGAACACTATAATGGGGGTCAGGAGGAGGAGAGGTATAAGGGAGGCGAAACCAACGGCCAATCAGAGAGTGAGGGGTGTGGTCACGTGATCAAATTCAACCAATCAGCTAGCTGTTCTATCCAGCCATCCTATTTACTCTTAACGGTTGTTAAATATATGTTTAGAGCATAGCAGCATTAGATGTCAAATTTTTTAAATTAAGAGAAAAACTTGTCATTAAATTCCAAGACACCCTTGACAGATATTCAACAACTTTTTTTCTAATGGATAAATATTTATTTTATTTTAACAAATAAAAATTACTATAAAAATTGCAAAAACACTTACTTTTTCTCGCGTCCCCTACACTCCTAACTTAAACATTCAGCGTATTCGAGAACACGACTTACAAACCACCTCTATGAAAATTGTTACTACTATAACCCCGATCTATTTTCCCATTGATTTCTTACCAACTTTGCAGGGCGGACCAGACACTGACAGGAAATATTCTGGTCGGCATCACCTGGAATCGATCCAGGACGCCCTAGACTTGTGTTGAGGCACTCTACCATTCATCTACAGACCACAGGTATCAGATGCCACGCAGGCGAGGATCCAGAAAATGTTCATAGGGGGGTTCATAATAATTATAAATAACATAATTACTAACAATGTAAGCTTATTATTTAGGTAAAATAAGAATATTTTAAAACTTTTTAAAATGCATTATAGCGATGTGATAGTTTTTTTTTTTCTGATCAAGTTATCAGCTTAGTCACCTAAATAACTGTAGAAATCCACAGAAATTAAATATTATATAATGTCAATAGCAAGTAACTTATAACAGTAATTATTATTACTACTTCTACTACTACTACTACTAATAATAATAGTAATAATAATTAGAAAACCTATACAAAACCTTGTTCAAACGTACCTCATATTTTATAAATGCATTAATTACATTTTCCTGTTATTCTTTTGAGCAAATTTCTCCAAAACTTCATCAGGATGAACTTTAATGCTGCGGTGAATATCAAACATGGCCAAACCATTTAATCGTTCCTCATCCATATTTGACCCTAAGTATGTATTTAACCTTCTTAGGGTAGAAAATGATCTCTCACTAGTGCAAGTAGTCACGGGAAGAACAGACAAAATGTGGATAAGAACTTTAATGTTTGGGTAAAAACCATCTGAAGTATACACTAAGCTGTCAATCACATTAAATGGACACACTGCCGTAAATTTACGTTTCCAGCATTGTTGCCATAAGTCAATCTCTCCACGAAGTTCTGACGGAGTCCCAGGAAGGTCATTAGCATATGTTTGATCTGTTTGTAATAAAAGTTCACTGTCAAGGTTGGCAACTTCTGGTATTAAACCATATAATGTGATAATATTATCATGGCCAGTTGATTAAAATCTAGCTGACAATTCAGAAATAAGATAGTCCACAAATGGCAGGTTAACATTTAGTCTATAATATTCCTCAGGACTATATGCAGCAACATTTGGCCCATGAGTTTGTGTCAAAAAGGTCCTTGGTATAGTGATGTCAATTTTATGTTTTTCAGACAAATTCACCGATTCATTATAGACTTCTGTATATTTATAGGGGTTATTCCGATAATCTTTCAATGTCTCTAAAACATTTGCTACCATATTATAGCAGTTCTTCAGGTCTAACGAAGGGTTTTGAAGCTGACAACACAACGTGACTGTTAGACTGAAGATAAATGAAATAATATGCAGAGTTATAATAAAGTGAAACCTGAGAACTGAGGTGAGTAAAAGTGCTGACTTTGATGATGGTGCTCCCACATCAAATACTTGTAGGAAACATACAACTGCATCAAAAACATGTAAGAATTGTAAAAATGCATCGTGTCGTTCTACCTAACGCGTTGCACAAAGCGTTTTGAGTTTGCACTTTGCTTCTTCAGGATATTGTTAATGTATTTTTGCTTTCATTAAAACTGTTCGTTTACTGGATTCTCTTACTTAATTTGTTACGTTACTGACCACAACAATAGCATTCCTTACACTTGTTAAAGAATATGCTTTAGAAATGGACAGATTTAGTTTGTGAGAAGCTTGGTGCATATATATAGTAAGAAGCTGTTTTTCCCTCATACGAGCTTACACACCTTTGATTTTACCAGACATACTAAACCCTCCATCGTACCCTTGACCACGCAGATTCTCAATTTTAAGTCCCAAACGGTTCAATTTTTCAAGAAGTAAGTTTGTGAGAGCCTCACCACTGAGATTTCTCGCTTCCACAAAACCTAAGAATTCTTCTCGAATTTTAAGTGAAAGTATATCCAGAAATCTAATACAAAAACTCGTTTGTTCAAATGTTCCGACATTCGTTGTTTCATCTGCTAGTACAAAAAAAATTGCCCTGCTTTAATAGACTTAACTATTTTACTAAGGATAACTTCTCCGCAAGCTTCCATTAATTCGTTCTGAGTTGTTTTACTAATAACTGTTGCATTTTTAGGTGCTGTTTTATGTGATTCTATAAATCACTATCACGGAATCTCAAAAGTGCTCGGAAGTTACCCTCATTGTCTGTGTTATCGTTTTATCTAAGCTCACCGTCATCCCGATGACCTCTTAGGGGAAAGTTTTGTCGGCCACGTAGTATAACTGTCTTTATCATGGGTATCAAACGTGCTCGATTTTCTTCATTCTTTTTTTCACTTCACAGTTTAATCTGACTTCAACTGATTGTGTCTTGTTTTCATATGTATTCTTAAATTCAGAACATCTTATAATTGATGTCTTATGATATTCATTGGAGGCTTGTCTGCAAAGCATTTCATTTCCTTTTGTGTAGTTTAGAGACGGAATGAGTACAAAGCTTCCGAGAGATATTCTACTCCTACCTCCTTTCTTTGATCCTAAAAGTACGCATGCAATACATTAAGCGCCATTGTCCTTGGAACTGTACGTCAACCAAACTTGTAAGTCATGATTTTTGAAAATTTCTAATACTTCCTGACTGAACAACATTAGGGAACTTGTAACTTAGTGGTGGAGCCCACGGTTCTACTATGTATGTGATATTTTAAGTCATCGGAATTAGTGTCAGCGTCAATAAAGTGGTCAATATCAAATTTTCCTGGCCCTACACTTTCTATAGAGATTTTAGTATTTGAATTAGATCCACTGGTTGAGAGTGAGTTACAAATTAAGTTCAGTGATGGACTATTTTCAACTAAATCCACAGTTTCGTTTCCTGTTGGTTCAGGATTTTTTTCTTGAAAAAACAAAATAAATCTGTCTGTTCTTTTCCTTTAGACATTTTAATGCCAATATTAGCATTCAAATCACATAACTAGCAAAGACAATAATTTATCAAGAAATTGAATAGCAGGAGGAAGCATCACAGTCACAGTATCACAGTGACAGGAGGAAGTATCACGGTCACAGTATCACAGTGACAGGAGGAAGTATCACGGTCACAGTATCACATTGACAGTAAACAGTAGCACAGTAACCATAAAAAACAAAACATAAATATCCCACTCACAGTTTCCTAAGAGTAAAGATAGCTATCATAGGTCATTATAATTACAAAAAGACCGAAATATTTATAAATAACATTTTACTACACAATGAAACACACATGTAAAATGTTCCAAGTCTAAGGCCACTCGAACGAATCGTTCCGGTTAATTAAAAGTAAATATTTCCAGCTACCTCTGACGTTTGAAACAGATTATCGTACTTTTCACTGGAAGGGGGTGTCTTTCTAAAAATAGCACAATCCACCCCTCTTTAACTCGGTTCATTGCTTGTGTTGAAGACAGGTGTAAGAGGTGAACAACCTGCACTAGGAATTCAGTAGAGGTGTGCAAATCTTCGAAATGTCGAAGTCAAAAGTTGAAGCCTTACGCCTTCGATTAGACTTCGTCACTTCGACAACCACTATAACCTTAATATCTTTGAGAAATTTTGAAGTAATAATAAAACCTCTATAAATAACGAAAATGTTTGAAAATCACTAAATATTACCCATTTAAATAAATTATAATAATCACATAACAGCAATAAAAAGTATTTTAACACTAACTTGGGATTAAATTACATCTACCTATAACGCAAGCAAGGATAAACTCAGATATGTCAGCATAAAAATAATATAATATAGTGTGTTTTTTCCCTACTAAACTTTCTCTAGAAGTATTAGTAGATAATTTAAAATATTTTGTTTCAGCTTCAACTTTTCTTCGCATGTTTCAATTTTTGCTTCGCTTGAGATTAAACTGAACATTCGCAAACCCCTAGGAAAGATAAAAACTTGTATGATTTAACTTTTTTGTATTTTATTTCTAAATATATATTTAAAAAATTAATTTTCTAAATACCACAGGGGGATCAGCTGACCCTTTGACCCCCCTTCCCTGAATTGGTGCCACGTTATCTCCTTACACTCTCTCTATGAAATTCACTTATTTAGTTAGATTGAGCAATCAGTCCTCCAGCCCACGACTTAAAAACTCAACTTAATTTGGAACAGCATCACATCGATCTAAATGAGGCATCAATATCGTCGTCTGGTCTGGTTTGTCAGTGATGGTATGGTCAAGGTTCAAATACCGGTTTGGTTTCAGAGTTTGTTTTTTCCTTGAATGGTTTTACACTCTCCCTACGCGCAGATTTGGGTACATTTACTATATAATTATACCTTCCGTATCCTAGCTACATTTGTATGAATATGAAGATAGTCCGGTTGTGTATCAAGACGAGCACAAAATAATATTTTTTTAAACTGTACCTTTATTGCCGCACACCAAGCTACTGCGTTACCTACATGCTGTAGTTCACCACCGACTGAGCTACTTGCTGTAATTGACAAACGACTGAGCTACATGCTGTAGTTCACCAACGACTGTAGCTACTTGCTGTAATTGACAAACGACTGAGCTACATGCTGTAGTTGACAAACGACTGAGATACTTGCTGTAATTGATAAACGACTAAGCTACATGCTGTAATTGACAAACGACTGAGCTACATGCTGTAGTTGACAAACGACTGAACTACTGGCTGTAATTGAAAAACGACTGAGATACATGTTGTAATTGACAAACGACTGGGCTACATGTTGTAATTGGCAAATGACTGGGCTACATGCTGTAATTGACAAACGACTGAGCTAAATTCTGTAGTTGACAAACGACCGGGCTACATGTTGTCATTGGCAAACGACTGTGCTACATGCTGTAATTGACGAATGACTGAGCTACATGCTGTAATACACAAACGAGTGGGTTACATGCTGTAATTTACAAACGACTAAGCTACTGGCTCTTATTTACGAACTATTGGACTATTAAACTAGACAATTGAACTGATTATTTCACTCTGATTGGTTCCACCCTTCTACTCTATGTTGCGAAGCGCAACTCAAATCAGATCAACATTCCAGTGTCTGCGCCTTGTCCTCTTTTACTGATCGGACGAAACACGGTTTAATATCGAGTGTGAAAGTTTGGCTATTTCTCTCACCTCGACTCCGTCCCATATCAAGTCGAAAAATACTTTATTACATGCACATTTCTGCCACATTCCTCCCGTCATGTATCGGAAACTAATACACGTTCTTTGTATGTGTCATCTTTTCCCAATGACTCACGTTTTATTCACTTACTCTGGCTTCTACTCTCCTTCTCTTCAACCACGTGTTTTTTTTATCGTTCCCCCATTCCTTCTTCACCCTCAAAAGTAGGTCACGGTTATGCCGCAACAGGTAAAACACGCTATAGGTATTGGCCGGCGGTGCTACAGCGGCACAAGAGACATATTAAATTGAATACACTCTCTTTAGGAAAGATTTTAAATGTTTTGCTGCTTGGTGACTAAAGGCACACACACACACCAGATCCACGCCTCTGCACGTCGCTGCACTGTGTACTGAACGAATGTGGACGTTGCCTACCTGTGACGTCACGGCAGGTCAAGATCGTATTTCACTTGGAAATGAATTTCCGTTTTATTCAACGAGTTTTAGTGATATAGCGTTGAAACAAAAACCGTAAATTCTTAAATAATTCTAAAATACTCCTACAGTGTCACAAAATTATTATTTTTTATCTTGAAGTGTTTTTTGAACGTATTTTTTTAATATATAAATCATCTTCAACTCAGATTATTTGGTTTGGTTATTAGTCACGAAAATGTCCCCTATGAATCGTCCTGCCAGGCTGTTGATTAAAAAAGTGCGTGGAAGGAAATGTCTCCCTAGAATAGGAAACAAGTAAAAGGTAGTTTTAAAAAACAAGTCAATGTTTTCAAGGTGCAAATAGTAGTGACTGTGGGATCTCGTCAGAGGAAGAGGGTAAGTGTTCTAAATCTAAGATGCCTCACGGGGCGAATCGTTCATTTTCTTCTTTCTTTTTTCGTACGTTACCTCCCTTCCATGTATCACCAAGTAGAGATTTAGCCTCACCCCTTCCCTCTCCATCCTGTGTTATGTAACTTTTCACATCAAGAGAGAATGTAATTATTTCATAGGGAAGGTTTTGAAACACTAAAAGAATAATAATAATATTTAGCACCACGTCTTGCTACCCGTTCGGGCTATACGCTTTAAGTACTAATTACTCTAATGGATTAGGAATTGGGAAGGTTGAATTAGAGGAAGTGAACCCGCATTTGCGTGTAGGGAGAGTGGAAAACCATTTAGGAAAAACCACCCCCAGTTCACCCGACCGAGATTCGAACCTCGATCTCCCCGCACTAAAAGAAGGATTCATATTTAATGCTACTCAAAATACATTTTAAATCCTGAATATAAATAATTTCGAAGAATTTTATACCAAAACTTTATTCGGAAGTTAACCGGCCTCGTAGCATAGTGGTCAGGTCCCTGGCTAGATGTCCCAGGTTCGATTCCCAGCTGCTACTAGAGGAGTTTTATCGAAAGAGGAATAATTCCCATGGTTACAAGGGTTTGGTTAATAAGGCTTAAGTCGGGTTAAGATCTTCAGTGGCTCTAACCCGATATATTAATTCGCGTTCATCACCTATCTCACCGGGAAATGGAAAGACCCTCCACAGAAAGGATGTACTATTAGTACATTCAGGCGTACTACGGTACATTAGTGCCGGCTGATCTTCCCACAAATTGAGCTACCAATTGATGTAGCCAATACATGCTATTATTGGTTTTATCATTCATAAGCTATCTATAAGTAGGTTTACGAACGGCGCAAACATGAACAATAATATTTTTTCAACATTATAATAATAATTTTAAAAAGGGCATACAAGGAATTGTGTTACGTAACACTGTTATGTACCCACCCTACCCCTAAGTAACACCGTGTAAACATTAGAGCTCCCCAACCCCTATGTAACACCATGTAGACATTAAAGCTCCCCTTCCTCCCATGTAACACATGTACACATTAGAGCTCCCCCTTCATCCCTTGTAACACCATTTAGACATTAGAGCTCCCCCTTCCTCCCATGTAACACCATGTAAACATTAGAGCTCCCCCTTCCTTCCATGTAACACCATGTAAACATTAGAGCTCCCCCTTCCTCCCATGTAACACCATTTAGACATTAGAGCTCCCCCTTCCTCCCTTGTAACACCATTTAGACATTATAACTTCCCCTTCCTCCCATGTAACACCATGTAAACATTAGAGCTCCCCCTTCCTCCCTTGTAACACCATTTAGACATTATAACTCCCCCTTCCTTCCATGTAACACCATGTAAACATTAGAGCTCCCCCTTCCTCTCCATGTAACACCATGTAAACATTAGAGCTCCCCTTCCTCCCATGTAACACCATGTAAACATTAGAGCTCCCCCTTCCTCCCATGTAACACCATGTAAACATTAAAGCTCCCCCTTCCTTCCATGTAACACCATGTACACATTAGAGCTCCCCCTTCCTCCCTTGTGACACCATTTAGACATTATAACTTCCCCTTCCTCCCTTGTAACACCATTTAGACATTATAACTTCCCCTTCCTCCCTTGTAACACCATTTAGACATTATAACTTCCCCTTCCTCCCATGTAACACCATGTAAACATTAGAACTCCCCCTTCCTCCCTTGTAACACCATTTAGACATTATAACTCCCCCTTCCTCCCTTGTAACACCATTTAGACATTATAACTCCCCCTTCCTCCCATGTAACACCATTTAAACATTAGAACTCCCCCTTCCTCCCTTGTAACACTATTTAGACATTATAACTTCCCCTTCCTCCCTTGTAACACCATTTAGACATTATAACTCCCCCTTCCTCCCTTGTAACACCATTTAGACATTATAACTTCCCCTTCCTCCCTCGTAACACCGTTTAGACATTATAACTTACCCTTCCTCCCTTGTAACACCATTTAGACATTATAACTTCCCCTTCCTCCCTTGTAACACCATACAGACGTTATAACTCCCCCTTCCTCTCTTGTAACGTCATGCAGATATTATGTTTGTTTGTTTTTTATCCCCAAGTTTTACTACCTGTTCACGCTATACGCAGACGCCCCCTCTCAAAAGCGTTACGTGGTTTAGGGATGACCCCAAATATACCACTCCAATGAGGTCAGCGCGAACAATTGAGAAATGCCGCGTGGCAGAAGAAGGAAAGTACACGACAAACGACATGGCAGTATCTAAGTAGGGGTTTTTTTTCCCTCATTTCAAGAGGCAATTTATACAAACAGTTGTGTGGTGAGTCACACTCAGGTATATATGTATTTATTTTTTTGTTAATCTTTTCAAAGCAGAATAATCAATCGGTAATTCGGGTGAGTCATTAAAGTAACACGAGCCTGCTGGAATAGACAAGCGACTAACGCTTCTGACTCAGACCTGGAGAACCAAAACTTGACGTCAACTGGTGGAACAAGGTGAATTGATTCCCAACGAAGCTGTAATATTTTCATCCATGGTCATTCATTCACTATTCCAAAGCCCTAGTTATTAGTGAGCCCTTCTAATTAGGGGGCACCAACTATCAAGTAAAGATAAATACTCTCACGCTGCGGTATTTCTTATAGCAATGTGAGTTATGAAGCTCTTAAACTACTAAAACAATCTTCAACTATCTTTGAATTTTCTGTTGTGACCTTTCACATTGCCGTATTCTTTTCGTAATGTCAGTTCTCAAGCTTCAAAACCATCAAAACAATCCTCAATTAACTTAGAATGTTATTTTGTAACCCAGGGGTGGATTCGGGAGGGTGGGGAGGGTCAAAGGGTCAGTTGACCCCCCATGTGAAAGTTATAAAATTAGTACAAAAACAAAATTAAGGTTTAAATTTTAGCAAGAAAATATATCACAGATAAATTATAAAAATTTGCTGGAGAAGACCGCTTCAAATAACCACTAGACTAGAGGCATATACCTGGCACAAAAAGTCAGGGGAGGAAAGCTATAAATAGCTTCCAAGGTCATCCAAACTTCAAAAATGTATAAGGAAGAACAATTCCAAATAGCTTCTAGATGCATGTCATTGTGAAGAATTTTCAGGCGAGGACCACCCCAAATAGCCTAGTTTCTTAAATAATTCAATTTTCAAAATTTTGTCGTAGGAAGACCACTGCAAAGACTATCTTCTTCTTCTTTATAGATTTGAGAGGCATTCAAATTTCAAAAATGTCTAGGTGAAGAACACTTTAATATGAATGAGAAATTATTAAATGGTTTTAAACAGAAATCTCACATTGTAAGTAACTATGTTATTTAAAATTATGACCCCCCCTCCCCCCCTAAGAAAATGATCTGGTTCAACCCCTGTTGTGACCCTGCTAAAATAAATCACTTAATTTGTTTATTCTGAGATCAAAGTAAATGGTTAGAAACATAGCTCTAGCCTTCCTCAAACAAATATAATATTTTTACTTTCTCGCTATCTTACTGGAAGAAAGGTATTGTGATCGTAAAAAAAACGAACTCAAGGTTTTGATTAATTTCAACGTTTAATTACCCCCAAATCTGAAAAAGTTGTTTTTTAATTTCCGTCTGTCTGTACCTCGGACTAGAGCCTAAACTGTTTTACCGATCGGGCTAAAACTTGGTATTTAGAGTTTTCATTGGGTTATCCCAAGGGGGTTGTAGAATTGGATATCTAACCCTAAAATTAAGGGTAGTTTACTAAAGGGCAAAAAGAGAAAAAATAGATTTCATCCAAATCGGCTGTAACGATTTTGATTAAATTTCATTTCTAAGCATTAATTAATATTATAAACAAAATGGCTACTTTCATTTTTCCGGAAAAATGACTTTAAATGTTCCAGTCTGATGCGTAAATTCTAATTTTTTATCACATATCCGAAAATATTTTAGATATGAAATTACTTATCATTGCAAATATGTAGGGATATTTATAATACAAAACTTTTATTTGAAGCATATTTTTATAAAATCAATAATTTTCAAGCTAAACGCAAATATATATATATTTTTTTTTTTAACTTTTCGAACACTATGTCAAGGTCAAGTATTGTGACCGTAAAAAAAATCTAACGCGAGATGTCGACGTTTCATGACCCCCGAACCCTAAAAAGTGGTTTTAGCAATGCCTTCTGTCTTTGTGTCTGTTCAACCCTAAAATTAAGAGTAGTTTAATAAGGGGCGAAAAGAGAAAAATTAGATTTTGATTCAAATTCATAGCCTTGATTAATATTATAAACAAATTGGCTAGTTTTATCTTTTTATGAAAATGACTTCTATAGTAATTTACAGAAGTGGAAATTTCCTTATCTCCGCAACATTTTAAGATACTAAATAACTCATCATTGCAAAATTGTATTACTATTAAAAATAAAAATAAACTTGTATTTGGAATATATCTTTATAAAAGCAATAGTTTCTGTGATATTGGAAAATAAATTAATACAAATTTGTGAGCTTTGGTTGTACAGAGATACTACCTAAGTTTTAACGCAATAATTCTCTAATTCCATAGATTAGCAAGATAAGTAAAGTAACTCTCTCAAAAAGCTTAGGTTATTTTTTCTCTAACCTCTTAGGTGAAATGTTTGTACAGCAATGATCTATATCCATTTTAAACTCAATAGTCAATATTTACCTTTTCTATTGGTCTAGATGTATGAGGAATCTAATAAAAATGCAATAACCATAAGACGTGCAACCCCTTATAAAATGTCGAAAATTTTAACCGGAAGTTGAAATGTTAATTTGAGGTATTGACCCTTGGGACCCTATATCGATCTTTTTTGCTCCAAAAATAATAGTGAGGACTTTAATTCTTTAAAAAGAAAGTTATAACATTTAAATCCAGAAGTCAAAAAATGTTTAACGTAAGTATAACGCAATTTCCTCTCGGGTGTGCTAGTGTATATTATTTTGTTTCACATATATTACGAATTTTGAGTAAATATCTCAATTTTCAAACAATGGAGTGAGAAAGTCGGTGCAGAGTTTCGTACCATTTATTTTAAAATATAGGAATTACATTTTATTTATTTATTTGGGGTATTTAACGTGTACATTCTGGACCAACTGATTGTATTAAATTGCAATGGGCGAGAGCGAAAGTTCTTACCAATTTTGCCGGGAACGGTATTTTCACAAACCTTCCAGGATTTTTGTATATGCTACAATCGACATGCGACTGATGGCTTAACTCCCCCTCCAAAGGAAGTTGTGCTACGGATTTTTATTGCTAAAGAAAAATCCGTCGACCCAGGCTGGGATTGAACCCACGAACATCGAATCCTGCCTGAGGCGAGCACTTTACCATAAGACCACAGAAGTTAATAACGAAAGTTAGGATATTCAAGGTTTATTTGAATTATTTTGATTAGAATGCTAATCCTCTATTAGTTTAGCTAAATAATTGTGGAGTAAGTGAAACCGTGATCTCGTGGCCGACGAATATAAACAGCCATTTACAGCCAAGTCTATAATAGTAAACACAATAATCGTTTCCAAAGGCAGCTCCTAGATAAGAACATGCATGAATGATTCACCACAAAGTAATTTTTTAATGTTGTCTAACTTAATAGCCCTTCCAGATAGTGTTTTGTATCGTGAGTCACTAAATAACACAAACAAGAGCTAACAGTCTGCCTGTCGCTCAGACACTACTGTATATACACTGTTTAGCATTTCAAAGAGCGTTCGTCATGGCAGGCCCAACTCAGCTCCCGACTCGCACGAGGTATGGAAGTAAAGTAATCGTTGGGTGTATGAAAATATATTTCAAATAAAATATGTATATATTTAATAGTACTACAACCTTACAATCATAAGTTATTTCATATCCCAAATGGTTGCGGAGAAGTTATGAAAATTGGAAAATCATTCTCATGTAAAGTACTCTCAAGGCTTAAAGTCATTTTCATAAGAAAATGAGAATCACCATCTTGTTTATAATGATAAACAGTACATGGATAAAAAAATTAATCAAAATCGTTAGAATAATTATGAGAAAAACATTTTCTCTCACTCTCTCTTTTAACCCTTCAGTAAACTACTCTTATTTTTAAGTTTAGGTGTCTAATTCCAAAAACCACTCGGGGGATTTTACGAGAACCCCAGATAGCAATTTTTAACCGAATCGGTAAAATAGTTCCGGCTACAAATGGACAGAGGGCATCGCAAAAACTACTTTTTTTTTGTTCATGGGTCATGAAACGTCAACATTTATCAAAATTCGAGGTTTTTTTTACTATTACAATACGTTCTCTCTGAAGCGTCGAGAGAAAGTAAAAGTGAAAGAAAGCAACGCAATACAAATAATGATAGACTATATAAAAGGCGTAATTTGGGGGGGTGAATGATTATAATTATGGAAATCAGCCTTATCTCGATTATACTCGAAAAAATTGAAAAATGACAGCTGGACATGGAAATCTAAACTGAGTCCTTTGCGACCCAATACTCTCTACCACTGAGCTATCCAGGGATGGCTCCGTGATCAAGGTCAGTCTTCACTCATATTTTATTATGTGCTAAGCCAAAAGTCCCGGGTTCGATTACCGTGTCCAGGTGTCATTTTTCAATTTATTCGATTAAAAAAATGTGTTTTGCTATAAAAACTTTACAAACTCGGGATCTTGGCTCTCCTTCCCTTCCAGACTCATCAGACCCCCGACAAGATGACATTGGTTCGCCATCTTCCCGCCACGTGAGACTTCTCCGAGTGACTTAGCCCTTTGTTACGTAGACTACCGAGAGCGGCAGCGAGTCAAGTCCATGATTCATCCGCGCACCGGGTGAGCGCGGGAGAGAAGTTCATGATTCATCCGTACATTGGGTGAGCGCGCCAGGTTAGTCATGCCAGCTTTTATCAAATCACGGGGGGGTTCGGACTTCTTTACTCTCTATCGGGTGGAATAAAAAAAAGTTTTATCTAGTGTCAAAGCTAATACGGAGAAAGGAAGTTTGTAAATTTTGCAAATTAATTTTATCTGTATGACTTAACACCAGTAGATTATAAAACAAAGGGACATTAAACGTAGACTAGAAAACCACTTAAATGTAGATTAAGTCCACTTCCGTGGTCGATTTGTCAAAGGCTGCACTTTTCAACCGGTGGGCCATGAAGGGTCAGCAGCTGTGCCACGGGAGTTTGGGGGAAGATCAAAAAGTGAGGAATAAAAATAATTATCCATGACCAACATAACTTAAAAACCATTCCATGACGTCAGCCCGCAAGCGAGCTATACTACCCGTATGTTGGCACCCTCCGTATGTTGGCGAAGATAGTGACAACATTTGCGGATATAGGGTGTCATGTGGTCAGCACAATGAACCCTCCCATGTTAATTTGTTTTATAGACCAGATCCACTACTTATTTATTTGAGTAACTCCTTATTTGTCCTCACAAGGCTGAGTTTGACTTGGTTTCAGACCAATTGTTCCATAGAACCTTCATGGATCGAACCCGGTACCTCTGGATTTCTAATCAGAAGCTCAGACCACGGAGGCGGTCATTAATTTTTAAATGCAATGTTAGTACTCGTTATTTTTAAAAAATCTCCTCAAAAACACTGATGTTGTACCTTGACAACTTTATCACTTTGACTTGAAAAAGGTTGAAAATCATTACCCTAATGCGTCCCTCTTGCAAAGACAACTAACTTTCTTTGACGGGATAATCTGCTTTCAGATCCCAGTTGGGTGTAGTAAAATAGTTTTTTCCAAATGGTTTTACACTTTCTCTCTACGCAAATTCGGGTAAATTTCCTCTGAATTCAAACTTCCTCATCCTTAACACATTAGCAGAATTAGTACATAGGGCATATACTTCGAAAGGTTAGTAGGATGCAATACTAAAAAAAATCCATAACTTAACAGAATAAATTCACCTCTGATAAGACGTGTATTAATCACAGCTTGTGAATTTGGGGAATGCCAGGCCTTCATCGTGTCTCGGATTCCACGTTAAATTGTAGGTCCTCCATTTAATCTCACCATTACACATTAGCATAAGTGCGTATAGACCGAATGGGTAGTAGGACGCGGTGCTAAAAAATAAACATAGTAATAGTATTAATAACAGAATAAAAGATTGCTTAAACAATCACTTGGAAATAATTTTGGGACACCCAATTTTGGAAAAAAATTAGCCCTTTGTAATGATTTGGGGTTTGAGAATCTGGTGCGCTAGTCATCAATCAATTTTATAATAGCTTCTTATTCTGAAATAGTGACAAAGTTTGATAACGCCTTGTGGACAAATTGTAATATCTATAAATAGCACAACAGCATTAGATGAGAAACTTTTTAAATGATGAGAAAAAGTTGTCATTGAATTCCAGGACACCTTGACAAATATTCAACAACAGTTTATATCATCATCTGAAGAAAATTAAACTAAATGTTTCTACTGGGGCAATATTTGATTTACTTTGATCAGAAAAACGTTTTGCTAAAAAAAAATTGCACAAACACTGGTCTTTTCTCGCGTCCCCTACACTCCCACATTAGCTATAAAGTCGAGCGAGGCCTAATTCTATGGAACTTTTCACAGTAAAAAGTTTTAAATACATTTTATAGCGATAATCTGCAGTCATCGCTGCAACGATTCACTGGTATATAATATATATTTATTTTGTTTTAGTTTCCAACACGCACATAACAACCGCTGCAAGCCACCAAGGACACACTTAAAAAAAGCCTACACAACTTTTTTTTTTACACTTCAAGGGTTATCGACCTTTCTCCACCTCAAACCAGGTTTTCCCTTTCCACATCTCGTTCATCAAAGAAATCTCCCTACCCCTAATCCCTCCTACCACACTTTTCACAAATAAAACCTACTTCTGGCAGGCCCATGAATTGGAAATCCTCCCCCTTCAAATGCAAGGGATGGGATGGGTTTTTAGGAAGTGGCCTCATTATTGTAATGGTCGTGGCCTACTCCCTTCCCTGCCCAATCTATTCGCTCCAAGCAACGTATGCGCCCGCTAATTTGCAACCGGAAACGCCGCCGAGCCACTAAATCCTGCGTCTCCCATCCTGCACACGAGACGACCTCAGTGGTTGCTGCCAGCCTCGCCCCCCCCCCCTCTTTCACCCCAACCTCTCCGCTACTCCTGCTAGTAAAGCGAACGTGTCCTTCCATGAGGAAAGGTTTTTATCTCCATGGCAACACAAATTAAAGGATGGATTCAACTTATACAAAACAATACATTACCGTGCGGCTGCCTTGCTGGCTGAGACATCGTCAATCAGATGCTGCACTTAGGTTGAATATTGATAAAACCTGACGTTTCCTACTTGGAGATTTCAAGGCTATTTTGATAAGTTGTTTGCATCTTAGCTTGACCCACCTAAGAACTCTAAACACTATCACACTTAGACACCAATGTACGAAATAGAAAGAGAGGGGGGACATGAACAGTCCACCCTGTGAGGCCTCTTGTTTATCTCCTGATATCACTTCCCCTCTTCCTCTGACGATTTCACACAGTCACTACTATTTACACATTGAAAACATTAACTTTCTTTTTAAAACTACCTTTTCCTTGTTCCCTATTATAGATATACATACGCTTCCACGAACTCTTTTAATCTACCTCCTGGCAGAAAGATCACTACAGGGCATTTTAGTGTCTAAGGCAAATAGCCTATGTTGTAGATGATTTATAAAAATTATTTTACAAAAAAACTATTTCAAGATAAAAATAATAATTTTATGACACTTTAGCACTATTTTTAGAATCATTTGAGAATTTATGTTTTTTGTTTCAACGTTATATCTTTAAAACTCGCTGCGTATAACGTAATTTCACTAACGTGGGAGATTCTATCTTGACCTGCCGTGACGTAACAATTAGGTGACGTCTTTAATAAACGGTTGCACAACAAACATTTTGCTTTGTTGCTCTCCGGTCAAATGTAAACATTCATTCGGTCAGCGCCATGATTGCCTTCCACTTATCGTACACACGCGCTAAGCGGGACAGTCTTATAGTTTGTAAGGCGCAAAGTAAAATATGTATACCCAAAGGTACAGTTAGCCAACGTAGGAGTGATGGCTTCTGACAATTATCAGAAGATTTTGTATTGCAAACATTGGTTGAAAGTCAATAATTTCAAACTATTGGGAAATGGTTATTATTATTATTATTATTATTATTATTATTATTATTATTATTATTAGCACCGCGTCTTACTACCCGTTCGGGTTATACGCACTTACGCTAATGAGTAATGGTAGGGTGATTGTGAGATGAAATGGAGGACCTACAGTTTAACGTGAAATCCGAACCATGGTGGAGGCCTGGCATTCCCCACATTCACAAGTTGTGATTAATACACGTCTTGTCAGAGGTGAAGGAAGGGTTTGGTAATCATAAATCTGTGCCGGGACCGAGGATTGAACCCCGAACCGCCAGCACAGAAGTCTGACACCTTACCCCTAGACCGCCAGGTCACCTGAAATGGTTATTATGTCCTTAACTATACTAGATATAATATTATCCATGAAAAGTGTTATCAAACGATTTTAATAATACTTCCCAAGGATAAATGCATAATTGAATCCTTTATGATTAATCTAATTAGCAATAAATATTAATAAAACTATTACTTTTTTGTTTTGTGGTTGTATTAATAAGATGTATTATATAGTACATGAAATAATAAATTAAAAATTATTATAGTCACACGTATATTCTTATAACTGGCCAGTATAAATAATTATATAATATATAAATGTATTTTTATAACTTAGAAAAAGAGCCATACCAAATACTAGTTTGAAATACCAGTTTTTATTTTGTTAACACAGTCACATGAATACAACCCAATAAGGTTTGTGTTACATCATCAACCGTGCTCATTTAGTTTGGTTCGCCATATTTATGTATGAAGAGAAAACAGCCTTTTAGAAGTTCTTGTTTGTAAATCATTTTTAAGTGAACCACAGACATCGATTCCACAAAAAAAGAAAGGTCTAAATGATAATTTTCATAAGTTTGTATTTTAATCATGTAAAAAGGGTTAATTAAAATAATTATAAATAAATCGTATTGTGGTGGATGTTTTGACTGCAAAAAAATTATAGCCGCTCAACATATGGTCTTGCAGATCATATGATTTGGCGTATGGATATATGAGAGTAGATCTGTTAGCTTCTACTAGCTGTCAGTTACCACCACTCCCTACCCTGTATTGACGTATGGTGTCACAGAAAATAGTTTTATGTTTATTCCAGTGAACAACAAACTCATGTACTGTTAGGGACGTCTCCTACCTGTGACATCACGGTCATGTTAATGAACTTACGTTTTATTCAGCGAGTTTTAAAGATATAACGTTGAAACCAAAATCATAAATTCTTAAATAATTATAAAATAATCCTATAATGTCATAACATTATTTTTATCTTCAAGTAGTTTTTTAAAAGTGTATTTTTTATAAATCCTCTACAACTTAGGTTATTGGTCTTGGTCACGAAAATGTCCTGTAGGAGACTTCCTGCCAGGAGATAGATTAAAATAGTCCGTGATAGCTAGCAACTGACTATCTAGAATAAGGAACAAAGAAAAGGTAGTTTTAACAAGTAAATCAATGTTTTCAAGGTGCGAATATTAAAGTGATTGTGGAAACTCGTCAGAGGAAGAGGGAAAGGGCTATCAGCACATAGACAAGAGCCCTTTCAGGGTTAATTTCTCATTGTTTCCCTCTCTTTTTATTTTGTACATTCGTGTCTAAGTGTGCTAGCGCTTAGACTGCTTAGGTGCGTCAAGTTAAGATGCAGCCCGATTCGTAAAATAGCTTCGGAATCTCAACTAACTGGCTGCAAATCAATGTAACTACGCACTGTCCGTGTCAAGAAGAACACAACTCCTAGTTAATTTAAATTGGTCTAAAAATGACACCTGAATACGGTAATCGAACCCGGGACTATTGACTTAGCACGCCGATGCGATGCAATACTCAGCCTTAAATTAATAGTGAAGAATGACCTTAAATACTGGACGAATCCTGGATAGCTCATTGGTAGAGTATTGGCGTATTAAGTCAAGGTCAAAGGTTCGATTCCCGTGTTCAGGTGTCATTTTTAAACTAATTAGTACCGACTATGACCAATCAAGGTTATTTTGGTCACATTAAAATATTATTTTAAAGTACTTGGCATATTTGCGAGATAAAAAGAAACAACTTGACTTGTAATAACGATGTAATTTCCTTAGAGGTTGTTCATAAATTAAGTCACACTAATTTGTTTTGATCCCTCCCACCCCCTTCCACCTCTTGTCACACATTGTTACAATTTTGCAAGCCCTTATTCTAATATTACGTCACACACTCACGCACCCACCCTCACCCCTATTTAAATAGTATTTTTATATGTATAGCCTATATAACCCTTTTATTGAAACGTGTTCGTACGTGTTCGCCAAAATCGACGATCGAAGTCGATGAGTTTATCGTTTGTTTGTTTGTTTGTTTGTTTTAAGCGTGCACGCAGTCGAGTTTATTTAAAGAACGCTGCCCAATACGCTTAACCGTATTGTGACGACACCCATTATCTGATTCTCCTCGTCACGCTTGGTCACGCCGAGCACTATTTCCCTCCTCCCCCTCAACCGGTATGCCACGTAGTTTATTGACAGCGCCATGTGCGATCGACTGAACATTGTCGCGAGATCGACCATTTGCCCACCCCTGGTGTATAGGCAATCAGAGAAATGTTCATGGATAGTAATGTAATCGAGTTGATGGTAAAAGAAGATATGTATCGACTGTTTCTCCTCATAATGCGATGGACTGTCAAGTGTTTGCGTGAGGACTAACCATTTTTCCACCCTCCGTCCCGACCCCTCCACCCCCCTCGTAGCTGGGAATCAATCAAATCATGATAGTTCGTTCACAATTACCGTTAGGAACAACCAAAATTGTACATCACGATTAACTTTCACACGCGCTACAAATTCTCCATTAGGAAAAAAAAAAAAAAAAAAAAGAANNNNAAAAAAAAAAAAAGAATTGAGCTTCTAACGAGAATATTCTTCTTTTTTTTCCCACAAAGAACCGGTATATCTGTACGCCAGTGGCTCAGTCGGTTTACTACGAATAATGCTCTAATTTACCTCTTTATTGTCGGCCATTCCACGTCGTTCAAAGGAAGAGTCTAAACTCGTTACTTTTAAAAAATGTTTGTATTCGTGAAGAAGTGGTGCAACCACCTTGCCATCCGTGTTCTCAAAAGTTTACAGCTAACAACCACTAGCTACGTTCTCGCCGTGGTAACATTCGCGTCGTCTGCATAATAAATGTGTTACATATTCACAACAGCGATGTTTACAATTAGTTCTAACAGAATCTCGGACCCTTAATTTAAGTAGCAAGAGGCGCTATTGATAAGCTATCGTATATGATTCAGAAATAAATAGGAATGCTGTTTTAAGCGCTAATGAACTTTATCTTTGTTGAACGACATTGCCTACTTGGGTGAATTCGAAGCTATTTTGCGAAGCGGGTTGCATCTTAACTCGACGCACTCTAGGCACTATCACACTTAGACGCCACTGTAAGAAATAGAAAGAAAGGGAAGAAAATGAGCAACTAACTCTACCATTTGCTCATGGAAAGCATTGACTTGAATTTTAAAACTACTTTGTTCTTGTTTCTTATTCTAGTTAGACGTATGCTACCACAGACTTTTTAATCTACATCATAACATTTCCGCAAATAGACCAAATAAAATGAGCGATTGATGATTTTTTAAATACGTTTACTAAAAAAATCTTTAATATCAGAAAAATATTTTTGTGACAATGAAGACTAATTTTATAATGATTTATGTTTCATTGCTGTTCAAATGTAATAAACAATTTCTGTAAAGTATTATTATTAGCACCGCGTCTTACTACCCGTCCGGGTTATACCCACTTACGCTAATGTGTAATGGTAGGGTGATTGTGAGATGAAAGGGAGGACCTAAAGTTTAACGTGGGATCCGAACCACGGCGGAGGCCTGGCATTTCACACATTCACAAGTTGTGAATCTCTGTAAAACAAAACATTGATGTTTTACAAAATGCTATATTCTTTTACCACCCTCCACGTCTTACTAAACATCCAGGCTATTTAAATATTTATACTGATGGAGTACAAGGACGAGGAAGATAGAATATAAAGGAATTGTACTCGCATTTGCGTCAAGGGAGTGTGTGAAGCCATTTAGTAAGGGTCTACGAAGGTTCAAATAATGTCAGCTTGGCTTCGAAAAAAATCTTAATTTCGAATACGCTTAGGAAAAAAAAAACTGCTTCGACAGTTACGAACAAGGGAGTAGAAACCTAAATTTTCTAAGTGGGGTCCGCTAGAAAAATGTATTCAATAAAAGTTTATATATGTAAGCCTATATATGAACCCCCAGGGGTGGTCCATCAAATTTCAAGGGGGTGGGGGCTGTACGAACCCCCATGAACTACACGTTTCCACACCCTTGGCTACAAAGCTTCACCAGTAAAAATATTTACAGCTAAAATATTAATTTAAGTTAAAAATTTCACTGTTATGTAATTTACTCTTTGTTTACCCTGAAAGGCTTGCTTTGTTCCGCTATGGTGTGGCTTTTAAGATGGGGCCATAGTGTAATCCAACAAGGTGAGACGACTACTAGCTTCCATGGTAAACGGAGTGTACATGACATATAAATATTCATATCAAATACATTTTAGGTGATTAATTGGTATGTTGTGATAATATTTTTTATTCATATACTTAGAATGAAATATTATAAATATTTGTGCAATAAATTTAATTATTTATTTATTGGCAGTATTTAACGTGCACTTTCTGAACCGATTAATTGTATAAGAATACGAGAATTTCTATGAGCTAGAGGGAAAGGGTCCACCAATTTTGTCAGGAAATGTATTTTCACATAACTTCCAGAGTTCTTTTACACGCCACCATTGACATGGGACTGACAGCTTTACTTCCCCTCCAAAGAAAGTTGTGCTACGGATTTTTGTCATTCAAGAACAATTCGTTGACCACAACTGGGTTTAAACTCACGAACATTGGTTCCTGAGGCGATCACTTTACCTTAAGACCACCGAGGTCAACATTAATTGTGAAATAAAACATTTTCCATATTAATTTTTTTTAATAAAGTTAAATAAATGAGTACAATGTCGGTTTTTTCAAGCATGATATACATACATCAATTAAGCTTGTAGAACATTCCCTGTATTCGATTTGAACTCGTTTATAAATGTAAAAAGCGACTTTTTACACCTATATCATCCAGGAAAGACACCAGACCGAGATACGAACACCCAGACCCACTTCGTCAATGATGGAAAACCTGACAAAACGATACTGACACCATTGTCCGCGTGGGCGGCAATGCAGGTAGCCGTGCTATGATTTTTAATTGTTTCTCTATTTCGCCGATCTGCGATATAATCATAAACAGTTCTATTCCCAGAAACAATACGCTAATGTTTCGGCGTTATTTCTCTAACAAAGGGATTGCTAATAGCTTCGTGTTTGAATCTTGAAGTGAATAATACACACTGTTGATCAAGATATATCACAAGGATTCACAACATTTAAACCACCTACCGGCGAAACCAGCCTTCAGACCGTAACTCTTTATCATTTTTTTTGTACGGGTCCTTTTATATATGACATTTTGTAGGAGAGCTTAAAATAATTAAGGGAAAAAAGGGGCGATGGGGTGGGGTAGAGGGATGTTTTAAATTAGTAAGTAAATTATTTAGTATTTTTTAAACCCTATAATGAAATAGGCCTACTCGGAAGAAATAAAACTTAATGGTCACGTTATTTTTTTATGTTTTTTTTGGCAGAACGTTTTTGTGGAAGATTTTCACAATTTGTTGACCACAAATTGTACTAAAGAGAGTTCATATAAATATTAATATTATACTTGCGTGACTGACTTTCCTATTTTTTTAGGGGGAGGGGGGGTAATTGTGTATATACTCTTGTGATGGAACCACGAATCGCCGACTAGAAGGGACTATGTTTTGTTTAACTTTATTTCACGATGAACTTTACAAATATGTGATTAATTCGCCCATTATTCATTTGCACGACACCTTAACTCATTCGGTTGAATGACTGTATTTTGAGCTCAGGATACCGGGTTCGATTCCTGGCATGGCCTAAAGATGTATCATTGGTTAAATGTAGAGTACCCCTTTCACAGTGATGAATTAAACTCCGGGGGACTGGATGTTGTGTCTGTTCTAGGCTTAAGTTAGTTTATAAGTCATGTGCTGATAGAAAGTGCACGTTAAATAAATAAAATTAATTATTTTCGAATCACACTAATTATTAATCGTCGATATAAAATTGTTACATTTAATTATCAGTAAGTTACATGATACATTTTATAAGAAAACTAACCCAACTTGTTTAATAATTTAAATATAGTTTAAAAAATTATACTTTAAGGTGGGAGTGCAAGTAACGTGAGAAAAGGACAGTATATTTTCAGTGTTTATAGCAAAAAAATTGTTTGGTCAAAATAAATCAAATATTACTTAAGTAGAAACATAGATTATAATTTTCTTCGCATAGTGATGTCAACATTTGTTGAATATCTGTCATGAGCATAGCAACATTAGATGAGAAACATTTTAAATGAAGATAAAAAGTTGTCATGAAGTTTCAGGACACCCCTGACATATATTTAAGAGCTGTTGTGGTCATCACGTGGAAAAAAATAAAACTCTATGTTTCTACTGGAGCAATAGTTGAGTCAATTTGACCAAAACAAATGTGTTGCTATAAAAACTGCAAAAACACCTATCTTCTCCCTCGTTCCCTGCATTCCCATCTTGAAGCAGGAATCAAACACGGGACTTTTGGCACGCACTAACTATCTACCACTGAGCTATTCATTATTCATCCCAATCTTATGATCATTCATCATTCATCCAGAGGCTCCCAAACTTTTTGAGACCACACCCTTCACATGTCAGAGTTTTCACGCGATGCCCCTGAACCCAATATATATTTTTTAATGTCCAAATTCGATTTGGTGACATTTAAAAAAATTGTAATTCACCTTAGCTTGTATTATTTTTCATGTAAAAATACCAAATTAGACAAATATTACAGAAGTGAATAAGAAGGAATTAGAGTGGACATGCGTTTTTTTTGTATGATTTATTCCATTCTTTAAAATATGTACGAGTACACGCATTGAAAATTTGCATGTTGCATTCCACTATATATACATTATAAGTTTTAGTTTGTCCTTATGGCCGCAACGCCCCGAACCAAGGCCGGTGATGACTGACGCCCTAGGGCGTCGCGATACACAATTTGGGGACCCCTGATTTAGGGCAAAGTCTGTGATGGTCATGTGAGATCAACTTATTGTCTAATAATATTTGAATAGTTTTAGGGAGAATTTATCTATTACAGCTTCACAAACTTTATAAAAACTCAATATCAAATCAGAAAAAAAATTTTTTTTTTGTATAACATGTAATTTAAAAAAAATTAGACACGGATTTTTTTTACCCACTCCTAATTACTAAGAAACATTGACGACATTTAATTATACATAAACTTTAAATAAGCCCTTAAAAACACACGAATCTACTTTATATAATTGAATTAATTATCTTAAACAAAACCTCATTTCACGAGTTTAACCATAGAATAAATGTACTCAAAGAAAACGTTACAAAATTGACTTAAGTAGATAAGGCTGGTTGAGATTTTAAAATTAGTTCCATATCCCTCCGCTAGAAAGCGCTAGTATGCTTATGTGACTGAGGTGTTATCTTCTATTCATCCTTTCTTTCAAAGTCACGTGTTGGGTAGGAGGGGAGATAAGGGTAAAGTGACCGCCAGATAAATATTTACTAAGGTTGGAAAACACTAGCGGTACTGGTGGAGAGATATTCGTTATTCAAGTTTTTAAAGCATCACTTTTATTCGCTATGCTTGTCACTTCTTGGTGAGTATGTACAGTCCAATTATCACTGAAAGAAAGGTATGTCATTGTCACCGTGTGTCACTGGCTGTACGGGTTATAGACCTACGCATGTGTATGTCCTGCAATAATGTGCGTAGGGATGGATGTATATGAATTGTACTCTAATTTGAGAGGAGGGAGAGTTGAAAACTATTTAGAATAAACCACTCTCAGCACAACTGACCTGGATTCAAACCTCAATCTTCCCGTCATCAGCAGTCCAGTCCATTTCGAGAGTGACGCCTTAGATCATTCGACCACCAAATTGGGTTACTAGATCTACTTTAACGTATTCATATGTCAGGTCATGCAAGCTGCAGCTGACACTTTCGATTACCTAAAAAAAATACTAATCAAATAAAGCATTTAATCTATTTTGACTGAAAAAATTTGTATTTCATATAAAAAAACCTTTCCTATAAAATTAGGCTAAACATTTGACGATTCAACTTCAATTCTCTTTACTGAATTCACAACTCCATATGATGATAAGTATCTGTTTTGCATGACTGTGGTCAGTGGTCGGAAACGAAACTACAGTCTAAAAATGTGGACGCATCTATTTTTTGCCAGTCAGAGAGCTTTCCAAAATTATAAAGTGCATCGTCACGTCGCTAGTTTTTACATGCACCGGAAACAGTAAATGGTGAAAGAGGGAGAATCATTATATGCGTTATATTATTTGTTTAAAAAAAACAGAAAAAAAACACATGAGAATTTACGGTCTTGTAATTTCTATTGTTGTATCTGTGCGTGGTATATGAGGCAGTTAATTTATGAAGTTCATTTAATATTCTGACATGTTATTATAGCGTTGTTTAACAGTAATGTAATACCGAAACAAACTTCCGACGAACGTGAAAATGAATAATGTTGAAAGATTGAAAACACAAACTGATTATTTCAAAACTTCACGAAAGATGGCACGAACAAAGACATCCGTCTCATCTTGTCTGGTTTGTCTATGACGGGGAGGTCGGTGTTTCAAATCCCAACCGGATGTACTAAAGGTGTTTTTTTCCCCTAAATAATTTCCAACTCAACTTTCCCTCCACGAAAATGTCTTATTCCATTAGCGTGGGTAATAAGCTACAGCAAAAGATTAAATCATATTCATGAGTAATATTCGTTGAGGAAATACCCTTTAGATATTGGGAATATTCGAGCAAAAATCCATTAACTTCTGAAACCAAGTTAGTTTACAAACTTCCTAGGTGGAGCTGTTCAACAGTAGGAGGACAAACAGGGGAAGAGGAAAATACAAATGTCAATACAATTATATTTTGTGTTGTGCCCCCCTTACCCCCTATTCAATGACATCATTCTATTCACAAAGATACATTATATGCTCCTATACCAGTTACTCTTTGTTTCCCGGACATTTAGCTCTTACTGATCAACATAAATATGTGGATTTTTGTACTTTTCAATATTTCTGAGATTAATCTGAGTTTATACGCTGCTTTAGGTAAGAAGAACATTCAGTATCTTCTGGTAGCTACTAAAGTGAATATATAAATAGACTAGGAGATTAATCTCCGAAATATTGAAAAGTACAAAAATCCACATATTTCTGTTGATCATTAAGAGCTAAATGTCCGGGTAACGAAAGGTAATTGTTCATATATATATATATATATATATATACCCCTTAGTTAAGTTTGCAGTTGTCACTTTTGATAGATACTATCAATACCTATAAAATCACACAAATAATAATAGTAAAATGTTATCAGTGTTGACTACTGAGAAATATATTTGAAATTTTTAAACTGTTCCTTCCACAAAAATCAGGGTACAGGCTGTCAGTTCTCAATAAACAACTGGACAGTCACTCGCAGCATCACTTGACCTTATATTGGGATAGTTTGTAGCCTCGTCAATAAATAATTAATCGCTCCAAATGTAACCCTAAACAAGCAACACAAAAACACCCCTAATTTGTGTTAATGTGGCTAGCGTGTCCACCCTTATCCTGTTTATTATTTTCACACGCAATCTTCAAATTCTTTTACAGTAAATATGTCAACCCCTAAAAAAAGTGTATCCATATTTTAGATGAGCATGAGGCCCTGACTGAATGCAATTAGTCTCGTCTCGCGTGTCCTATGTTTCAGGGTGATTACTCACACCCTCTCCCCAGGGGTTGAGGGGGTGCACAGTCCCCCCTCTTCCCTCTATCTTTTTCGAGTGGTGTTGTTTTCCTCCCCCGAAGAGGGTGTTAGGTCACTACATTTCCGTGGTGGGGGGAAGGGGGCTAGGGGGCAATAGATTTAAACAATGGTGGATAGGAACCATTGGCAACACCCTGTAATCCTTTTAATGGGACCCTCGCTTCTTCTAGTGATGAGAGAAAGAAAAAACCCATACCGCTGATAACTCTTAAAGAAATTAAAGTGGATGGGCTTCTAGCCTACTTTTTTTTAACAGATTTCCCCCTTCCCTATTCTTTTTCGTTACCCTTCACGAAACCGGTGCATGCAAAAAAGGTGGGTCAAAAAGCAATAAATTTCGGTATTGGTTTCGTGGAGGTTTTTTTTTTGTAGGTTCGGCAAAAATAAACACACCAGAAAAAAAAGTGAAGTTTTTTTATCGTATTTTTCGGTAATAACTCACCAGGAGGGGGAAGTCATTGAACTGTGAAGTGTGGTTGAGTCTGAGTGGAGAATTCGCTTCACTGCGCATATATTCTAGTCCAACCCTCTTTTTATATATATTTGCTTAGGGTTTGTTCTTTATTTTACTTGCACTTAAACACAGAGACTGTTCGGACTCAGGACCCACAGTTCCTTGTGTGTGTGTTACAGCAGCCAAACCAGGGGGTCACATAGTCTGGAGCGTTAGTTTCGCAGTAGACTGGATTATTGGTGACGGGGTGGCAGGGCCTCTGAGGAGAATTTTATCAGGTAGTACAAAGTTTTTTGGGGGCTCCCTTCCATTTTTCAATTATCTTATCTAAAAAATGGAATTGATTAATACTATCTGAAATAAAGAAAAGAAATAAGACAAAAAATAGATATTTAGTTTATATTTTTATATCTAAAAAAAAAGGGAAAAAAATTACCTCTACTAATAATTTAGTAATAGTACTGGTTGTGTAAATGTGACTGTTAGTCTTCAATATATGCAAATATTTTCTGAGATCCCAGGAAATTGCCAGGCCCCTCTTAGACGCCCGGGCCCAGGTTATATGTACCACTGGAGCCCCCCCCCCCCTATCCTCTTCAAAGGGCCTGCGGGGAGATCAAGGGTTCGAATTTCAGCAATGTGCACTTGGGGGTGGGCGGATGTCTTTACGCCACGTGAGTTTTCACTTTGGTTTTACAAGGCACTCTCCAGACTGATGCGGGTGCATTTCCTCTAAGTTTCCCTCCTGATTCCTACATATTCTTATCTCCCACCACGTCCCACTACCCGTTCCGGTTATACGCATACATTAATTAGGCTAATTGAATAGAGATGAGCAAGGTTGCATTTTAGAGTAAATGTACCCACATTTGCGTGGACGGAGATTGGGAAATCACCAAGGAAAAAAATTCCCTCAGTACATCCGACGCGTATTAGAACCATATATCCAAGTCACAAGCGATCCAGTACAACACGACAGTTACTATGTGACCACCGCCGTCCTATCCCTTATGGAATGAGCTTTTAATAGCCTTGATTTTCAACTTACTAAAATAATAATCAATGGTACATATATCATCAAGTCTACTTAAGGACTTTCCTACCTGTGACGTCACGGCAGGTCAAGATAATATTTTCCATGTTAGTGAATTTACGTTTTATTCAGCAAGTTTTAAAGATAAAACGAAAACCACAATTCTTAAATTATTCCAAAAATAGTTCTACAGTCTCACAAAATTATTATTTTTATCGTGTGGGTTTTCTTGTAAACGTATTTTTTTTATATAAATACTCTACAGCCTAGGCTATTTGTTTGGCTTGGTCACGAAGTTAGCCTGTAGGAGTCTTCCTGCCAGGATGTAGATTAAAAAAGCTTGTGAAAGCAGATGACCATCTAGAATAGGAAACAAGGAAAAGGTAATTTTAAAAATCAAGTCTATTTTTTCAAAGCATAAATAGTGTAGTGACTGTGTAAGCTCGTCAGAGGAAGAGGGGAAGTGCTTGCTATCAGTAGACAAACAAAAGGCCTCGTAAGTTAAACTGCTCGTTTTATTTCCTCTCTTTCTATTTCGTACATTGGCGTCTAGGCAGTTTAGTCAAATTGAATACACCTCAAGACGACACCTGCCTAGACCAGAATGAAGTGGGCTAGTTTCGCATTTGAAACTGGCCCATTCTATTCTTGTCCAGGCAGGTGTCGTCTTGTAGGCTATTTAGTACAGCGGAACCACTTCAGTAACCGCATGGTTTAAGGCGCTATTCTCGCAGTAAGACTAGACCACCGACGGCGTAGTAATCAATGTTAGAATCTTGGTCGGGTGTACTGAGGGAAGTTTTCCAAAATTGGGTTACACTCTCCCTCCACGTAAATGCATAAACACTTCCTCTAAATATAATATTCCTAATCCTTAAAACTATGACCGTAATTAGTACATGAGTATATAACCCAAATGGGTAGAAAGACGCGGTGTTAAAACAATATATTTAGCACGGCACTTGAGGAGTATTCAATCTTACAATGGGATTTACCCTATTTTCTCTAAAATTCTACCTTTCTAATCCATACCCCAATTTGTTTAAACATACCCGGACGGGTTTAATACCCGTGCGAAGCAAAAATAAGTACCACAAATAAGTATGTAAGGGGCTTAAAACGCCTAATTTTGATCCTTGGAAACCCAAGACTAGGGGCCTTGACGTGGTATATGTCAAATGTAATCAGAGTTTGTTAGAATTGTTCCTGTGGTATGTTCTCATTCACTTGGTCGCCCATTTGACCAGTCATAAACTCTTATACCTCACGTGGGATATTTCATTCTTTTTTTTAGCTTATGACATATTTGACAGTGAGAGATACAGTATATAGTTCTGTCACCTGTGTATGTAGACTTTTAGTTACCCTAGTGCACTGGTTCCCAACCTTAAAGTGGCCGCGGACCACTCGGTCGAAAATTGAATAGAGCGTGGACCACTCCTCCCCTACCCCCGGTCAACATCCTTCCCCTAGCCTAGGAACTTCAGGCAACTAAGTTAAATTCATTATTATTATTATACTTGTATTACTAAAAATAACAAATTTTTACAATACTTTTTTCATAAGGAAATATGTTTTAAAAACATGTTAGAATGTTAGATAAAATAAAAAGTAAAATTAACTCATTGTATTTCTTAAGATTTTCATTGTGATTTTTTAATTTGAATTTGTTTCACCAACTGAGAATTCTTGGGGTTATACTCTTGCTCAAAGCTAATCTCATGTCATTGCTTGTGTCCAGCCGATTTCTTTGCTTGTTTTTGATTAAAAGTACAGTAGTGAATCCATGTTCACACAAAGGTTGTCGAAAACATAAGATACCGTAAGGCGGCTCGCTGAATATTTGGGTAAGATATCGCCTTCTTACACAGCTCTTCCATGTTTACACCAGATTCAAACGAGTCCATGAAGCTACTATCGTTTTTTAAGTTCGATCACCTCTTCTTGGATTTCATCAGGAAGGTCCTTGGGCTTGACACTGAAAGGATTTTGAATTAGTTTATTAATTAATTCATTTTCATTTTTGCCATATTCTGGAAAATAGCGTGTGAATTTGTTCTTGAGTATTTGCAAGTGACACAACACGTTCTGTTGGACCTCATCTGTGACGGTAGCCTAGTTTTTATCGTGAGCATGGGCTTTCAACGTCAAAAATTCTGAATAGTATTTCTCTTGAACTTTGTCAAGCCACAGATCAATTTTGCGCAGAAATACCCGAAGTTTGTCTTCAAACACAAAAATGTTGGTGACACCTTCCAACTTTTCATTTCCAGAATGCTGTAGCTGCAAATTTAGGTGATTAAAATGGGAGAAAATATCCATGAGATAGGCCAGCTGTATCTCAAATTTTGCTTGTTTTTGGGGTGGACACTTTGACTCGTGGACCACTCCCGAGGCTCTCGCGGACCACTGGTTGGGAACTACTGCTCTTGTGGCACGTTCAGAACGTTGCTCAGGATACACCTCGGAGGTTGTCTACACGTCATACCTACCATTAGATGACGTCACGATAGTGATTATGAAGGTATTGAGCCAGTGGAAATCTTAAATCTAGCTTAAGTATAACTACCCAGATCATGGTGACCGGGAAACGAACCCGGAACTTCCTGATCAGTAGCTGGGGGCGCTAACCACTAGACCAGGAGGCTGGTCTGTAAATCTGTTGATACCTGACCAATAGGTGTTCTGCTGAGTGACGGGTATCATTTCAATTAATGTCTCTTTTCAAAAGCACGGCGTCAATTTTCTGGCAAACCAGGAGGTAATAGATATCGTACTAAGTAGACCCACATGCGAAAAAAATACCGAAGTATATAGGGGTGGAGAGGAGGGGATTTATAGACATTGTTGAACCCAGTATTAGGGTTGAATGAGCCCGCGGGCACCCGAAACCTCTCCGCCCATTATCAGATAGAAAGAGGGGGCCGGTCTTGTCTGGGGGTCGACATCCGATACCTCCGCCTCCATTCATCAGAAACTCAACAGCTGAGCCAAGGCGAGTCGCAGCCTGAGCCCTTTTCACATGCAAATCAACCCCGGGCACAATCACCCTCACATCGCCCCCCACCTCCCACCCAACCCCTTTCAGATTTGGTTCAATCCTTCCATCTCCCCCCTCTTGCTACCCTTTGCTCTCGTTTCTCCCACAATGCCTTCTGATTTATCTCCGCTGAACAATTCTCTCAATAATAAGGGGGGAGGGGGTATCCTATGTGTTCAACCCGTTTTATAAAGTTTGTACGTCTTTATTAAATCACTCTTCCTGTTTTACAAATTTCTATGACGAGGAAAGAGTTCAATGAGCTGAGAGGTTTGTATTAATAACTGAATGTAAATAAAACCATGTTTGTGTCTTGGGCTTCTCGCTCCAAAATCAAACATCCAGACAAATATTAATGGGGAAAGGCCTTTTATAAAACACAAACGTTTGTTGTTGTAGTTGTTGTTGTTGTCAATAATGATAGAACTTTAACATTTATTACTGTCATTTTTTATAAATCGATACTAGGGGACCTGGCAGTCTGGGGGTAGGGCGTCAGACCTTTGTGTTAGAGGTCCGGGGTCAAATCCCAGTCCCGGCACGTATTTATCTGATTACAAAAACTTCCCTTAACCTCTGGTAAAGTGTGTTTTCACGCTTTATGAATGTGTGGAATGCCAGACCACTCGTGGTTCGGAACCCACGTTAATCTGTAGGTCCCATCTGCTTTCCACCATAATCATTCTCACGTATCATCCTACCATCTGGGGATAGTGGAATTCACCTTAATGGTGTCCCCACGTCAGAAATTTAGGAGAGCAGAGGTAAGAGAAGGTCGAATTACCAAGATTTAGGGCATTAGCCCCACTCACCCATATAATAATAATAATGCATCTATAAAAAGTGACAGCTCCAGATCACATGACTTGACGTATGAATAAGTGAAAGCAGATATATTTTCTATCGGCATATAGAACGAAGAGTAGTAAGACGCGGTGCTTAAAACAATTTTTTTCTGTTAGATAAAGCCCTTTCTATGAAAATTGGACTGTACGACACGCTTGCATAAACTTGTAGTACGTATTTAGAATTCATCGCTCATCCCGAATTTTACAACCTGTCCGCATATTTATACTAATGGGGTAGAGGGGATGAAGTTAGCAATTAGAGTAAATGTACCTACATTTGCACAAAGAAAGTGTGTTAAAACATTTGGAAAAATCCCCTAAATAGGCCCGACTAGGATTCGAACACCAACCTCCTCATTATCTGGAAAATCAATCCAGATGAGACTCAAACCTCGGTTCATCCGCCCATTGGTTTGGGTAGAGCTCATCGTTGCTGAATCGGGCGTAACGGATACCTATTTTGACCCCAGGCTAGAACCAATATTTGTCTCCCCAGGGTAGATTGGGAAGTTCAAGACGAGCCTAACCTAGCCCAGCCTTGTTCCCTTGCTAATAAATTAATTTACTTCGAAGATAACTGATAGATCCTCCATTTCATCTCACAATCACCCTACCATTACACATCAGCGTAAGTGCGGTGCTAGTTGGAAGAATCATTCATTATGAACTAGTTGTTCGTTCATGATAAGAAATGTACCAACATATGCGGGAACAATATTTTAGGGTAAAAAATACTCCAGTACACTCAGCTGGGTTCCGAACCCTGACCTACGAATCGCCAGCAAACCAAATTAGACGAGGTTTACGTACTAGCCCAGGTACCCTCCAATAAGAGCTAGTTTTTCATACATGATTTTCCACTTTTCCTCGACGTTAAGTTTTCCGATCAGTATTACTCAGGGTAAAGAAAGGCGGTTTTAGAAAACTATAATCTCTGTTAATGCTTTATTGCAAGTCATCTGTTTATGGTTTTGGTGTTAACGTCCTTGTGAGAAATTAAACCGGAAAATAAACTTTAAGTCTTAGGATAGCCAGAATGCATCCATTCCAAAGCTTTGCGTAAAAAATGACATTTCAAGCGGTGACGACTTCCGCCAACGATGCGAGTTAGCACCTTCATGCTCCAGGACGTGCCCTGTTGCCGTAAACCGTTTCAGACTAAGCTCTTCATTATTTTGTTCTCGCCGCAATCACCTTTCTTGATTCGTGAAGAAAACAACCACAAATAAATCCTGTTGTTAATATTTCACGAAGCAGATTCACCAGATGTGCGACAGGTCTAGGGCGGGGAAATGGTTCTCAGGAGGAAGGATTGGGTCAAAGGTCAGCAGGGCAGTTAGAATCAAGAGAAACGTAACATAATAATGGATGGCTATGCGCTAAGAAGAATGAAAGCTTCTCATGAAGAGTAGAGATATTTAATAGTTGAATCCTGTTTGAGGTTGCACGACTCAAGTAAAGTGTGCGTTGTTTTATTTGGTGTTTGAACTAGCTGTACCAATTTAAATAACTACATGTGTGTATCGCATTAATAACTGTCCTATTTGACTATTGGTTTAGCAACGAGTTAGAGTTGGATTTTGGTAGGAAGAGCTTTTTAGAAAAGACAAACACACATTTTTGTTACGGCCAACAATGATATACATTTAACTATATTGTTATTTTATAGGTATTGATAGCATCTATAAAAAGCGATGGCTGCAGATCACGTGACATGACATACGTTAAAGTATATCCAGTAACTTTTCCGGGTCTAAAACGCTTACACGCGTTAAAAAAAATCAAATATATTTCTACTAAATACTTTTATAATATTTAAAATACACATTACAAACAAAAACATATCAGGATTGTTCTGACATAGCGGAAGGACCCAGGTAGGGTGGGAGGCATGGTGGGGGTGTTGAAGACAGTCAGCTCTCACATTCATTGCATTGTATTACTTCAGCAACATATTTAACTCTCCCAAATAGATCACAACCGAGACAAATATTTCTTAGCTATGGGAAAAAATAAAAAAAATCTAAAATCATATTGACTGCAATAGCTGACCTTTTTTGTTACTTATGTAATTAATAACACCACAAGTTAATATTTATTTTTATAAAATATAATTTATCAAAATAAAGTACGTATAAACGTACTGTACTTACTTTTCTTATTACTAAACAGTAATTCTACAATACTTTAAAGGAGCGGATTTTTCCAATTTTGATCATATATCTGAAACTATTTGAGATGCGAAATAACTTATCAATGTAATGTTCTAGTACTATAAGAAATAAAAATATTATAATTTGATTTTTTTAAATATAAAACCAATAGTTTCTGAGCTACAAGCCACCATATATTATGTTTTTTTTTATGAAGCTCTACTATATATTGAAATAAGAAATTGATTAAGGTTTTGAGTAGACAGAGATGTTCCTGTTTTATCGTTTTTTCTGGAACACTAAATTTTTTCATTTATAATCTTTTGAATAGTGTTTCTGTAACAATGTATATTATTCTGTTGCATTGATATTACGAGTTTTTTAATCAAATGTCTCTATTTTAAGATAAAAGAGAAAGTCTTTGCGGTGAACCGTACCATTTATTTATATTATGTAGGCCTACTTAACTATTTTAGTTGCCATTTTGTGACTATTCAACACATGTACACACATACCTAATCACACCGTTTCAGGGCAGGCAAAAAACTGTGCATATAGCTCAAATATCTGCGTTATTTTGTTATATAGGTGAATAAATAATCATTTTAATATTTTCACACAATATTAAATATGGTAAATTAGATTATTCTTATTGTTTGTATTAATCAACAGACCAATTATTATTATCATCGGCGCTATTATTCTGTCACCACCAAAACTATTCTGGTAAGGATGTTTATCCCTAGAGAGCAGCCCAAGCTAGATTGATTTTTGTACTGACATCTATTAGGATAAACTAAAACTAAAAATGTAAAAAAAATTGGTTTTAGTAAGGAGAAAAAATAATATTTTATTGTAAGAAAGGTTCAAGTAAAAATATGTTTATCAGCTTGTTGTGTTACTTACAGTAATTAGGCAATAGGCTGTAAAATATATAAATGATGTGGTTCGATAAAACTTGTAAAATAAGGTGATTTTGATATCATACGTGAAAAGTTGACAAAAATAATTTGATGTGTTTGAATTATGACTCAAAGTTGAATAATCAAACTTTGCAAAATATGTTCGCAAAATTAAAATTTATGAAAAGAATGAAATGATTTGGTTTGAAACTATACATACTTTTAACTTGAATAATTTTAGTAAGTATCGACTAGAAAACCCAATGGTAAGAGAGCATTGGGAAGACCTAGATGCAGATGGGAGGATATTAGAATGGACCTGAAAGATATATGGTGTAGTGAGGTGGACTGGATAGAACTAACCCAAGATAGAGATAGGATCAAATGAGGGGGACTGCGTATAGCTAGCTTAAGATAAAGATAGGCGGCGTACTTTTGTAAGAGCGGCAATGAACTTTTGAGTTCCTAATGCCAGAGAGTAAGTAAGTAAGTAAATAAGACTTTTATCTCTAGTCATATTGATCGTGTCAACAAATTGTTACAAAACGAGCTAGTCTATCAGATAGACCCGGATTTTCATTTAAATTAATTTAAATTTCATAATTTCTGCGGTAAATATGTTTCTGCGGTTTTCTGTGTAGATTATGAATATGGCAGCTTGGAAATTGAAATTGGTAGCTTTCTAATCTTTTTTGTTAAAAAAATTGAAAAAAAAAACAACTTTTTTATTTTTTTCCTTTACTTAACATAAAACATTTTATTTAAATATCCGTACAAAATTTGTTTACCTATAAATTCTCAAAAAAAAGGTTCAGTTCATTTTTAAGGTTGAACCAACGATAAAATCGCTAAAGATGGCCAAACCTGAATAATATACCGCTATTCTGGCTTTTAAATACATCACGAAAAATCCACCAAACTGAATTTTTTATGTAATTGTAACATATTAACATGTAATTCCTATTCACAAAACAAAATTTGTTTAATTTCTATTACATCACAAAGTATATCATCAGTCTTTCCTGTTTTAGTTTTACGGTTGACCCAAACAAGTACGGTAAAGTCATACTTTGGTAATGTTTATGAATATTTATTTACATGTAGCTTAGTAATGGTACATATTAATTATATGGGGACATTTTCTACAAACCCACTAATTTATATAGTTGTTAAAACAGCCGGGTCTTTTCTGGATGAGAAAAAAACCAGTTTGCAAGTTTCTCTTCTTCACATGTTTGGCAGTAATTTTTCACCTTCTTTCTTGCAGATTCAGTTTCCTCGGTTTTTTTTTATGTGAGTGTTATAGGCCACAGTCTCTTCAGAATGAGTCTGTTGTGGATTTATTACTAAAACAGAGTCCACTCTATTCAATGTCCCACTGCCAAACAAAGTTTTAGGTTTGGCTCTCGTTAGGTCTTTTATCGTTGATTTAACCTTAAAAATGAACTGAACCTTTATTTTTAGAGAGAATTTAAAGGTAAACAAATTTTGTATGAACATTTTTTAATGTATACTTAGTAAAGGGAAAATAAGAACAGGGAAAAAAACCAGTTTTTATCAAAGTTGTTTTAATAAAAAGGATTAGAAAGCGACCAATTTCGATTTTCGAGTTGCCATATTTGTAATTTACACTAAAAAATGAATAAAATGACACCCCGCTCTTCTTTATCGCAGAAATAGTACAATTTTTTCACCTAACTGATAGACTAAGAATATAACAGTTGATTTGTCTGTAAAGCCCATTCATGGACTCATCAAACTTTTGGGATCCTCTCGTGATACTTTTGCAGCAGATGTAATCAATGAAGCCAGAAAAAAGGCAAAATATCTATTATCAAACCCCGATTTCCATGAAGTTTGAATAATAAAAGGAAGAATTTTTTCGATGGAGAAGTAGAAGATGAAGAGGTTCAAATGTACGTAGAAAAAAAAAAGAGCAAGATCCTTCTTTTGTAGATAATAGACAGGGTAGGGTGCTTTCTGAACTCAGAGGGAGATTTGAAGCAATGGAGAAAAGTTAGATGAGAAATTTAGTATCCTTAATGGCTCCAAGTTCTAGTCATTTTCTGTAGGGTACTTAGGCCAAAGGCAGCTTGCTGAGACGTATTCAAAAAATCTTTGTAAAGCTGAGCTTGAGCTATAAATAGAGATTTAAGCCCCACGCTTTGAACTTGGACAATAATTTGAAGAATTCATCTCCTAAAGCTTGTTTAGACTCTTTCAATGATTGTTGCATCAAACGAACGGAGTTTCAGCCAACTAAAATTGATTAAAACCAACTTGCGAAATGTTATAAGACAGGAATGTCTCTCAAACCTAAATATAATTAATTTAGCACAAAATGGCATCACAAATATTGTATGATGAGGTTAAAGAATTTGCAGCCAAATAAGTTAACAAGATGGAATTCTAGATTAGTAATATTTTAGCAATCACTTTTGTACATTTCTGTATCATATTTTTGTGTTAAGACCATTTTAAAAATTATTTTGTTTTTATTTTTCCAATTCCAAACAAAAACCAATCAAAACAAACATCAACGATAACCCAAATCCAAAAACACACAATTTTTTAATGCACAAGTCAAAAGAGTTTGATGAACAGCCACCTGGCCAAGGTGAGGAAAGAAGGGGGAGACGGGGGAACTTTTGAGGTTTTGCCCCATCAAAGAAAAATGTTAGTTACAGCCCTGAATTTTGATACTTGGTGCGACTAAAGCCTACTTATGATTATTTCGATTTTTTAAACTCCGCTAGTCATGTACTGTATTACATTAATTGAATAAGAGTATGCTTTCTTCACTAATAATCAGTGGTGGCTCGTGAGTAAACCTTAAGAGATGGTGCTCTCTTAAAAATGGTTAAATTATGTCACTGGCGTAGCAACAAACCAAAGACCCGAATGTGAACATTCACATTAGACACCCTCCCCCTTTCCATGTCGTATAAAATATAATGCTAAAACTAAAATGCAGGTTTCTGAAAATACGAATATTTTCAGAATAGTACATGTTACAACTGTATTCTTCCGCAACTTATTTTTACATCCATTACTGTTCCCAGCCTGTGGCCTGGGTCAGTTTTTTATCCAAGCCATATATTTTCCACTACCTGCCGGCTAGGCCTGTCGTAGCTTCATATGTCTTATAATATAACTTAAGACTAGGAAAGGCACAACATCCAGTCTCCAGCCGTTAATTTATCAATGTGAAAGGGTAAACCCACATTTCACCAATGACAAATTTTTGGCCATGCCGGGAGTCGAATCCGGGGCCCTTAACTAAGTAGACAGATATGGTATCGACTGAGCTAAGGTGTTCTTCCACGACTTGATAGAAGCAAAATCGTCAATCACGGCTGAGACGTCCAATTTTCCTGCTATCTCTGCTTATATGTTGAGGGGGGCTAGATGTGATATGGGATCTTGTTTTATGGTGTTCCATAGGTAGTTCTTGATTATATTCAATTTAGAAAATTTCCCGTCTGCTGTTGCTACTGAAGCAGGAATAATTGTCAAAAGAATAAAAAGAAGTGAGCAAACTTGATTAAAGCAAGTTCAGTGAGCTGTCGGTTAGTCGTTGGTTTATTTTTTTTTATTTCTGGCTTTAAAGTTTTGATAAAGTGCATCTGGAAAGATAGATTTTCTGACAAGTCATTAAAATACTGATGTCGTAGTTTGAGAGCATTTTACTTTACTTCTTCATCAGACAAGTCCAGCAATACTTTTGATGCGGAAAAAGGAACACGTCACAAATGCACAGCGCAAAAGCATTATCACTCCGTTGCCAATTTTTTTTCAGTATGCTTATTTTCTCTTGCCTCTCCGTGGTATATTGGTGTCCGCAAGGGGCTGGAGCCCCTTTTGGCTAAGGGCCCGAGTGTAGCAGCATCACCTGCATCACCGTAATTACGCCAATAAATTAGTTAGACAACAGCTGATTTTATATAAACCTTATACCATCCTATATTTAGGTGACAAAATACATTGTAAAGAGTATAAAAGTTTATAAAAGTAAATAAAAGCTATATATTTTAAAAGTATAACAAATCACTTGGTTCTAAGTCGAAGATTGTCCACCGTGAAATACATACACACACACAAGCAAAAAAAAAAAGCTTTTTACACCATCTTGAACACTACACACACAATATACTCTAAGAATTACTGTATCAGTGAGTTTATGGTTTGAAAGAAAAATCTAATCTTCGGTTTTTGTCTGGTATCTCGCGAATCATTGACTGTTCTATATCCAACATGGCCAAAGCATTTAATCTGTCTTCATTAATAGTGTTTCTCAAGTAGGATTTGATTAATGGTCTTCCATTGTTTTTCATTTCAAATTTTTCTTCGAATGATAAAGAAACAAAATTCAGTATTTTAATATTGGAAACTTTTACTAAACACTAAAGCAATCGAAAAGACGAAAGAAAACGCGTCCCACACACTAAATAAATTAACAATTTTCCTTATACCAGCTGGTAATACTAGTAGACCACACTTTAGCTCAGCCCCAAAAACTTGTGAAGGTCGAAGAAAGTGACGTCAGGTTGTCATGGAAACTACTGTGTGACTCATGCAGAGCTCGGGGCGCTTCTGAACCAGCCCAGCACAGAGCTTGTTAAATGTTAACATATGAGCGCTTTATGTCACGCGCTGGCGTAAATACAGTTTTGCTCATTTACTCAATAAAAGGGGGAGGAGGGGTGGAGGAATATAACGATTTTTTAAATTGATTTATGTTTTTCACTCTTTAATGAACAAATATGAGAAAATTAGTATGAATTTCAAAATATGTTTTGTTTCTCCTTTTGCTTTATTTTGCAAGGATTGCTGTGTCCCAGAGCCCTCTTTCACGAGCCGCCCCTGCTAATAATGATAAATTAAGATTTCTCGGTGTAATAAACTTGCTTACAAACTGAAATAATTTAACAAACTCAAAGTTACGCAAGTGGATGTAACGGAATTTGTTATTTTTTAGTTCTGGGCTCCTAGCTTCAAAATACTATATAATAGTGTGTTGTAAAATCATTATTCTCTGTAATTTTACAAAATATATCTTTCTAAAACTTTAATTGAAACAGCCATTTGTTTTATTTGATTTTTAGAGAAACTACATATTTTACTATTGGTTAACTGACTGCATCTACCTAAGTATGCACAAACATTAGTTTGATTTTTAAACTTAATTTGTACTCTTATATAACATATTGGTCGGTTGATCTAGAGATTGTATACTAAAAAACATTTATTATTCACCTGTTGGAGCATATAAAAAATTAATTTTTTTGAAATTGCACGTGTGCTGATACAACACACATAAGTTGATATATAGACTTTATACTAAGTCCCTGTTTAGGTGGGTACTCCCAATAAGGGCCAGATTTTGAATTAATCGACCTTGAAAAACACTATTTTCATCCCACCAAAACTCCTATACAAGCTAAATTCAAAAATTATTATTTTGTGAAATTTCTCTTGTGCTGATATAACACATATTGTTGTGTATTGTGTGTCTTTGCATTTTGCTATGCTCATTTGTTTTGTTGTTATTTATATTGCCATGGGACTGTAGGTTTTATTTATTGTTGTCTAAAATGAAGCGACCGAACAGGGTCCTCTTTTTGTTCATGTGATACATTAAATAATAGTAAAGTCTGAGTTGTTTAATTCAGTGGTCCTCCGGTTGTTAAAAATAGGGATTCCTCAGCCGTCAATCCCGAACACATATGACAAGTTGCTCTAGAGACTCTATACTAAATCACTGTTTAGGTGGATACTCCCAATTAGGGCCAGTTTTGAATGAATTGACCCTGAAAAACACTATTTCCATAGTGCCAAAACTCCTATACAAGATAATTTTAAAAAATTATTATTTTGTGAAATTTCGCTAGTGCTGATATACAGGGTGTGGCTATTAAATAACCGGACTGATGCTGCTCCCAGCAAACTGCGAGCGTGCCGCGACATGTTTGAACATTACTGTTTGTGATGGTCCTTCTCCCACCCTGAGCTCGCTAGACAAGCCAGCAGGTCGCTCAGTTTGACTGTAGTAGTTGATTGAATTAGTCTACGCACTGGTGGTACGTCGGAAAAATGCCAAGTGGTCAGACGGAGCAACGGGTTAACTTCAAGTTTCTTGTTAAACTAGGGAAAACTGCCACAGAAGCTTATGCAATGTTGAAAGAAGTCTACGGGAATAAATGTTTATCCCGCACACAAGTTTTTGAGTGTTTTAAAGGGTTTGAAGAAGGGCGTGAAACGACCGAAGACGATCGGCACCCAGGACGGCCCTCAACGTCATAAACGGTCAAAATCATTGAAAAAAATTGGTAAATTAATTTGCACTGATCGTCGTCTGAGCATCCGAGGGCTTGCTGAAATGACAGGAATCGACACCGAAAGTGTTCGACAGATTTTGCATGAATCATTTAACATGCGGAAGGTTTGCGCAAAAATGGTGCTGAAACTCCTCACTCCCGAGCAAAAGGAATCAAGACAGAACATTTGTAGTGACATCCTAAAGAACATCGCCACTGATCAAGATTTGTTTAGACAAGGTGATTACTTGTGATGAATCGTGGTTTTTTACTTACGATCCCGAAACAAAGAGGCAATCCATGCATTGGAAGAGCCCAAACTCCCCAAGTAAAAAAAAAGCCAGGATGAGCAAATCCAAATTCAAAGCAATGATTGTCTTTTTCGACATTTGTGGCATTGTCTAAGTTCACTGGGTACCCGAGGGTCAGACAATCAATCAACATTGAGGTTCTGACGGCCCTACGTGAGCATGTGAGAAGACTAAGACCCGATTTGTGGAAGATTAAGTCCTGGATCCTCCACCAAGACAATGCACCAGCCCATTCTTCCTTGTCTGTGAAAGCGTTCCTCGCAAAATACAACATGCATCACCATGTTGGAACATCCACCATACTTGCCCGACCTTGCCCCCTGTGACTTTTTTTTATTTCCAAAGGTCAAGTCGGTACTGAGGGGGACAAGATTTGAAAGTGTGAAAGCAGTTAAAGCAAAAGCGACGGAGGTTCTCAACCAGCTGACAGAAGAGGACTTTCAACACTGCTTTAAACAATGGAAACGTCGTATGGGTATGGCGTGGTGTAGGGATCGCCAAAGGGAGTACATTGAAGGCGATAAAACTTCTGCTGTAATTGGTGAAGAATAAAAAGTGTTATGACTTCAGTCCGGTTATTTAATAGCCATATCTCGTAACACATATGAAAAGTTGATCAAGAGACTACACTAAATCCCTGTATATGTGGGTACTCTCAATTAGGGCCTATTTTGAATTAATCGACCCTGAAAAAATCTATTTCCATCCCACCAAAACTCCTATAAAAGCTAATTTAAAAAATTATTTGAAATTTCACTAGTGCTGATATAACACATATTAAAAGTACATCAAGAGAGACTGTAAAAAATCCCTGTATATGTGGCTACTCTCAATTAGGGACAGATTTTGAATTAATCGACCATGAAAACTGTTATTTCTTGTAACCTTGTTACAACCTAATGTGGAAGAAATGGTTTCACTCACCAAAGCCAGCCCTTGTTGACGCCACTGACGTAATACGACCGCACTTCAAATAAACCCGAGAAACACTCTGCTGGACTATCACCATTCTACTGAGCCGGCGTTCGAGCCTTGCTGCTGGCCGTGTTGGCAACTCCCCACTCCCTTCTTCCAGACAAATGAACTTCACTGAGCATGTGCAGTGCGCATTCTAAAAAATTTATAAGATTTGAGTTGTGCACATGACGTTCTACGGCCTACGTGTATGTTTTAGAAAATTCCCCCTCCCAACCTATCCGCGCTCTGGGAGCACATATCATCATGATATATAAATGGTCAGAGTTCAGAGAAGAGACACGCATTGCACTCTAGACATTACGAGGTAAAGGCCAAATTATTATGTAGGCTCGTTGCATTATTCAAAATTATCTTTGGCTATAACTATTTACTTTTCAAAATTAAACGTCTCGGACACTCATACGAGTTTTATGCCTATTTTTGCATTAACGAACCATTATTGTTAAAGTTGGGATATTTTATTGTTATCTTCTTGAATTATATTTCTGTTAAATAACTATGGGGCCACCAGCCCTTTTTTATTGTATTAGCGCCCTTCTGGCCCTGGCGGGTTTTGCTATGCTCTGTCCTTGGGCTACGTCCAAGTTTTGTACTAATTGTTTTTGTCCCTCTCCCTCATCGAGGTGTATCATGTTTTTGCTTAAAAAATTTATAACTCTCTTGTACCTACCACCGAGTATCATTTGTGTGGGGAAATGATTGGGGTAGGTTACATTCTGACCCGTCAAAACTCCTATAAAAGCCAAATTCTAAAATTATTATTTTTTGAAATTTCACTTGTGCTGATATAACACATATGACAAGTTGATCTAGACCCTCAATACAAAATCTCATTTTAGGTGGGTACTCCCAATTAGGGCCAGATTTTGAATTAAATGACCATGAAAAACGTTATTTCTGACCTGTCAAAATTATTTTTGAAATTTTTCTTGTGCTGATATAATACATATGACAAGTTCATATAAAGACTCTATACTAAATCCCTCTTTAAGTGGGTACTCCCAAACTGGGCCAGATTTTGAATTAATAGAGCCTGAAAAACACTTTCTGTCCCACCAAAACTCATCTACAAGTTATATTTAAAAATCATTATTTATTGAAATTTCACTTGTGGTGATATAATATATAGGACAAGTTGATCAACAGACTTTATACTAAATCCCTGTTTAGATGGGCACTCCCAATTAAGGCAACCATTACCTCTTTGTCCATTGGCAGCAGTGTAAAGTGTGAACTGTTTTTCTTTTCATTGTAAAGGCCATATTGTGTTTGTCCCCCTTTTATATGTTTCTATCCACTTTTCCTATACCTTCTTCCAAATATAATAATTATGTATTATTAAACATAGCATTATAATACGTGCTCAATTTTAGAAACTTACTAAGTATAAGGAATTATATTGAGGTGTGCAAAGCTTCAACTTAGTTTCAAAACAAATATAAGCTTAGACAAAAATTCCAGTTTAAAAAAAATATTAAGTTTCATTAATAAAAATAGTGACAGCTAAAATACAACAAATATTAAATTATTTTCATTTTGAGCTCTTATGTACATTACAAATTTAATATTCACATGGAAATAATTCCTAAGTAATTAAATTGTGATGGTAAATTGATATATCATAATAAAACAAAAATTACAAACAACAATGTAATAAAACATCTTCCAGAGTAATTTAGTGCAAAAAGTTGTATAAATAATAGCAATGCCTAAGACATCATAACTGTTTCCAGCTTGTGGCCGGGTAGGTTTAGTAAAATGCCTCCATATTCCGCTATCCTCCCACCACTCTTTCGCCTTAGATTTATTCCATTCTTCTCCTCTTATTTGAACACTTTCTGTTATCTACTCCTCCCACCTCTTTCTTGGCCTCCCTTGCAGTCGATTTACCACATATTTAATTTCAAACACTTTCTTTGTCATCCTCATTACATGCCCATACCATTTAAGTCTTGCCTCCTCTACTAGTTCATGTACTCCAACATCCTCATTACATGCCCACAACATTTCAGTCTTGCTTCCTCTACTATCTCATTAACTCTCTGTACCCCAACTCTTTCCCAGACAACTTCATTCCAAATCTTATTTCTCCTTGCGACAGCTGATATGTTCCTCAAAAAACTTCATTCCCATGACCTCCACTTTCCTAGTCTCTCTTACTTTCATTGCCCATGTTTCTACTGTATATGTGACAATAGGTACAAAGTACGCCCTGTACAAAATCAACTTTGATTCAGCTTCAAGAATATTTTAAATATTTAAGTCCAGTTTGCTTCAAATTGAAAAAGTGGACTTCGCACACCTCTGGGAGTTATGTATATAATCAAATGTAATTATAGAACAAAAATACAAATTTAGATGGGTTTCAATTGTCATGGCAGCTTGCAAACTAACTTTCATGAACTTTTTTTTTTAATTTCAAAGGTAAAATTTACTTTGTTTGAACAAAGATTTGTAGATTTGGGTGTGTGAATACTGTGAGAATACAAAATATGTTACATAAGATACAGTTGATATTTTTAATATCAAATCATTTGTGAAATTAAACCAAAATGTGTCTATAGATAAAGGGAATTTAAAAATAATGTTTATTTTTTATAGTTAAAGATCAAGCACTTTATTATTACTTTTAATTAAGGAGTATTTAGTTTTCAAAGAGATTCAGATTTCTTTTTTTTTTCAACTTGCCAAATAATGAAACTCGGTTGAAATTGAGAAGCTGGAATGGTTTTGGTTGATTACGTATTAATATTTAATGAATATATATTTCCAAACATTTTTCTAATACATATATTTAATGAGTTGGATCTTACTTCCTTTTATGTCTAACAACTCATTAGTAGGCACCAATGTTTATTTAGGACAGTTAGATAACTAAGTGTCAGTTGCACTTATTATACACACCTAAATTTGTGTATATTTTTACTTTAGTGTGAATAAAATATGTCCATTATTTATAAAGGTGTGCTATTACTCAAAAATTCCAATCGAGTTCTAATAGTTGTTAGAGCGTTTATGTTTTTGTTCAAATTTGATTCGAACTGAAAAGTGACTACTCATACATACTTAATAATTTATTTGCTTGTGTTTCTCTTTCCTGTAACTTTTTCACAACATTTTGTACCTAAGAGATCGAAAACAAATCTTTATTAGTTAAAAGGTTTTATAAAAAAAATAGTGATCCAATTTGTGCAGTGTTTGTTAATGTGGTGTTTAAATTATAAAAAATCTCAAATCCTACATTGGTGGTCGCATGGCCTAATGCATTGCTTTCGTGTCAAGACTAGATTGCTGCTGATGGGGAGACTGAGGTTATAATCTCAGTTGGCTGTACTTGGGGTGTTTTTCCCCCAGATGGTTTCTCACTATTCTTCCTCATGAATAGAGGTAAATTTCCTCAAAATTTTATCTTACTCAACACTATTTCACTAGCGTAATTAATGTATGTGTAAGACCCAAGGTCCCAAAAAGGTACTGACACAGTGGAGGGAGAGCAGAGGGAGGAAAAAAGAGAGAGAATATATAAATTGACAATGAAATAGTAAAACAACTTATTTATAGTAAACTAGGAAATAAATAATATTACAACTAATTATGATGATTATGATGGATGGATATTTAATTTAGGTGGAATTTAACTATACATTTTTCAACGAAATAATTTTAATTTCACCATAGTTTAAAATATTTACCATAGTTTTTTTTTAAATAAGTCGAGTATTTAATATCACTACATTAATTCTCAAGTTGTTGCAAGAAACAGAGTTAGTAGCTTGACGCTATCTTTTTATATAATGCATTAATTATAAGTTATAACATTTATACATACAATTAAGTGGTAAATTAATATTCTGGTGTCTAGTTGTTAAGTTTATCTTATAATTATGTTATGCTAAGCCACTGATAAGCAGAATTAAAGCTATAGGTTAATTCCAATTGCAAATCTTCAAGTTTTTTTTTAATCTTAGATCCTTGGCTATCAAAATATTCTTAAGGCTTCAAAGAATTCTAGACTGCAAAGGTCCCATCCTTAGTTTTTTGTACCTACTCCGAATTGGGCTTAAAATAAAATGTATTATATTAAAACAATATAAATTATAGTTAATTTTACACCTTTTTTTATTTTTTAAAAGCAATATTTGGAATTTTGAATGACAAATTTATTCAAATATACATTCACAATGGCAAAGAAGCCTCCTATGAAGTCATCTGTATTGGAGAATTTTACTGCAGTAAATTCATTATTAATAATTAAAATATGTTATCCATTTATGAAGGAGGTGAAGCCTGGATAGTAGAAAAATAGAGGAATCGGAGTCGTAAGGGTTGGCATACCCACTCCGCAGCCCTGGTTCATACATGATAAAAGTTAAACTAATAACAGGTACAAAGAAAATTGGTCTTAGTTAGACTTAATTCGTCTAATTGGCCATGTTTTGTCTTGGACATCTTCTCAGCTTTATTTCCCTCGCTAAAGACAATGTGTGCAGTGGGCCAGGGTGTGTGGTGTTAATGTGCTCAAACAACCCCTTCCTTCCAAGTGAGGTAGTCCTCCCTGGTGGCAGCCTGGTACTCGTCCACCAGTTCCTGGACGACCTCCCGTGAGTTGTCCAACTCCTCAAGATTGTCTCGGAACATGGCTTCCTTCCGGAACTGTTCCAGGAAAGCTTCTCTCTTCCGCAGCTTGTCGTACTGCTGCAGTGCTCGATCAAATAACTAACAAATCAACAACGCATGGTGTCATAATCAATATTTGATAAATACATTTTATTAAGGGAGCCACCTCGATAAGAAAGAAATTTCTGCGTGAACATTCAGCTTTAACACAATATTTATTTCTATGATGCATTATTTCAAACATGGTTTGACCCAAAATAAAGTTAAAAGATTCCAACAGGATCTTTATACTTAACAAGCCTATAATTTGAGTTTTATTAATAGAAAAAAAGATGAGGGAAAATGTGATACAACTTTTTAAGCATATTTGCGGAGCTATAAGACTACGCTTGATGATAAAGGTCTCTAGATTTAAACTTCCTTTAACCAATACAATAATTATTTTGACAGACTAACAAAATCTATTTGAAAACTAGCAGCCAGGTTTCCTTTTTACCTTAAGATTAGAAGTTTCGTAGTTTTCTTTCCCCTCTTTCTCAATGACATGACAAAGGGTGGTTCATGGTGAAGGGTTAAAAGGAGCAAAAGCTTAGACAGAATAGAGAAGTAGTATTTTATACCGTTTATACTTATGGTGATTGATACTTTCTCGATAATTGAGGTGACCGCCTTAATACCAAATATTAGGAAAAGAGGCTTAGAATTTTATGAAAAGAGTAATAGGAGTATGCTTTTTAAATTAGAAGTGAAGTCAAATAAAATAATTTAATAATTTAAAAATATTACCAAAGCTGATTGAAGTTTGAATATTTAACAGTTCATGCTGATGAGTTCATAGAAATACAATAATAATAATAATACCCCCTTTTAGCAACTAAAGGCATATATGTTTTGGTTAAGTTCTTATAATAAATCATTTTCAATATCATCATATTTTGAATCAGGATATGTAGCGCTTTAAGGAAAACCGCATCTGTGGTCTAGTGGTCAGAGTTCTTGGGTTCGATCTCTGGTGCTTCCAGATTTTTCTGTGAAACAGTGGGTCAAATACAGGGTTAAATCAATCTTGTGAGGAGCTACTCGAATGAAAAAGTAGCGTCTCCAGTTTAAAAAACTGAGATTAACAGCTTGAGGGTTTGTTGTGCTGACTACATGACACCCTCTAGCTGCAAATGTTAGTACTATATTCACCAAAATGTGGTGTCCGCTCAGTATAGCTTGCTTATAGCCTGAACCCATGGAGTTTTTTATACAACAAAAACATCTTTTTCCTTTATGAGGTGCATTATGTTATATATGGAAGAAGGTAGAACAAAGAGGGATTTGTTTGATCCATATATTTGTTTCTATCCCTCTCTTTTGTACCTTCTTATAAGAGTACGCAAAACTTCAAAAAGCTAAAAGTATAATCAAATGTTTACTAACTTCGACTTTGACAAACAAAATTTTGCTTAGAAAAATTTGAAGCTTAGTTATTTTTTTTAAATTTCATAGAAATAGAAACTATTTATGTTCTCAAGCACTTACCGACGAGATGATGGTGTGGTTGGCCAGCATGAGTCCGGAAACTCTGTGGGCGCTCTGGATGTAGGGGGACTTGCGGGACAAAGCTACCTGGATACTCGCCGGCCCCCATGGTATGAACTGCGCCAGTTTTCGTTCTCGGATTCTTTGCAGTGATTTGTGAACTTGTGTTGGATCAACTTCACCCTAAGAAAACACATGAAAAGACATCCTGTTCTATTATTTAAAGTCTAAAAACAGCTTTATGTTAAATTTTTTGTAATTTTGTGCCAAAATGTTGTAACGATACTGATTTGGGCCCCTCTCACGTATTAAAAAAGTCATGGATAAAGTACATATTTCTTTAAGTGTTGTATGTAAAATATTTTTTCAATACTTCATCCATGGAGAATCACACACTTTTCAGAAAAGATGGCAATATATTGCACCGTCAAAACAAATTCAACTCTCTAGTATTTACCAAAAAAGCAAGTGATGCTAGCTCCCTATACCCAATAGGAAGCTAGCCTTCATAACACCTGTCGCCAGGACTCTTTCGATTTGTTGGTTCTGACACTGGTCACGAGCGGTCCAAGGGGCAAGGGGTAGGTCATATATAAGCTGCTTGTGCATATGAACACAGAGTGTGCCAATACAAATTATACACAGTGCCGGTTGCATAAATCTAACAAATTTTATCTTATGTGCCTGTAGCATAAATATAGCAGTAGCAGTAATTTACAGTGCCACTAACTGAAATCTGTAGTTCAACTAAGTTGTATCATATAACTTATATTCAGTGCTGAAGATAAAATAACTTTAGTAAATCGTGTGCAACATTAAAGGTCTTATTTATTCAGTTAAAATATCACACATAATTCTGTATCAATATAATTAGCACTCGATCATTAATTAAACATCAATATAATCGACGCATAACGTGGACCGATTAAGTCAATATCACAACAATGTAAATCCGAAATTGATGTTCACACAACAAAATATTTAAATAAATACATGTTGGGATATAGCCTAATTTATTAACTTTGGATGAAATCTGTTAATCATGTTTGCAAATATACCTAAAGTTGTATAGCTTTAATAATATCTTCATGATGCAAGACCTGCCTCGGTGGCATAATTAGCTAACGCGCTAGTTTTATGTTGAGCTAGACTGTCGAGGACAGGGAGGCCGAGGTTAAAATCCTGCTCGGGTGAATTTGTGGTGGTTTTCTAATATGGTTTTCCAATCTCCCTCCATGCATATGTGGGTTAAATTCCTCTATACTCAACCTTCCCAACTCCTAGCCCATTAGCATAGTTAGCACTTAAGCTTATAACCCGAATGGGTATTAAGATGAGGTGCTAATCATTATTATAATATCCATGACGTAGGCCTGCCAGCAAAGCCATACTGACAGAGCGGCCGCCACATGTTGGCGCAGATAGTGCGTTTAGGAATATAGGGTGTCATGTGGTCAGCACACCAAACCCTTAGGCCGTTAATCTCATGTTTTCTAGACCGGAGCTGCTACTTCTTTATTCAAGTGGCTCCTCAATTATCCTAACGAGGCTCTGAGTTTACCAGACCTACTGCTTCAAAGGAAAAATCCGGAAAGGTTGGGGATCGAACCCGGGACCTTTGGATATGTAGCCAGGAACTTTTACCACTAGATATGCAACATATATTCCACCCCCAAACATCAAAAAATTTTATCCATTTAAATATTCTTCCTTCAATTAGGCTAAGGGAATATTTAAAAATATTCTGTTTTACTTTGCTTTTAGTTAAAAAAAAGTAAACTTCTGACTTTGCACAGCCCTAGGTATCCCATTACGATTAGGTAGACACAGGATTGTGTTTGACACCTTAGCTAAGTGGATAATGTGTCTGGCTACTGAGCTAAGGGTCACGGGTTCAATTCCTGGCATGGTTGAATATTTATCTATGATGAAAATATCGGTTTACCCTTTCACAGTGATAAAATGACGGCAGAGTACTGGATGTTGTGCTTGTCCTAGTCTTAAGATAGATTATAAGGAATATAAAGCTACGATAGACTTAGAAAGCCGATAATGGAAAATATATGGCTTGAATAAAAAATTGACCCAGGCTCAAGGCAGGAAACAGTAATGGATGTAAAGTAAAAACACTGGATTTTAAAAAGAGCCTGTGTGTTCTTACCTGGATAATGTTGAGTATGGAGATGTAGCAGTGAGCCGCACTACGGTCATGAACTGTGGATACCATCATGTTCTTTGGGTTGCAGCAGTCGCCTCATTACATCCAGAACCGTCGTCTTTCTCACAGACGCCCCCTGAAATAGCACATACTTTATTAATATTCAACTAAACTAGGAACCACCTGCTTCGATGGTTGGGTCACTCTAATAATAAACTGACTGCCGACGAAGGGTTGAATCATTTACTTCTCAAATCAGAATTTTAAATTTTCTTTCGAATCATTATTTCTTGGGGGTACGAGGCAAGTTAAAATAAAAATATTTAAAATTGAATTCAAAAAAGTTATCTAAGGTTTGACACCAGTGAACAATGGTATTTTGTTTGTCACGCCCTTAACATCATAAACAAAGAGAATGCTTTTATTTAGCATATTGGCCCAAAAATAAGCAGCAATTTTTTCCAAGAAACAGCTCTCATAGAACTCTAATGTGGCCTATAATCACACTCATAGATAATACACATTCAATTTTGTACCTATAGGATATGCATGTTGTTAAATTGATATATTTCAAAGTTAATAACCACCACTTTTAAAAAATAGATGAACCTTGATAGTTGGCAAAATTATTTAAAAATAGATGAACCATGAAAGTTGGCAAAGTTATTTAAAAATAGATGACGAATGACTATCTTATTTGTGTGTACAATATTTGAGCCATAATAAAATTAGTTTCTTCAGCGCATTCTATCGGCAATATATCTTTTTGGTAAAGGGAACTTAAATATTTCGAGTTAGATTTTGTTTCAGTATGTTGTTCAAAATATATTCTATTGTGAGAACAATAATTTAGTGTGCATGACGAATAAATTTTTTGTCACCGTACTCTCAAAGTGTATCATTATTTTTTAATCTCCAAGTGATTTCATTTTGAGTATGATAACTTACTTTTTTATTTCCAAGTGACATTTTAAGTGTAAATAGTGTGGGTTTTTTTTCTCTTAAAGTGGGATAATTAAAAAAAAACTTTCATTCGCATGCGACTAAACACTCGGTAGCTCTAAGAAGCTTGCTTAAGTTCACCTCACATAATAAAACCTCGCGCTCACAGACGCCATCCTGATATAATTACTTTATTTTATGTTATTTATTTAAGCTATTTAATTTACACTTTCTGAACTGACTGATCTTATCAGCACTCGAGAATTTATATTAGCGTGAACGAAAAGGCCCACCAATTTTTTCGGTAAAGGTATTTTTATATGCCACAATCAACTTGGGACCGACGGCTTTACTCCCCCTTCAAAGGACGTTGGAAGTCGTGCTAATAATTTTTATAGCTTTAAAAAAATACCCCAAAAAAAAACCTGCCGACCTCAGCTGGGTTTGAAGCAACGAACACCGGGTCCTGAGGCAAGATCACTGAGGTTAACCCTACATGATAAAGATCTACTTTATAGCATATCCACGAACGTTGTATAAGATGGAAACACAAAACTTACCTCTTATTATTATCCTTATTATTATTATTATCATTATTATCATTATCATTATCATCATCATCATCATCATTATTATTATCATTATCATTATTATCATTATTATTAGTAGTAGTAGTAGTAGTAGCAGTAGTAGTAGTAGCAGTAGTAGTAGTAGTAGTAGTAGTACCGCATCTTACTACCCGTTCGGGTTATACGCACTTATGCTAATGTGTAATGGTAGGGTGATTGTGAGATGAAATGGAAGACCTACAGTTTAACGTGGAATCCGAACCACGGTGGAGGCTTGGCATTCCCCACATTCACAAGATGTCTTGTCAGAGGTGAAGGAAGGGTTTGGTAATCAGATAAATTTATGCCGGGACCGAGGAACTTACCTCTTGGTCTGTGGTCAGTGGAGTGTAACCTGTCATCAGGAAGTGAAGACGTGGGGTGGGGATGAGTGGAGCGATCAGACCAATCAGATCATTGTTCATGTACGAGGGGTAGCTAAAAACATCATTAAAACAGCTTTACACTGAAACTTGTGTTTATATATTAAACAAACTGATAATTTATAGGAGATTTTAAAATTAAATTCAAAGTTCAAATTTGAAAAAATTCTCAAAAGTGAAAAAAAATGCAACCATTAAAATTTTACCTGTTCAAAACCATTACTACTACTCACACTCGACAGTTAAACTTGTTATATTAGATAAAAAGAGTTATGTGTTATTAAAAAACATTAGATTAGTTTTTGTATCCTAGACCTGTAAATTATCAAGTATTAAATGTAAGTCCTTCAACATGTTCATGCAACAATAATTCAGCTTGTCAAAATTAAGCTGTGAAGAGCACCATCTGTTGTGATAATTATAAACTATTTCAATAATCATATATCTTCAGTCCTCAAAGTTAAAACATTTGTTACATATTATCTGAGGGTGTGTATAGGCTATACAAAAGTTTTATAAAGGCTGTTTTTTTTAAAAAAAAGTGCAGCCTATTTTCCTGTCAATATGGTAATATTTAATAAGAATTTACTTTACCTCACAAGAATTATTATAAAAATATATTAACATTGTGGGATTTTCAACGGCCCAAGACCCTATAATTATTTTTTTAGTTTGGTTTGATTCGAGTTATCAATTCAAATAATATAAAATTCAAATCAATATCTATTTATCAAAGCTTCACAAATCCCTAGTTTTTTCTAAAACAAGATCCGTTACAATCGGTTGGTTCTAGACTAGACTTACCGCAATGTGGTGGTGCTGACAGACATGATGGTGGACACGAGCTTGTTGATCTGTGTGAAAGAAGGGTTCTGGATGTGTAGCCTGTCTGTGGCGATTCTGTTGAGAGCAGTGTTGTCCAAAACGACCACACAGTCGGCACTCTGTGTCAGTCGCTTCAAGGTTAGCAGGGAGTTGTAGGGTTGGACCACCACATCACTACACACACAGTCCTTACATTAGGTGTATCGAAACAACTGAAAGTATATGATTAATTAGGATTGATGGCAGGAGTGGTGCGAAAATTCAAAAACTTTGCCTCTGCATCAACTTCAACTTCTATTTTAAGTAGGTGACCTGGCGGTCTAGGGGTAAGGTGTCAGACTTCTGTGCTGGGGGTCCAGGGTTCAATCCTCAGTATCGGCACAGATTTATCTGATTGCCAAACCCTTCCCTCCCCTCTGACAAGACGTGTATTAATCACAACTTGTAAATGTGGGGAATGCCAGGCCTTCCACCGTGGTTCGGATCCCACGTTAAACTGTAGGTCCTCCATTTCATCTCGCAATCACCCTACCATTACACATTAGCGTAAGTGTATATAACCCGAATGGGTAGTAAGACGTGGTGCTAATAATAATAATAATAATATTTTAAGTACCCAATAGACCAGACTGCCAATGACATATGTCAAGGTTTGAATCTCGGTTGGGTGTACTGAGAGAGGTTTTATCCATGCTACCTCCATGCAAATGCAGATACACTTCCTCTAAATACAGCTTTCCTCATTCCTAACTTATTAGCATAATTAACGAGTATAACCTGAACAGGTAGTATAATAAAATGCTAAAATAAAATTCTAAATTTAACAATTAAAGCTCCGCCAATGAAAATATTTAAAGTTAAAACTAAATATGGGTCAAATTTAGAGGAAATGTACCCATATATCAAGGTCAACAATAAATAGAAAAGAAATGAAACTAGTCATATAATGAGGACTTTATGAGGTTTGAGATATGAAAGTTGTTGGTATTCTAGAAATATGTCTTGTTTGGTTTATTAATTATAGAGATTATCTAAAAATTTATAGAACGCGTCCATTATTACTTTCTTATAGCTTTTTGTAGTATGTATGAAATAAAGTGCATGGAGCAAAAACAATTGGTAATAAATAAAATGATAGAATATTAGGCAAATGGTAGAGCACAAATAAAAGTAAAAACACTAACACATATTTACACACACATGAATATTTTGATGCTATTATAACATCTTCCTCAGGAAGGAAGGAATATTATTACCAATTATAGATTTTTGTAAAATTGGTATTTTCACTGTTAATTAAACAGGCTTTTACCATTTAAATCCATTAGTGTTTCCCGCCTGTAGCCTGTTGTAGATTCATTTGCCTTATAATTTAACTTATGACTATAAAATACTCGGCATACAGTCCCCGGCTGTTAATTTATCACTGTAAAAGGGTAAACCCACATTTCACCAATGATAATTTTTTGGCACAATCTGGGAATCAAATCTGGGTCCCTTAGCTCAGTAGAAAGACCAGTTACCAACTGGGCAAAGGTATAGGACTGTTAAATAATTAATTAACCAAAGAGACCAAATGTAAATACATATTGTAATTTTTTTTTCTCACCATTGTGGCAACATGAGTTTCTACTTTACAAATAACGGGCTTTCTATGAAAAATTGAACTGTTAATAAAGATGCAGCAGCTTAGTGAAATCAGTCAAAAAGATGGGTTTGGGAAACTTAGTCTACTACACATGCATATTAATAACCTGATTTCATCTTGGTTGGGGAACACGCTGTAAGTCTGGATCAGTTTCTTAGGGAAGCGATCAGTGAGACGCTCCAGAAGGTAGGACCCCATTCCAGATCCAGTACCTCCAGCGATGGAGTGACATAATACAAAGCCCTGGAACATATATCAGAGTCACTTAAAAAAGAGGGGTTTGTGAAAACTTGAATCAAAGCTAGAGGTAAAACCTTTAAGAGAAACTTGGAAGCTTTATCGGCTCGGTAGGGGTGTGCAAGGCTTCGAAAACTTCGACTTCGCTTCGAGAGTAAATTCCAAATTTGACAATTACAAAGATTCATAAAAAAGAGTTAAAACACACATTTATGTTTATTTTTTTAATGTTCTACTATTTCCATCACAGATTAGTTTTAGGTGTAAAAACATCTGAAATAAACAATTCATTATATTTTGTGATAATTTAATTTTTAATTTTATTATGTTTGGAATATAGCGTTTTGTAAATTATATTTAATACCCAATTTACATATTTATGCAAAGTATAATATTAGTATACAGTATTACACATGTTTTTAAATAATTTAACTTTGATTCAGCTTCGGGAATAGCCCATATTCTTTGATTCAGCTTTGCTTGAAATTGAAAGAATGGACTTTGTACACTTTTAAGACTCGGCAAATTCAAACATGTTGTATAAATAAACATTTCTGTGCTTTAGTGTGTGTTTGTCTGGTGATAAATTTCTTAGGGTTTTCTCTTAGATTTACTTTTATGAATGTTGCTTGTGAAATGTATAGGTGCTATATGTTCAATGTAAGAATAGTAATGCTATTGCCATTTTAAAAAAAACTGTTTTACTTCATTCTAATTTTTTATCCAATTATGATAATTTGATTTTAATGGCCGGAGCTGGTTACTAGCACATGCATGGACCAATTTTAACTTAATTTGGTGGGTATCGTCTTTGAACCTTGGCCAAAACAATTATGTATATAATTTTGTTTTTAAAATTCTTATTATAATTGCAAGGATCATGCTTTAAACATAAACAACAGGTATTTTTCTACGAATATAAATACAAAAGAATTAAGTATTAATTGTTTTCTAACTTGATCACTAAGGAAGAATATACAACTTAAAATCCAAGGGGAAATTAAAGGAGATATTTTAACTTGAAATCTTAAGCCTGTAGTAATGATAATAACATGCTCACTGCTCACAAAAATACTAGTTTAAATAGTTAGGTTTTAAAAGTATATTTTTAGACTGCTCAGTTCAAACTCGGTATGATTATATATGTGAGAGCTTTCTAGGAAGTATGCTCAAGCTCAACTCAAAACGAAAAAACTAGAGTTCACAAACCCCTGTAAGAGATTAGGCCTGAGTTGTAACTTTGATAAATCAGGAACTAGAGACAGAACTAGTGAACCCACCTCAAGACTGTCGCTTCCGTCGGCTTCTCTGTCGATAATATCAAATATTTCCTCCTGGAGTCGCTCCCCCTGGCTGTGCCCCGAGGCCCAGTTGTTTCCGGCACCACCCCCGTGCTTCGACAGGTAGATGTTCTCGGGATTGTACAGCTGCAAACATAACAGCAACTCCACATTTGTCATCTCAGCTCACTTCATCATTCAACTTCTGCTTTCATTTTCATTAATATCGCTTGGGTTATTAGCACCCGAGACCATAAAGAGAGCCGAACTGTTATAGAAGTGGTTCTCAAACTGTGGACTATGAAAGTGTACCAGGTGGTCTGCAGATTTGACATATTTGTGCTTGTCATAATTAGTGGTGGACTGGACCACCGGAAAAATGAGAGATACCCCGGTGAGCTGGTTGATTTGAGCTGCCACAACTAATTTAAACTAAAATAAAACTATCTATTCATTAATGATTTTTTTTTATCAAAAGTTCCAGTGAGTAAGTCAGAGGTGTCCACATAATACATAATTTGTGAAGATATATCATGGAATTAAATGCAAAACATTTCCCCTTTATTGTTTATTGTCGTTGTTTATAAACAATTCCTTAAAGATGAACGTAAAATCATTTTATTGAATACTGACTGTTACTAACTTTTAATATATACATAAGTAGCATGTTTAGTAAAGTTTTACAAACTTAAAAATAGAATCCCAGCTATTGTCCAACCATTAAGAATTCTATTTTGCTCAAATCAGTAGAAGCTAATATTTTAAGAGGACACTAATAGCAATGCAATCATTGATAAAGTAAATTAATTACCTTGGCATTAAATTAACTTATAACAAAATTATAAATACTTCCCCCCACCACTTCAGCTTACAATGAAACATAGCTTTAACGGTATTTATGAATGTATGTTAGGGGCCGTCATATTAATTTGTAGTCCTGGGACGCTTTTAGTCTGCCAGTTCAGCTATGGTCATAATAGTAATAATATAATGTTAACCATCATTTGATACACAGCTCACCTTTGCATAAGGTGAGTTCATTATTGAGTGGATGACACGAGGCTCAAGGTCTAATAATACAGCTCTGGGGATGTAGTGCTCATCATCTGCCTGTGGATAATGAATTAACTATAGCTTAAATATCAACTAAACATAATTCAAACTACAATATTATAAATATAAATACTATCATTTAACACATATGTACATATAGTGATGGATATAGTTGTTAAGCATGGTTGTGTCCGTATCTATCATATTATTAAAATTGAAAAATGACATTTAGACACCGAAATCAAATCTAGGTCCTTGTGCTTAGTATGCTAATGCTCATACTATTGAGCAATCCAAGTGTCGTCTTGTGCCCAGACTATCTTACAATATGAGTGAAGAATGACCCTGGGCACGAGATGACTCCTGGATTGCTCAGTGGTTAGAACATTGGAGTACTAAGTCAAAGGTCCTGGGTTCTATTCCCGTGTCAAGGTTTCATTTTTAAACTTAAGAATATTCATATAGTGCTTGACTTAGTCCATAGCTTGATGACGAGCAATTGAATTAAGATTCATTTATCATTTTACAAAATTTTATCTGAGTTATTCAATGTGCACTTTATCAAACAACTGATTATATCTGTACATGATTTATAAACTAACTTAAATATTATAGAAAAAACCCAATGCCCAGACCCCTAGGCCTTAACTCATCACTAAACCCAATATTTACCCAATGATAATTTTTTTCATCCATGCTGGGAATCGAACCTGAAACACTGAGCTCAGTAAGCCAACACATTACCTACTGAACTAAGGTGTTGGTCTACCTTAATATTGATTGCTATGTTTTAACGTAAGTTTTTTCTAGCACAAGCATCGTACTACCCTTTCAGGTTATATGAATATGTACTAATTATGCTAATGAGCTAGGGATGAGGTTGGTTGCATTTAGAGGAAGTGTACCCACATTCGAGTGAAGAGAGAATAGAAAACCATTTAGTAAGCCCACGATCAATACATATGACCAGGATGTGAATTACAATCAGTTATTGGCAGTCTAGTCTTTTGCAAGAGTGATGCCTTAGAACATGCGGCCACTTAAGTGGGTTCCTAGGACTTATAAAACGACTTAATATAAGTATAAGGGATGAGGAAGACAGGTATTAAAGAAAGTGAACCCACAAAATTGCATAAGGTGAGTTCATTATTGAGTGGATGACACGAGGCTCAAGGTCTAATAATACAGCTCTGGGGATGTAGTGCTCATCATCTGCCTGTGGATAATGAATTAACTATAGCTTAAATATCAACTAAACATAATTCAAACTACAATATTATAAATATAAATACTATCATTTAACACATATGTACATATAGTGATGGATATAGTTGTTAAGCATGGTTGTGTCCGTATCTATCATATTATTAAAATTGAAAAATGACATTTAGACACCGAAATCAAATCTAGGTCCTTGTGCTTAGTATGCTAATGCTCATACTATTGAGCAATCCAAGTGTCGTCTTGTGCCCAGACTATCTTACAATATGAGTGAAGAATGACCCTGGGCACGAGATGACTCCTGGATTGCTCAGTGGTTAGAACATTGGAGTACTAAGTCAAAGGTCCTGGGTTCTATTCCCGTGTCAAGGTTTCATTTTTAAACTTAAGAATATTCATATAGTGCTTGACTTAGTCCATAGCTTGATGACGAGCAATTGAATTAAGATTCATTTATCATTTTACAAAATTTTATCTGAGTTATTCAATGTGCACTTTATCAAACAACTGATTATATCTGTACATGATTTATAAACTAACTTAAATATTATAGAAAAAACCCAATGCCCAGACCCCTAGGCCTTAACTCATCACTAAACCCAATATTTACCCAATGATAATTTTTTTCATCCATGCTGGGAATCGAACCTGAAACACTGAGCTCAGTAAGCCAACACATTACCTACTGAACTAAGGTGTTGGTCTACCTTAATATTGATTGCTATGTTTTAACGTAAGTTTTTTCTAGCACAAGCATCGTACTACCCTTTCAGGTTATATGAATATGTACTAATTATGCTAATGAGCTAGGGATGAGGTTGGTTGCATTTAGAGGAAGTGTACCCACATTCGAGTGAAGAGAGAATAGAAAACCATTTAGTAAGCCCACGATCAATACATATGACCAGGATGTGAATTACAATCAGTTATTGGCAGTCTAGTCTTTTGCAAGAGTGATGCCTTAGAACATGCGGCCACTTAAGTGGGTTCCTAGGACTTATAAAACGACTTAATATAAGTATAAGGGATGAGGAAGACAGGTATTAAAGAAAGTGAACCCACAAAATCGCTGGGAAACCACAGTAAAAATCACACGTGGACAAATACCCCTCAAAGCACCCAGCCAAGATTTGAACCTAGACCTTCACTATTAATCCAGTCCAATGCGAGTCTGACATCTTAGAACATGTTAACACTGGTGTAAGCAAGATAAACCGTAACGGCATGTACAGTAGCCCCATGGCTTCTTTGGTGCTGACTGACAGCTGACAGTCAACATTTAGTGATATATCTAAATTTTGACTGTCAAAAGTGACAGCTGCTAAACACATGTTTTTGAAGATCATCTGGTTCGGCATAGGGATACGTAATTTGGTATGGTAATTTTTTAAAGCTGACAGTCAGCACCAAAGAAGCCATGAGGCTACTGTAACATAAGCCCAACTTATTACTATGTAGTCTATCATCAGTTGTCTCAGTCCTGGTTATCTCATCTGACATTCTCAACTGTAATGAGAAGATCACGGTAAGTGGCTTTTCCTTAACGGTTTTCTACCTCTCCCTCCACACGATTGTGGGTACAATATCTTCCTGCCTCATCCATACTCTGCTAGAATATCCCAAACGGGTAGTAATACGTGCATTTTTTTAGATCATCTGAAGGAGATATTTAATTATAAGCTTACCTGATAAAAGAACACATCCTTACGATCTGTTCCATCCATCGCAAAGTCCTCCAAGATGCCATCAGGACTTATTCCATGCTCTTCGCAAAGACGTTTCCAAAATTCAAAGCCAACTATACACAAGAAAAAATGATAAATAATTATTTCATCTTTTAAAATATTTCAACAACACAAGCATAGACCAAACTTTAAAGTGCACTGCAAATGCGTTCCAGAAGCTGAACTATACACCTTCAAGAATGGATGTCAATATCCAGTACAGTTGAAATTCTTTTAAGTCTGGGATGTTTTGTATCTGCCGCCATTTGTTTTAAGTTTTATTCTACCTTGTATGACAAATTAATAAGTGCTACAGTAGCCCCATGGCCTTTTTGGTGCTGACTGACAGCTGACGGCTTTGAAAAGTTACCAGACCAAATTATGTATCCCTACGCCAAACCATATGATCTGCAAAAATATGTGTTTAGCAAGCTGTCATTTCTGACAGTCAGCACCAAAGAAGCCATGGGGCTCCTGTATGTTGAGTGATATGCCAAGCCTAGAGCTTGGGCACAAGGGCTATATAAAGGGTTCTTTGGAGTCGAAATTTGTGGTCCGATACTTTTCAAGACTAAAGAGTTTCAACTGTATTTTCAAAACGTGAAAGCAGGGAAAGCGATTCTGAGTTCACAATAATTCCGATCCCAGGTGACAACCTAATTTATATTAAGTGCCTTGGGGGGGATTACAAGAATGCTCATCATATGCTGCAATTCTGTTTTGGGAACTAGTTTGTCTTAAGGTATGATTTCGAACCTCACCGTCAAAATTGTGTGCTGCCAAGGTGATGAAGATCACTACTGCTCTAATGTAATTAGTGGGAACACATTTATTATAATTATTATTATTAGCACCGCGTCTTACTACCCGTTCGGGTTATACGCAGAACACATTTCAAACTCCACCACTGCTGCCTGTGTAGCGCTACCAGTACATCGCCGCGTGGGCAGCAGGGCCACCCGGCCGCACCAGGAGCAGTCTGATGGCCTGAAGCCACGCTGCTGCAGTTGTAAGTTGTATACTGTGCGTTAAAAATGTATTTTCCTCTTCAGATGACGAAAAGCTAGTGGAGTTTGTATCAAAATACCTAGTTTTATACTATGTAAGTGTGGCTGGTTATAAAAACACCCTTCTTCTTTACTATTTGTGTAGTTATCTTTTCTGGATGTACTTTTTGTATTTCATTAATAAAGCTAGTAGCAGCAAGTTTTCATCGCCTTCTTCTTGTTGCAATTTTATTAATTTCAGATTATTAGCAGCAATAGATGTTGCTCAATATGTCTCTCTCTGGTCCAATATACCGTGCCACCACTGATTATGAAGCGAGGGACGACGACCACCAAACCGCCAAGACGGTAGTGCCAGGTCTGCTCTACTTTGGCGGTGGCAGCATACTGCCAAGTCAGGGAGATTCGAAATCGGACCTTTAGAGTCGAGTGTTATTAGATAATTGGCATTTGAATTATCGGTTGTCTTAGGCGTCAATTTCGCAATAGACTAGACTGCAAATGACAGGGAGATAGAGGTTTGAATCCCAGTCGGATTTACACTGAGAGTGTTTTTTTTTCCTAAATGGTTTTCCACTCTCACCCCACAGAAAGGCAGGTCCACTTCCTTTAGATTCAACCTTAATCATCCCTTACTCATTAGCATAATTAATATATAACTGTATAAGCTGAACAGGTAGTAAGCGGTGCTAAAAAAACTGAATTATGGTCAGCAATAAGTGTACTTAATATGTTGATACAAAATCAAAAATAACTGAATTCCAGCTATGGAAAAAAACAAGATGGAATTAACATGCAATTTTAGAAATTATAAATTTTTCTAAATATAAACTGAATCATCATTGGGTTTCTAATCTTAAAAGAGGTCAATCAATAAAATATCTAGAGCTTAAGCTTGGGGAAGGCCAGAGAGAATATGTCGATTTATATATATTCAGCATATATATGTATATGATGAATTTGAGCTAAGGTCGCCAAACATTCCTGATGTAGAAAGACTATTTTTAGAGCCTGTCTCACATCCATAAGCTGTTTCTTTGAGGGGACATCTTTTGTCCCATAGAAACTGTTTATATATAGTGGTAATAATGCTTGATTTACAAGGTGTGAGTTAGTTTGCGAGAGAAAAAAATTATTTTTGGTAAAATGAGGGTTTCCCCTTTCACAGTAATCCATTAATGGCCCAGTGTTGGATGTTATGTTTGCTCTATATATTTAAGTTAACTTGCAAGTTGTGTAAGGCTTACTGATATAGTCAGTTCAAAAAGTGCATATTTAATAACTCATAAAAAAAGATTACCTAAGTGATTTGGCCAACTTCTTTACTGGCCACTGGCCTTCCCCTATCAGGCATATAAGTCGGGCGCTGGCGCCGTCTGAGCGCACAGGTCAGTAGCACATTGGTTGAATTTGGTTGTTGGCATTAGTCAATTAATTGATACTTTTATGATACTGTAGATTTTTGGGATGTCGAAAATGAGGTGTGATCAAAAAAGTGTGAAGTTTGTTGATATGCATAGAAAGTGTAAAAATTTATAGAATGTGTACAATCCTGATTTAAAAAAATAGAGATGCTCAACTGGCTTTTTTAGAATATATTCCATTAAGTGAACATGACATACGTTAGCTACTATCTTACTGGATAGCCAGTAACTCACACCGTGTAAACCAGCATTCATCATAGTAGGCCCAACTCAACTCCCGACTTGCATCTGCTTTGTGTGTGTGTGTGTGTGTGTGTGTGTGTGTGTGCGCGTGCGTGCGTGCAAGGTGTGGGAATAAAAGTGAAAAAGAAAAGACCAAGATATGTAAAAAATGTGTGCAGTGCATTCATATTTGAATGATTACTCGACATTTTCCGCCGTGACGATGGGGGACAAAGTGACAAAGTTTCTTGTTATTAACTATAGTATGTCCCTATTATGACAGAACGAAGATTTGTGCACATTGCTTTTCTGTGAAGCCGTTCTAAAATGGTCAAAAACAGCCTATTCAATGCAGTTTTTATCAAAAAATAATTTAATGTTTCAACAATGTTTGATATTAGGAGCGTCTATTAACTCTTTATCTCCATTAATGTTTAATCAGAAATGATCCACTTGCAACAGTGTTTGTGTGGATTTACGATATCAAGCCGACTATATAAGAGTTGATTGGCATGTGATGCACACTTTTAAGAAGACTTGATTTAGAGATTAAGTTTATTTTTCCATCATTGCTAACAAATTTGAAAGAATGTTTACCATTTTAAATTTAGTTTTATTATTATTATTATTATTATGCCTATATAGCAAAAGAATTACTGTAAAGCAACGATAAATTCGGGTCAAGAATGTTTTCGGTCATTTTACTACCCAACCATATAAATCTTTTGTAATGCGCCTATTTTTTGGCAAGAAGTAGTAACCAAGAGACCGCCAATCTGATGTTATTATTTAACAATATAATTGTTTTTACAATAAAAAAATTAAATCAACCAGGCTTAACCTAACCTTCCCAGTCTATGAAAATTAAATTACTAATATTTTCTATTAAGTGACCATAAACTTATCTACCTACAGATTCACTACGTAACAAGTTACCTTTCATTAGTTAAGGGGTATCCAATACTTTGAAGTTTAAAGCTCAATTAGAGGCATCTAAAGTTAAAAATATTTCTATAGTTTTCCAATACCCACGTTGCACGAAGCAGTAGTGACGACTGACGATAAAGGTCACATTTTCAAGAAAGTCAGATCTGACATTTCATCTCAATATTATGACATTGGTGAAATGAGGGCTCATTTTATTAGTCAGAAATGTATATGTATAGGTTAGTGAAGTATGTCTGGATACAGCAAAGTATGAGCTTCAAGATCGATCGATACGAGGTGGTTTGTCAACTTAAAAACAATTTTGGTAGGTTACTTTATGTTTGGTAAACTTACTGATAAGGTTGGGTTAGTTACCTAGATTTATAAACTTACTTTGATTGCCACATTGGCCCAGTTGCAGAGTTATCATTTCACAAGGCATTTCTTATTAAAATTTCAATATAATTTAGCCAAATATTAATCAAGAGCAAATAAGTTCACGAAAGCTTAAAAAAAAAGTATTTGTAATTAAATCAAATTGGCAGCGGGCTGAAAAGCAGCACATCTACAATAAACTAACAGTTTTTATCCAACACTGGAAAAACTAATAAAACTAACAATATAATATAGTTCGAAAAGGAATCATAGATAGCGCATAAAAGCAGATTTGGTTATAAATCACATCATAGCGACCGCCACAGAAAAAATAATAATTCAACCAAACAAATTATAACCAGATATGAGTGTATATTAAAGAGTAAATTATTTATTAATATATATTTAATAAGCATAATTAAACAAATAGTTCTCAAAAATCGCCAAGTTTAAGGTGCCAGAATTTCTATATTTGAAATTGCCCCAATAATTTAACAGTTTTTATTCCACATTGGCTTTGAACTTATATCAGACATGCAACTAGTCTAAAATCACCAATTTTAAGGTGCCACAGTTTCTATATTTTAAATTGCGGTACGAGCACACTTGGTGGTGTAGATAGTACTAAATACCTACAACAACCCTACACAGTCGTGGAACCTGGATCCTCTGGGAATTGTGAGATATTTGGCTTTGAACTTATATCAGGCATGCGACTAGTCCTCTAGAATCGCCAAGTTTAAGGTGTCACAGTTTCTATATTTGAAATTAAGGCACGAGCACACTTGGTGTAGGTATTACTAGGTGCCTACAACACACCTAAAGAGTCGTAGAACCTGGATCCTCTGAAAATTGTGAGATATTTTACTTTGAACTTTTATCAGCTAGCCTCATAAAATTTCCAAGCTTAAGGTGCCACAGTTTCTATATTTGAAATTGCGGTACGAGCACACTTGGTGGTGTAGATAGTACTAAATACCTACAGCAACCCTACACAGTCGTGGAACCTGGATCCTCTGGGAATTGTGAGATATTTGGCTTTGAACTTATATCAGACATGCAACAAGTCCTCTAGAATCGCCAAGTTTAAGGTGCCACAATTTCTATATTTAAACCTTAAACATGGCGATTTTAGACGACTAGTTGCATGTCTGATATAAGTTCAAAGCAAAATATCTCTCAATTTCCAGAAGATCCAGGTTCCTCGACTGTGTAGGTGTGTTGTAGGTACCTAGTACTACCTACACCACCAAGTGTGCTCGTGCTTTAATTTCAAATATAGAAACTGTGGCACCTTAAACTTGGCGATTTTATTAGGCTAGCTGATAAAAGCTTAAATTAAAATATCTCACAATTTCTAGAGGATCCAAGTTCCACTGTAACCTTGTTACAACCTAATGTGGAAGAAATGGTTTCACTCACCAAAGCCAGCCCTTGTTGACGCTGTTGACGTAATACTACGACCGCACTTCAAATAAACCCGAGAAACACTCCGCTGGACTATCACAGTTCTACTGAGCCGGTCTTCGAGCCTCGCTGCTGGCTGTGTTGGCAACTTCCTCCCCCCTCCCCCCTTTCTACCAGACAAATGACCTTCACTGAGCGTGTGCAGTGCGCGTTCTAAAATCTTCTAAGAACTTTGTTGTGCGTGTGACTGGTGTTCTTTGGCCTACCTGTATGTTCTGGAAAATTCCCCCTCCCAACCTATCCGCGCTCCGGGAGCACATATCATCATGATAATTGTCAGAGTTCAGAGAAGAGATACGCATCGCATTCTAGACTTTACGAGATAAAGGCCTATTCATTATGTAGGCTCGTCACATTATTCAAAATTCTCTTTGGCTATAACTATTTACTTTTCAAAATTAAACGTCTCGGACACTCATACGGGTTTTATGCCCATTCTTTGCATTAACAAACTATTACTATTAAAGTTGGGATATTTTATTGTTATCGTCTTGAATTATATTTTTGTTAGTTAACCTTAGGGGCCGCGAGCCAGATGGGACTACTTCCCATATGCAGAACTATTATTGTTAAAGTTGGGACATTTGATTGTTATCGTCTTGAATTATATTTATGTTAGTTAACCTTAGGGGCCGCGAGCCAGATGGGACTACTTCCCATATGCAGAACTATTATTGTTATAGTTGGGACATTTTATTGTTATCATCTTGAATTAGATTTGTGTTAGTTAACCTTAGGGGCCGCGAGCCAGATGGGACTACTTCCCATATGCAGAACTATTATTGTTAAAGTTGGGACATTTTATTGTTATCATCTTGAATTAGATTTGTGTTATTTAATCCTAGGGGCCGCGAGCCAGATGGGACTACTTGCCATATGCAGAACTATTATTGTTATAGTTGGGACATTTTATTGTTATCATCTTGAATTATATTTATGTTAGTTAACTTAGGGACCGCAAGCCAGACGAGGCTACAATCCCTGTATGAAGTTTATCAATATGGTTAGGAAATCCCTTTGGTACCACTTTACAAATATTTTTTGTTTGTAAACCTTAGGGCCATTAGGCTGTGCATCTAGTCTGGGGCCACTAGATTGGCTTTACAACCATATTAGTGGCTACATGTTTTGTTCTCTCGGCTTTATTCTTAGGCAAGGTCTTGCGCTTGTGTTTTCATTTTTAAAACAATACCCTGACAGGAGACCAATTTAATTATGGTATATCAGCATTGATGGACGATGCCATTGTGGGCACCTAACGATGGGGCCACCAGCCCTTTTTTTTTATTGTATTAGTACCCTTCCGACCCTGGCGGGTTTTGGTATGCCTTTGTGCTCGGGATACGTCCAAGTTTTGTACTAATTGTTTGTCCCTCTCCCTCATTGAGGTGTATAATCTTTTTGCTTAATAAATTTATAACTCTATTGTACCTACCACTATGTATAATTTGTGTGGGGAAATGATTGGGGTAGGTTACACCTCGATTGTGTAGGTGTGTTGTAGGTACCTAGTACTACCTACACCACCAAGTGTGCTCGTGCCACAATTTCAAATATAGAAACTGTGTCACCTTAAACTTGGCGATTTTATGAGGCTAGCTGATAAAAGTTCAAAGTAAAAATCTCAAAATTTCCAGAGGATCCGGGTTCCATGACTATGTAGGGTTGTTGTAGGTACCTAGTACTACCTACAACACCAAGTGTGCTCGTGCCGCAATTTCAAATATAGAAACTGTGGCACTTTAAACTTGACGATTTTAGACGACTAGTTGCATGTCTAATATAAGTTCAATGTAAAATATCTAAAAATTTCCTAAATATTGTTCCAATTTGTATGATGATTTGTACTAATCATGTGTTTTAAACGCATTGATTAATTATTTTTATTATTGTTTTTTCTGGTTTTAATGCATTTATTAATTATTCACGTATTCTTATTATGGTTATATCTGGTTATTATTTATACTGTTGTCACCCTGCACATATCTTGTTTTCCACCAGAATAAACGTCTATGAGGTTGTGGAAAAGTTCAGTCCGCTCAAATAGCCATATACATAACGAATATTAAGAACTCGAGGCTATGTACATCATGAACACTTTGTAGCCAACACTTAGAAACGAAAAGTTACCATATGAAACAAATAATAACTTGACGTTGGTAATTATTGTTAAATACGCATGTACAAGGAACAAAGTAAAATGGGATTATCTAAAACCGATAATTATAACCTAGTTGCTACCTCTGAATAGCAGAATTGTGTTGATATATTGTAGTCTAATCTATCATGAGTAGTGGTTTGTTGATTTAAATTAGAAAACTAATCCTAATACAAACACAAAAAAACTCCTTACTACTGGTAGCAAATCTTGCGCATGCGTAGTATACAAGGGATCGCTTTGCCTGATAGTTGGAATTGAACTACGCTAGCCACGTATAGTGTTTATCCGATTAAATATTTTATTAACAATAGACAATTTTTTTTTAAGATTTCAGAAGGCTTAACAGAGCAATTATATATATCCTTGAAGGTTAAATACTTTCAGGTAAGATAAAAAGGTATTTAACTTTAAATAAAGAATGGTAAAGTACTTGGAGCCGGAACCGGTTACATTTAATTCCAGTTAGGAATATCAATTAAAAATATAACTATGCTAGCTTTTTTGGGAGATCATAGCGCAAACCTCACTTGTTCTTAGTTTAAACAAATAGTTGACATAAATCACCAGTGAGAGAATAATATTTGGTGTTAATGCTATCAAATGTGACTACACGATGTAAACAACTGTGTGGCTTGTTTGACACCTTCAGTCACACATTCTAAATGCAGAAATCAAATTTAAAGAACTAGACCATATCCAACAAATATGTGTGTGCTATTTTATTATAACCTAAATTACCATAACCTAACCCTTGCCATAGATAAAAGAGAGAAACAAAACCAATTCCATAAACAACCTCAAAGATAGCTAAAGCGGATTGAGTCTGTATCTGAATTTTCTCGAGGATTCTTAAAAGGATCCTTGAGTTAATGAATTTACACTCCACAGGCACTTCCAAACGAAGACTATAAAACCATTTGAATAGCAGTGTTGTCAACAAACATATAAGTGTTATGACTAGATTAGTACCAGAAAGTCGCTAGATTGTTGCCAATCAAAACATTTAAAGTTGTTAGATTTGTCACCAAACCAAAAATGCATACATCAATCTGAACTGAATGTAAGATATAAATCAGTGGACTGAGGTGATCCCTGGATCCGGAACGATGGCATTGTGGTTTGTGAATGACGGATAGCTTAGAGTTCTTCTGTAGACCAAAGCAATGCATTGCAGCACGGTAGTTCAAAAATTAAAATTCGACAGCATTAAAATTTAAAATAATGAACATGAATTTGACAAAAAAAATTAAGGAAAGTCGCCAGATTAGTTGCTAGGCGCTAAAAATTAAAATTAGTTTCAGACCCGTAAAAGTTGCTAGGTCTAGAGATAAAGTTTCTAAATTGGCAACACTATTTATCGGCAACGAGCCTTGCTACATCCTTGGGCCTGCAGTCTCTAACCTACTAATGATCTTAAAAACTACATCACACGCCATCTATCAGACATCTTTTAATATTGGCACGGTTTTATTGTTTGCGTCAACTGTTCTCATTGTTTTATGAAAATTATAACATGTCAATTAACACTTTGCTACTTTTATTGATAATATGTGGTAAGCCTGGGTGTAGATTGATTGTTGTTTTTTTAAATGTAACCAAATACTTAATATTATAAAATGTGTCTGGTTTAGCAACCCATATAATTTAAAATAGCGGGCAACATAAAGTTCTGAGCTCTAGTTGACGAAAAGAGAATAATAAGACAGTTGCCAGTCAAACACCGCATCAAGGGCGTGTCAACGACGTATTGCTTCTTTTCTTGGACTCGAGGGAGTGTGAGCGGTGCATCAGGATCCTTAGTGACAATTTGGATGGCTCTACACCTTGGTCATATGATTACCAATGCAACTGGCAAGGACACTTATTAAGGTGGCAGTGCATAAGTAGAGAGTTAGAATACAGCTTGAGTCTTGTTTTTGAGCCATTAAATATTGTTGTCCAGCAAATTCAGCCCCAAATCCATATTTGGAATGTGCCACATCTTGAAATTGAAATAATTGTTAGGTTATGTTACCTTAGTTTGTAACATGCTGTAACTTATATTTTGTCATACAAAATCACGATTGGGGTTTATCTTAAATTTAGTTACTGACTTGTATATGCAAATTTAGAAGAGAGCCAACTTAAGCATAAGCGCTAAAGTTGCCAAAAAAATACAAATACATATTTGTGTATGCTAAAAAGTGTTTATTTTCTGGTGGTGAAATACAGAGAAAACCTGGACATTTATGGATCTTTTGTTCTCAAGGAAATGTTAGGGGATATTATTAATGGTAGAGATAAAACAAGGAATGTCGATCATGTATTAAGATCATGCAACATGCCAAATATTAATTAAGTGTGGTTGTAAATACTTTCAATGTAGTTCAAGCTAGAGTAGCTTGGGAGTACCAGAAATAGCGGCCCAAAACTTTTTGCTGTGTTCTATCCTAGTTTACAGAAGTAGGCGTAGTTTCGATAGACATAGGGCCTGTGAAGAAGGCAATTATTAGGCCTATCTGATTAATTTAGATTATCAGAATCGATTCACTATTTAAAAGTATGATTGAAATATCATTAAATCATGGTTAATTTAATTTTGTTAGATCTTTCATATATGTTAATGGTGTCCAATGTGAATCTGAGTTTGTCCCCAATTTTTTTATTAGTTTGCATCAGGATGTTTAAAAAAAAATTATGTCAGCGCCTTCTACCTACCAGTTCAGGTTAACGCTAGTATCCTAGTAACGTTTATGTCTTAAGGATGAGGAAGGCTGAATTTAGAGAAAGTTTACCCATATTTGCATGGAGGGAGAGTGGAAAACCATTTCCAGGGTTAAAACCACCCTCAGTACATACTGCCGAGATTTGAAACTGATCCCACTGTCATCAGCATTCCCAATTTATCACGAAAAGTGACATCTTACACCTGTGTGTTTTCAAACTGGGCTCCGCAATGGTTACCTCAGGCTCCGGGAGGTAATTTTGAATATTCTTTTTTTGATTTTCTCACTAAAATAGTTGTTTTTTTTAAATTGGAATAAATGGCATTTGTCAAAGGATCAGCCGGATCATAATGATGTTTTTAGTTTGTTTTATACTTTTATGCTTGTAAAATTTAACTGTCGTTATTAAATGTTCCTAATATTAGTGTAAAACTTTGAGGGCTCCACCATTTATTTTTTCTGGTGCAAGGGTTCATTCGGTCTAAGAAGTTTGGAAACCTGATCTTAGACCTTACAACCACCAAAGATGTCCGATGTATTTAAATGGCTGAACATAAGCCTAATTTATACAAACTATTACAATTCTGTTAACACACAGGGCTCATACTCCTGATTTTTGTGGTAAATCCTTGAATTTTCTCAATATCATGTCAATTTTCTTGTGTTGATTCCAAGCCACTTTCAGATCTAGTTTAAAACTACATTTGTGAAAGACTGAAATTGTAACTTTTATTAAAAGAGGATCACATCAACTGTTTGGAAAGCGAAGAACTAAGTCACCTTAACGTGTGGCATGATTGATGAAACTTTGTACATCATACCTGTTGGTCAGGAGTTGACAACACATCGATCTCGTGTTAATTTCATGTTGCTTTTGTAAGAAAACTACATCGTCATTAAAAGTCGATCTGTGAGTCTTAAATTCTCATATATATATCAAGTAGGCCTACTTTATAATATTTCACTGTGACCAAAATCACCTAGATCCTTCATAAGTATGTTATAAAAAATATAAATAGTTTAAAATGAAAATATACAGTTTATTTTTAATTGGGGGTGTAAGTATTGGAGGAAAGATTGAATTTAAAGAATAATAAAAAAAAGCTAAAGGAAAGTGGAGAATTAATTAATGGATGAAATCGGGCCCCCAAAATTTTGCTGAACCCTGCTATAGGCACAGTATATTCAAAATAGCTTAAGGTGGGATGGCAGGGGATGCGAGAAGTGTTTTTGCAGTTTTTATGGCAAAATATATTTTTGGTCAAAATAAATAAAATATTGTTCCGCTACAAATATAGAGTTTAATTTTCTTCACATGGTGACCTCAAAATTTCTTGAATATCTGTCAAGGATGTTCAGGAATTTAATGACAACTTTTTCTCTTCATTTAAAAAGTTCATCATCTAATGCCACTATGTTCATGATTGATATTCAGGAACTGTTAGTATCAACATGTGGAGAAAATTAAACTCTTTATGTTTGTACTGGATCATTATTTTTTTAATTTTTGTCATAAAAACTGCTAAAACACTGACATTTCCTTGTGTTCCTTCCTATCCCACCTTAAGTAGCCTCTTAACATTCTTATTTTTTCCAGAATGATTACGGATGTTCAACTTGCAGTGTTTGCCAATGTGCTCGGCGTAACGCTCTTTTTACTGGTCGTACTGTACCACTACATTGCTGCAAATAATTCCAAATAGCTCATGTTTGATTCAACAAGAAAGGTTAGTAAATATGTATAGAAATAAATTATATTCACATGTGATAAACACTTAGTTTAAAGTTTTCCAGAATTTCCCCTTAATTATATTTTTATGAAAGTCACATTTTCAGTGCAAAATAAAGTGGACATTATTTTGGTTTTTGCAACTTTATATAGGCCTATCCATGTTCTGGTTAATTTTAAAACTAGATCTCAAAGGGGTTTAGTAACTGTCTAAAAAAACTTATGATTTACTTTTAACAAACTTGTATTCAAATAATTTCTACCATTCTTCACCTCTCATATGCACACTTTCTGTTATCTGCACCTCCCATCGTTTACTTAGCCTCCCTTGCGATCTTTTTATTGCATGCTTCTACCAAATCGGTCTTGCTTCCTATACTATCTCATATACTCCAACATTCTCATTACATGTCAATACCATCTCATTCTTGCTTCCTCTACTATCTCATGTACTCCAACAGCCTCATTACATGTCCATACCATCTCAGTCTTGCTTCCTTTACTATCTCATGTACTCCCTGTACACCCCAACTCTTCCCCAGATAACTTAATTCATAATCTTGTTCCTCCTCATGACAGATAACATGCTCCTCACAAACTTCATTCCCATTGCCTCCACTTTTGTAATATCTCTTACACTCAATGTCCATGTTTCTGCAACATATTATATGTGACAATGGGTACAAAGTACACCCTGTACAACACTTCCTTATGCTTGAAGGTTACTGCCCTTCTCCATAGCAGGTCTCTTATGCTGCTATAGAACAACTCCCTCTGCTGTCCTCTTAGCAAACAGAATTTAAGTTTCAATACAGTATAATTACTGTGGATTTTTTTTATTAGTTACATCTCAATACCTTGTTCAGGTTATATGCATCTCTACTAATTACACTAAGCTAGGTTTGAGGGAGGTTTTCTTTAGAAGAAGTGTACCCACATTTGTGTGGAATGAGAGTGGAAAACCATTTGGAGGGAGGGGGGGAACTCCCACACTACGCCCGACCGAGATTTGAACTCCACTCTCCCTATCATCGGCAATCTAGTCCTAAATGACAGTGATGCCTCATACCATTTAGCCACTGAAGCAGGTGTCATCAATGTTGAAAGAAGTGTATAACCTGGAAAGGTAGTAAAACACTGTGCTAAAAAAAATTTGAAAGAGAATAAGATTATGGCCAAACCATCATTGGTTAATTGACCCTTCCAATGATCATTTTTCATTTTACAAAAATATTTGTTTCACAGATGATCCAACCTGTACACAGGAAAATAATTGTTATGAAATGCTATTTAAAAATATTATTGTGATAAAAAAAGCATTAAAATTCAAACTGTTTGTTTTATACTGTCTTTGATCCAAAAACTAGCCTGTATTTCAAAGATATATATAATAATTAATCTTTATTATTTTGATCATTTAATTTAACAGGCCCATTTTAAAAATATATTTTTGTGTGCTATATTAAAGGCTCATTAAGAGCATAAAAATTGTATTTCATTGTTTAAGTTTAACAGTATCAAACCAAGCTAATGATACACAGAAAATTAAACACATCACCATATTTATTTTTTCTAAATATCTAATATTGTATTTTTTGTTTTTTTCCCAGGCATGGGGGCTGGATCATGTGATTATGTTTCTCCTGTTAAATATCATTCCGATTTTGTAAATCTTGCTAAACTGTCACTATGTGAAATTTTTTTCTCGATTTGGAATCTTTGTAAATTTAGTAAATAAAATGTTTATATAAAGAAGGAATTAACTTTTGATACTTCACCAATTCTCCTCCCCCCGCCTCCAATTCCTTAAAAAATTAGCTTAGTACCATGTTATAGTGTTAATAATTTTTTAATTAACCTTTAGCACCGTCTTACTACCTGTTCGGGTTATACGCTTATGTACTAATAATGCTAGTGGTTTAAGGATGAATTATAAATCTTCCAAACCCTTAACTCATACATTTTACTGATCAAATAAGATGGTATTCAATTCCAAACAGTGCTTAAAATTGATTAGTGTGAAATTGGTATTGGTAAATTAAAAACCTTAACAATTTTGATTTTGTTCACATTAAATGGTAAATTAATGGTCTGATATCTAGTTGTTAGTTTGCCCTATAATTTTTTTGAGCTAAATTAATATTAATCAAATATAAAAATATAAATTGTTTACAGAATAGACTTTCTCGCTACTTTAATTAATAAGAGACATTTACGTACTATATTCAAGAAAATAGTTTACCTTATGGAAAGATAATGAACAGAGAAAAATAGTGCACCGCATCTCCCCCAAATTAATGACAAGGTTACAAAAACGTTCTATTTAACTGTGACCCGCCTCGGTGGCGCAGAGCTAATGCACAAGTTTTGTGTTGAGCTAGATTGGCGAGGATGGAGAGATCGAGGTTCGAATCTTGCTCGGGTGAACTGAGGGTAGTTTTTCCTAAATAATTTTCCACTCTTCTTCCATATAAATGCGAGTTCACTTCCTCTATATTCAACCTCTCCATTCCTAACCCACTAACTTAATTAGTAGTTAAACGTATAACCCGAACGGGTAGTAAGACGTGGTGCCAAATATATATATATATATTATACATTTTAAACTCTACATTTCCCAAAGCCATTGTTATTTGATTTTTTCACGCTTAAATTAACTACCCTTAATTTTAGTGTGAACCACATCTAGCGATAAGGGCTGACCGCAAACGGGCAGGAAGCGAGGAGCATTGTCATTACAGTTGTAAAGGGACGTTAACCCCTCCACACCCAGTATTCACCAGAACAGTGGGGTTGAAGGCACATTCCAGCACCTTGGGTAGTGTGAACATTTGTCCTTGGATGGTGTACCTTGTATTGTAACATGTAGTGGATAGACTACGGAATAAAAAAAATGTAAAGGGGTCCACTCACTTGCTGATATCAAAGAGGTTGTCCTACGCACCGCCGACCGAAAGTCATGACCAGCTGAATATTCAACGAAACCTCTTTTTAAATTTAATTGAGGTATTTTACCTACACTCTCTGAACCAACTGATTATATCAGCACCCAGCTTATGAACGAACTTAAATATACAACAGACACAACATCTAGGCCCTGGTCATTAATTCATAACTGTGATAAATTTTTTGACCATGTCAGAAATTAAACCCAGGACCCATAGTTCAGGAGAGAGAAACACTATCGACTGAGCTAAGGTGTCGGATTCATCAAAACAAAAACTGCTTGCATGTGTTTGAAGAGATTAGTTGCATGCAGGTGTTTAACAAGAAAAATGACACACAACACACATACAGTTCTGAGGCAAGCCCCAGCCTGCAGATAAGAAATTATAATATGTATCAATTACATCCATCTTCTTGGAAAGTTAAAGAATATGTGCTATTCGAATAGAAACCTGTAGAAAGGATATCAGGAGTTAAGAGAACTTTATAAGATAATCGATACATCAGCAACACAATCCATATATTGAAAGGACCAGTGATGCCTCTGCTTGGGTGTGGTATAACACACTAACAAAGAACAAGTACATTTCTTGGCAGTACTAAAACCTCTGTGAATATTATTATTATTATTAGCACCGTGTCTTACTACCCGTTCGGGTTATACGCACTTACGCTAATGTGTAATGGTAGGGTGATTGTGAGATGAAATGAAGGACCTACAGTTTAACGTGGAATCCGAACCACGGTGGAGACCTGGCATTCCCCACATTCACAAGATGTCTTGTCAGAGGTGAAGGAAGGGTTTGGTAATCAGATAAATCTGTGCCGGGAGCGAGGATTGAACCTCGGCCGCCAGCACACTGTGATTTATTAAATTTATTATCCATTATACCCGTCAGTGGCGAGTTCGGGTACCCAGAGGCCCGAGGCTAAGTTCGGGTTGTTTCTGCACTGGTGCCAGCCAGGCAGGCATATAAATAGTGTGTAGAAACGAGGATGTGGACTTATTTGAAGGTTTGAGGGAAGAGTGAGGAATAAAGAAACATTACAATATAAAATAATTCACAAAGTGCTTTTCGTCAAGAATTAAAGAAAGTACAAAAAATCATAGCACACAGGAACATCGGCCAATGTTCTGCAAATCTCGATCCTAAATAATCGTTTTAAATTTTTATTGCATGAAAATCTGATTTCCCTATGTAATGTGTGACAAGGTACTACTTTTTTGTAATCATTCATAAACCCAAAAAGCTATTTTTTATCCCTATGGTTAGCAACAATGAGCTTCTTTTTTTCTCTGCGAGAGGTGCACACATGCTTTTTCACATTGTACTTAATTTAAAGGCCTAAAGACTAATACGAATCCTAGGATAAATGCTGTGTGTGTGTGTGTGTGTGTGTGTATATATATATATATATATGAATATTTTGCTTACCTGTTGGCAGTTAACTTCCATTATCTTTATTTATTTGAGATATTTAATAGGCACTTCTGAACTGAATGATTATATCAGCACATCAGAATTTCTATTTCACACAGATCTACCTTCCAGGGTTCTTTTCGCTGCCACAATCGACTAAAACCATTGAGGTTGCCGGTTGACCTTCGGTTATCAAACTAATCTAATGTGTGTCGGGTTTCGATCACCACTTTCACCCCTGGTCTGCACATCACTGCCTCCCCAATATTCGCAAGTTAGTGGGCACCTTTACACACACATCAAAACCTTGTATTTATAATATTTAGAGAACACTTAAGAAACCTACCCACACATCAACAAAACATTGTATTTGATTTTATGACTGACACTATTTTCTCTCTCTTAGGGGTCGTGAGAAAATATATTTTTTTTCAAATTCTCAAATGGTCTTATTGATTCACAGATCCAAACACAACATGTTTAAGGGTTTATATCCATGGGCATTTTTAGAAGGGAAAGGCGGAGAGGTGGGGTGAACAGATGAAAGTAAAAAAGTACAACATAAAGTAACTTCACAAATATGTAAAAAAGAAATATTTATTTTCTCTAATAGATTATATATATATTTATGATAGATCACATTAATAAAAACACATTTACATTCAAACAGATCACAAAGTGCACTAATATTTCCTAAAAAAAGGAAAATATATTTTTATTAAAATGAGGAATAGGAATATTGTTTCAATAGTTTGTTGAAAGAGAAATTACAATGTAGTGATACAATTATGTTGCAAAAATATATTTTGATAATCTTTGGTTTAACAAGAACATCTGTAAATGGTATAAGAAAATCTAATTTTTAGTAAGTAAAAATATTTTCTTAACACAATTTCTATCACTACACCAAAAAGATAAAAACTTTATCTGTAGGTATTTATTTTAAACCAGAAGAATGTATACCAAATATATATGTTCTGGCGGTCTTAAAACTTATTTGGTGAACATATGAATAATCAAGGCGATTAAGAATGTGTATTAAAGATGAACAGAATTCCTCATTTGAAAATACAGGTACATGGGCTAGACATTACAACTTGCCTAAGAACATTTCATAACTATTGGCTAACCTAAAACAAGTACAAAGTAGGAAAAGATTTCTTAACTAAACAATAAGCTAAATTTAAAATAGGGGGGATATCGCTAATTTTTCAAATATATTGAAAAATTCACGACCACACGACATTTAAAAATAAATATACACGAAATATTTAATTATATTCTTCAAAATATTGTCTTTTCACTCACAAAGTTAAACAATAGATTCTTCTTCTGCATTCTCTTAATTTTAATTTGTATGTACACCAAGTAAATTGAGTGACTATTACTAAAGACTTTTTAAATCTCAGCAGCGCAAAGAAACAATATTTAGAAATATCAAAGGTAAAATAAAAACAAACCATCTTGTCAATTACACGATACATAGATAAAGAAGCAAACAGCAACCAGCACAAAAAAACAACTCTTGCTTAAAGTTTTATCTGCTCAAAGCCTACAGTGTACTAAGCGCTCGTCTAGTTTAAGAGAGCAAGTCGAGTCACTAAAGTAGCACACTCACAGAGCACCAGGTTGCTCTGGGATAAGCGATGCGAAGAAGCTGGTGAAGAATGTCCATGTCAGTGAAAGCAGGGTGGGTCGGTCGGCGCCCTGACCCACCAAGGTCTCTGTGGCCTCCGTGGCTGGCTGGGGGCCCACTTCCTGTCCTTCATCGCCTCGAGGGTGTGGAGGAACATTGTTGTTTACAGGTGGGGGCCCCTCATTGTTGTTTTCTGCTACTAACCTCGCCTCTTGCAGTTGATGAACTTGCAGATAACCTCGGTGGTACCTAGGTGAGAAATAAATACATCAAGTAGCTTGTGTAAGACAACCTACACTTTGATAGAAGAAATAAAGTAATATTGGTTGTCACCGATTCTCGGAAACAGTTTGATCTAGACACATATTAATTACACTAATGGGAAACCATTTAGGAGGGGAAAAAACCTAAGGTTAACCTGTCATGATTTTAACGAAAATCTCCTCATCGCCATCTGAGTGATACATTTGACCATAAGACCAACGATGTGGGTTATTATCAAGTTAACAACATGACTAACCTTGACCTGTGTGAAGTATCAAAAGGTCAGTTTTGCTTTTAAAATGAAAAGAAGAACATGGTTCACATTTTACATGGCTGCTACTGGATAAAGAGGTAATGGCTGCCTCTTGAAGAAAATCCATTGTTACTGCCCAATACCCCAACCTAAGTTTCATTTTTTCTGAACTCATCAGGAGGGAGTTACTATCCATGCTTACAAATATAACATAATACCTTAAATAGTAAAAATAGAATTTCCTTAAAAACATGTATGTTAAAGTTATTTTCATTTACTGTTGTCATGTACATGACAAAAATGTTAGATAATTGAATAACATGTGTTGATACTAAAATATATCCCCGTTTGGTAATAGAATAATCTTTGGGTATGGTTTATTCACAATGAATATGAGAAATTTCGCAAAGGTACAGAAATTGGAATAATAATTCCCCTTTTCCTTTCCAAGCCTACCTCTATCTTTTAATTTAATACAATCCAGAATGTTTTTCAAAAACTCCCCAAAACGTGCTATTTGTTTGAGGTATTTAACGTGCACTTTTTGAACCTACTGATTAGTTCAGTATACGATTTATAAAGTAACTTAAATCTAGAACCGACACAACATTCAGCCCCCGGCCGTTAATTCATCACTGAAAGAAAGAAAACCCATATTTCACCAATAATAAATTTTTCGGCCATGCTGGAAATTTAACCTGGAACTCTTAATTCAGTAGAGAGACATGCTACAACTGAGCTAAAGTGTTGGAAAGGTGTATTATTGATCTTGGTGCTTACAGGTACATGACAACCGCTAGAATCGACACAATGAAGAAGCGTGTCGGCGAAGAGTAGAAATAGACTATGCTGAGTAGAACCATCATGCGACTCAGCAGGTAGAACCAGTCCAACCAATCCCTGTTAGCCCTTATATCCTCATCCTCAACATCTGCAGAAAAAAAGGAAACATTCATAGTTTTATTTAAATATAGATCATATCCACTTTTCTTGAATCGTAATCTACATTTTACCAATAAATATTGAATCTTTGAAAATAAAATGACTTATTATCTAATAGTATGTATGAAAAAAGTGCATCGAGCAAGAACATTTAGTAATGAATAAAATGAGGAAGGTGCTTTAATAGCATCGAAATATTGTAGTGTGTGTAAATTTGTGTTAGAGTCTTTTCTTTTATTTTTGTTCTACTTTTTTCCTAATACTTTATCATTTTATTCATTATTATCTAATAGGTCAGAAATATTTGATAAGACAGTGTAAAAACACTGTACAATAGGGATGTGTGAAGCTTCAAAAAATTTGAAGCCAAAATCAAATATTGGTGTACTTTGTATTTGATTCGAACTCATGTTTGGCTTCTGCAGCTATTCGAAGTTTCGTTTGCTCTTCAAAGTCTAGTGATTATATTACACTTATATTTTATATCTAATAAAAATTAACTGAAATTACCTCAAAAAATAAAATATATTTTGATCGTTTTGAGTTTTAGAACAAGTTTGTTTTATTTTCTTAGTGGAACTGGGAAAATTTTCTCAACACTTTGAATTTCAAGACGGCCATAACATTAAACTTCTAACCACCTTGATCAAAAACATCGATTGCGACCAATTGAAGATAAATTGGTTCCTCTTGAAAGTGTAAATTAAAATAAATAATAAAAGTTTTTTATTTTCAGTGTGTATTTTGTGAATATTGAAATTTTTTTTAACATTTTAAAATTCACACATGCAGTCATTTCAGTTGTTTAATACATGAAACAGTATGTTCAATTCAAATTCCTGTTGTGTAGGCTAGCGGAAGACTTGAGAGATAGTTGGGTGCATGTGCAAGAAGCAAGACATTCCTTCAATTTTTTTTTTTAACATATGCAAATAGTGTACTTATAAACAAAAATCGCTGTTAATTTAGATATAATTTCAGATATTTAAATTAAAATAAAATCTACAAAAAATGGGTAATTTTATAAATTTTACATGAATTACTTTAGGAGTCAATTTATTATCATGGTCATATTATTTTCAAGATTTGATATAAGCACATTCGCTTTCAAAGTCAGAATCATATTTTTTAGTAATTCACATAGCAAGATTTAAATTGATTTATGAAATCAAAAGTATCCTTGTTGATTTATGAAACAGAAAAACTAAAATTTTGTAGAACTAGACTTCTCAAACCTATAAATGCACCTGCCGAATTAACTTAAACTTGTATTTTTTTATGACGTTCTTGTTCTTGAAAGTCCATCAACTCTAGTGTTTTGTTAAATATATCTGGTGTGTGAAAGGTTAGTGAAACACCATGCAGGTCAAATCCAATGTGATTAAAGCAAAGGCATGTTTTTTTAACTACTCACTCAGGCTGTACACATACAAAAAATGTTTTTAATACAAAGGTAAAGTGAATATAACATTAATATGTTGGCAATAAGCTACAAATATTAGTGTTAAGAAAGCAATAACATAATATTTAGTTTGATGTTTGGTAAATACACTCAATTTCAACATAATATTTTTACTCAAAATTAAATAGAAAGATGTTCAAACTTCGATTTGGAGAGTATTTCCCATATTTGACTAAACTTCGCTCCGAAACAAAGACGTGGACTTCGCACACCCATAATGTACGATAATGTAAAGTAAGTGATGGTGAAGGAAGCCAACCTGAAAGGATAGTTATATTCCATTCACGGTAGGAATTACTCTCTGAAAGGTCTTTTTCCTACCAATATCCTACTATATAGTAGATTTATGGTAGGGAAAAAGGCCTTTCAGAAGTCAATTCCTACGGTGAATGGAATATAGGCTAGGCCTAAATAAGGACAAACACTATTTATTCTTTCTTAATTTCTTCTATACACTTCCAGATGGTTTGAATTTTTGGAAATATTTCTTTTTTATTTGAAGAGATACATGTAAAACACAAACTTTCTTACTGTCATTTTATATAATTATACAGTAAATATTAGAAAATATAAGTATAAAAAACTCAAGATTTCCACATGAGTATGAAATTGTTTCCTTCAAGTCTGATCTTCACATATTAATTCTTAATGTGGCTATTAAAATTATAAATCATAACTAAATAATTAAGGGTCTGTTAGGCTTTGAAACACCAATTTGGCTATAAAAAAATCAGATTTTACTGCACTTAAGAATTCTCTTCGGCTTCAACATTATTATGAAACTTTGCCAATAAAAATATTGACAACTGAAATATGCAATATATCTTCAATCATCACTATTCTGAGCGGTTATGTAAATTCTAAATTAATATTTATATCAACAGCTCTCAATTGAATTGCATATTGTGATAGCAATTTGATTTACTAGATTAGAATGACATTTTACAAAAAAAAATGTGGAATAAAACATTTTCTATGGATTTTAGTACAAAAAGTTATAAAACTAAGCACAGTATGGTATTTATTTAAGCATAAAACAATTAACAAAACATATTCAATCTTCGATTAGACTTTGAGAATATTTCATATATTTGATCAGTGTTTGCTTAAAATTGAAAAAGTGGACTTAGTACACCCCTATAATTAACTAGCAGAACTACCCGGCGTTTCCCGGGTTAACGCTTTTCTTTGCTTCAAACTGATAGGGGGGAAAAAAGAATTCACAAAGTGAACACAATATTTAAAATAATTATTGTAGGTGTGATGAAAATAAACCTCTTCATATTTACCAAAGACATTATTAGTATGTCTCTTGCATTCAATCTAAAATAAAACAACTGACCTTGCAGGTCATTGTTGGGCGCTTCTTCAACCCTTTCTTGGTTGTTCTGGGCCAGGGGTTGAGTTTGTTCTGGTAACGCCGATGGTTGTGACGGTATTGTGCCAGGAACAAAACCATTTGCCATCACCGTTCCAGAAGTCATTCTGAAAAGAGCCATATAGTTTATTAATTTGATATTAACATCATTGTTCATTTTAAAAATATTGTATTTACTCACTTGGTATCATCAATGAATACTTGACAGTTTTTATTAATTTTAAAAGATAAGTTGAGCAAACATGTTTGTATCGGTTGTATCCCGCAACACTCCCCAAATCTGACCCTTTGATTAGTTTGAGTTTGAGACTGCTGCCTTAGACCATGTGACCAAGCAAGGATCTAAACACTAGACCAAGTGTAGGGAACCTTTTGACATTGGATGGGCACACATTTCATGTACAGTGAATTTTTCCAAAATTAAAAAACATACTTATAACAAATATAAGTTAATATCTTCTTGGTAGCCCATATTAAGTGAAGAGTTTTTTATTCCCTTTTTATTCAAAAAGTACAAATTTAATCTTTGTTTATATGTTAATTATATAATTATAAAGGAACACTTTTCTAAAAAAGTAAAATATATTGTAAAATATTTGACAAAGTGTTTTAATTTTTTCTTGAGTTTTTTCGTATGGATCTTGTTTCATTTTAAAATTAAGCTGACATAGTAGTGTGTCCTTTACAAGCACGGTTAAAAGTATACATCAGGCTGTTTTAAAACTTATAGAATCTAATGAAAAATCACTCAAGAATGGAGATAAACTTATCTCAATAGTTAATAAAACCCTTAACATTTTATTATATAATTTGAGTTTGAGAATGTATAACTTATAAACGATGACAAGACATAATTGACAGTATACGTAAAAAGGTTGTACCAAACACCTAAAAAAGCCACAGGATTCCCATTCCTGCTCTATACTTTATATCAACACCATTTACAACTTCACTTTAGATTAAAAAACCAACAATATAAACATAATTAAACTTACAGTTGCATGTACTGCATCATGTATTGCGCATAAGCCTGCTGCATCCACGCCACTTGGTGCGCCAAGTTGTTTGGGTCGTAGCCTCCCGTCATGGTGGCTGCCCACATGGTCCGTGGGTCCGGAGGAGGGACAGCGGGGGTCTGCTCCTCGCTTGGGTAGGATATCCTGGCCGCAGTAGGGGTGGTGGGATTAGCGGAGAGTCTTTGACGCAAGCTCTCCTCGCTCGTCGAAGGACTGGTTGATAAATTGTCCGAGCTGCTCGAACTCTCCGGGGGGGTGCTGCTACTACCGCTACTACTGCCCCCTGCACCCAAACAATCACTTAAGTACAGCCCTGTTTTCATAGAAAGAACCTTATCTGACCGCTACAAGTTACCAGATCTACTTTCACATAATCATACATCAAATCACATAATCTGCAGCTGTCACTTTTGATAGATATTATCAATACCTATACAATAACAATAGTAATATAATAAAATGTTGTTAATGTTGATCGCAAAAAATATGCTTGTATTTTCTCAATGGTTCTTCCTACCAAAATCCTTCCATATGTTTGATCTGTTATGCGGTTCCCTATAATTTTACATACCAGTATATATTTTTTCCAAGCACAGCGCGCCTTACTAGCTGTTCGGGTTATATGCTTATGTACTAATTACTCTAATGTGTTAGATATTATTAAGGTTGAATTTAGAGGAGGCGTACACGCATTTGCAAAGAGGGAGAGTGGAAAACGATTTAGGAAAAAAACCAGCCTCAGTACACCTGACCAAAATTGAACCCCAATCTCCTCATCATTGTCTTTGCCTAGTCTATTTTGAGAGTGATGCCTTAGATCACAATTTTTAACTTTTTGAGTACAAACAAAAATTAAAGAGAATATGAAGTGCACGTTAAATAAGTCAGAAACCATAAGAGATAAATGCAAGCAACATTATTTTTCTTGACAAATCCATGCTTTATCCAGAGTCACATCCAAACCGTGATCTGGATAGTCAGGGACTGCTCAATTTGTATCAAAACAAGAGTTATTTTCACAACATACCACCTTGTATGACCTTGAACTGTGAAAATGGATTACACATCTAGCAAGTCGTAATAGAGGCACTCTCTAATATACAAAACAAAATGAACCAATGCAGTTATCTAATCAAGTCATCCGATTTGAATTTGATATCACATATTGTAATTCATAGCTTAAATTAAGCTCCCATGTAAGTGTTCAAATACTAAATTAGATTATAAAAAAAAGTCGAATCCACATACTCATTGTTTTGTAACTTTTTCCTAATCTGACTAAACTGAGTCTTGAGCAAATCAAACTTGTTTGAAACTGTTAAGCAGACACATAACTGCAGTTAGAGCTAATCTTATCAGAGAAAGATAAAATAAACACGCCATAAAACAATTGTTTGCCTCGAACAATCAAAAGCCAATCAAAATAAACGGAAGCCACTTCACACTGGCAATCCTCATGTTGTTCCCATGATAATGGAGAATCCACACACATATAACATGTTACCTAGACTATCTAGTCTATGACATGAAATTATCAAATAAATGTTATAAAGGAGCATTTATTAGATTATGGGGACATAAATGATCAAGGTCACCATTTTAGTGTATCCAGTTACTAAAAATGAGTGCTTATCAGTTTAGAATCACCTATCACTTAAAGTGACATGGTTCATAAATTAATGGCACTATCGAATATTTTTAATATAACGACCCAACAATATTATGTAACAAAACTACAAGTTGAAATAGATTAAATGTTTTTACTTTTAATAGGGCTACATTAATTTTTTTTTGTGTGGGGGGGAGACGGGGTTTTAACTACAGTGTCTTGTTGGTAGGTCCCCCAACAGGAAATGGTAAATATTGAATAAATCTTAGAAAATTTTTAAACATAGGTGAAGTTACAAGTATTTTGAATTTTTCCAATGAGCCGAAGCATCTGATTACAAGTACTCTGATATAAGCAAAGGAAATAGTTTTCTGTAATAACTGACAAAGTTTGCTTTTTGAGAGATATGAGTCATAAATGAGAACAAGATAGGTACCGTATATGAAAAATTTGGGCTACAGTATTGCATCCTGACATATTGTCTTCAGCGAATAGTTTATGGGAAAGAAAAGGTGAAAAATCTCACCTGGGGTTGTACTGTGCCTGGGACCGACCATGGCTGGAGCTTTGCTACGGCAGAAGTTCTCTCTCGTGGGGACACACACCAAATGCACTGTGTGGGTCTCTTGACCCTCGTAAGACCGCAAGATGTCCTTGAGGACCACTCCGTCGTTCAGTAGCTGGCCGGAGTAGATCAGCTTCTGATCTTCTGTGCGCTACAAACAAGTGGACCATCAATTAATGTTTCATTACATGTGTCTTAGACACGTGATGATCAACCATTATACCTATATCTTTCGTATTTAGTATCAACATATTTTAGAAGTTATTTCATAAATCTCTATAGAAATATAGGTTTTGACACATTTATAAATTTGGTAAATTACTTCTAAGCCCTGATTTTAATAAGAGTAGGACACCCACTTTCAACCATCAACATTGATTAAAAGTCATTTTAATTTGGCATTCTAGAAATGTGTCTTATTTGATTTATCAATAAAAAGTTAATCCTTTTAAATCAGACTGTATGTAATATAGATGAGATATTTTGAGAATTTGTTCAATCCGGAAGAGGAAAGATATGAAGTAGAGGAGCATAAAGAACTATCAGAATAGAAGGAAATATGTACCAGAAAGGTAGAAACAAGGAAAAGCACATGTGGACAAAATAACTGTGGAGATAATAGGAGCTGGACAGGAGTACAATAGCTATACAGGGTTATGTCAAGTGATATGAAAGGAGGAAAAGTACCGGAAGACTGGAAAAAAGGAATTGCAGCACTAATTTTTAAGATAAGAGATAGGAAGAGGTGTATGAATTATAGGTGGATATTGATGTGCCATTGTGCGAAAATATATGAGAAAATACTGAAAAAGATAATGAAAGAAAGGTGGAGAGAGGAACTGCATGAATTAGGGGACAGAGGGGTTTGCCAGGGGTGCAGAATATGTTCAGAGATCCAATATTTTCTCATAACATAACATTAAAAAAAATCCCCGAAAATCATAACACTCAAAATAAAACATTAAATTTTTATAGAGGCTAAATAATAATATTTAGCACTGCGTCTTACTACCTGTTTGGGTTATACGCTTTTAAGTACTATTTACGCTAATGGATTAGGAATTGGGAAGGTTGAATTAGATGAAGTGAACCCGCATTTGCGTGGAGGGAGAGTGGAAAACCATTTAGTCCCCCAGTTCACCCGACCGAGATTCGAACCTCGATCTCCCCGTCCTCAGCAGTCGAGCTCAACACGACAAGCGCATTAGCCAACTATATAAAGGCTAAAAGAAATAAGGATTACTACCTACCTTTAAAAAAAATAGTTTTCTCCCATCTCCTTGTGTGCATTACATATTGTTATTAATTGTTTATTGATACCAGTAGGCTGACCGGTACCAACATTTAATTTTACAACTTGAGAGTAAGAGGCAATGGAGTGAAAATTCCGGGAGGCCTTGGTTTAATTGTTGATTTTCATAGACTTTTTATTTTCTCGTAGACTCGCCACTACTGCAAGGTCTATCACTATCAACCACACTAGGGGAAATACTATTGCTATTTACGACTATGAGTTTTTCCTGATCACACAATTTACGTTTTACAAAACTTGCAATCATATTCTGAAAATTGAAAAATGACATCTGGACACGGGAATCGAACCCGGGATCTTTGGCTTAGTACGCCAATGCTCTAACCACTGAGCTATCCAGTAATCGTCCCGTGCTCAGGGTCATTCTTCACTCATATTTTAAGGCGTAGTCTATAATGGACGTGCTGAAATTGTTGGCTAAAAATGTGTGATTTTATTCAGATGATGTAGCCACCTTCGACTTTGTAGTTGGCTTTTTGCTGCCACTAAATCACACATTTGTAGCCGACAATTTTCGCACGTTCATCATAGACTCTGCCTTAAAATATGAGTGAAGAATTACCCTGAGCACGGGACAATTACTGGATAGCTCAGTGGGTAGAGCATTGACGTACTAAGCCAAATGTCCCGGGTTCGATTCCTGTGTCCAGGTGTCATTTTTCATTTTTCAGAATATAATATCTAGATGGAATAATCCTCACTAAAAAGCATAAAAAATAGCCTTGGCTATTTGATTCTTAAAACTTGCAATACTCTCTTGATCCTTACTCCCAGGTTTTTCTTGGGGATGTTTATTAGATACGTGATATCCAAGTTTATCACGCCATTCACAATAAACAGAGTTGACATAATAAACATTTGTTTCACTAAACCATCTAATTTGTTATAAACATTTATATATTGTACAATGTACAAACCCTAAATAGGTCCACTAAATACAACAATTCCATGGCTACACAATTATTACAATATGCATGTTACGAGTTTAAATAAACTGTGCACACATCGCCGTGTAATTAGGTCACGATATAGGGGTGACTGAATTAAAACTGAAACAAAACATCACTTATCCTTCCTTACACTTCCCTGCCTGCCCGTGATGACTCATCACTCAATTGCGCCTTTAGCCAGGTTAAATTATTAGATTTTTACTTTTATTCTTATCTCAACCTCTGACTTATCTAGAACTCTGACACATTATCTTAGCCCCTAGGCATTGTAACCCTTTGTGCTTACACCAACACTCCCTCACTATGGTACATACTGATAGTGTGGGTGTTGAGTGTCATCTGCCTTTATTTTTCACACAAATGAAACTAACATATCAGAACCAGAATGTACTAAAAACGTCAACAAAATTGTCAGACTTTTACCTGCCCCAAATTTCCCTAGGACTGCTTTAATTTCCCCAGAACCTCGTTTGTGCGTTCGGACATATTCTGTACTCCTGGTCTTTGCTATACGACAACTGATGGAAAGAAGGTATGAATTTGTAAAGGCCTTGGGAATGGTATTTATGGAGGTGTAAACAGCATATGATAGATAGTATAGATAGAAATAAGGTTTGGGAAGCAATTGAGGATGATGATTTGGAAAGAGGAGTTGTAATGAGATTTAATAGTATGTATGAGAATAACAAGAGTTGTGTTAAGATGTAGAAGTGGTGGACAAAATGGCTTCAAATGATAAATGGAGTGAAGCAGGGGAGTGCCCTCTCACTACTACTATCTGTAATGGTAATGGAAATGGTCAAAATAAAGTGGCAGGAAAACAAGGGGAGGAAAGGATGAAAGCTATGATGTTTGCTGATGACTTGATGGTATGGGGGAGAAGGAAGAGGAAGTGGAAGAATATATAGAGGAATGGAATGAGAATGTGGAAAAGTGTAGAATAAAATTTAGCATGGTAAAGTGTGAAGTGATGGTAGGCTAAAACAAGGAAGAGGATAAGGTTTAGTAAAGCTATAAAGTTGGATGCAGTAGAGCTGAGAAAAGTACAGAATGTAAAATACCTTGGAAGCATAATTGAGGAGATAGGTGGAAGTAGTGAAGATGTAATGAGAAGAGGACAGCAGGGAGAGTTGTTCTATAGGTGTGTAAGAGACCTGCTATAGAGAAGAAACTTGCCCTTGAAGTGTAAGGAAGTGTTGTACAGGGCGTAATGGGTGCTGATTGTCATCCATGCAGCAGAAACATGAACAGTGAATGTAAAAAAAAAAACTAAGAAAGTGGAGGCAATGGGAATGAAGTTTGTGAGAAGCATATTAGCACATAAGGTAGTATAGGATGCAAGGCTGAGATTGTATGGGCATGTAATGAGAATTGAAAAGAGAGATTGCCAAAGAAAAAGTTGGAAATGAAGAAGTAATATGTATGAAAAAGACTGTAAGAAAGGCCAAGAAAGAGATGGAAGGAGAAGGTAACAGAAAGTATTCAGGGGAGAGGAGAATAATGGAAGTGATTAAATGAGTATTATTATTATTAGCTCCGCGTCTTACTACCCGTTCGGGTTGGTTATACGCACTTATGCTAATGTGTAATGGTAGGGTGATTGTGAGATGAAATAGAGGACCTACAGTTTAACGTGGAATCCGAACCTACATTCACAAGATGTCTTGTCAGAGGTGAAGGAAGGGTTTGGTAATCAGATAAATCTGTGCCAGGACCGAGGATTGAGCCCCGGAACTCCAGCACAGAAGCCCAACACCTTAACCCTAGACCACCAGGTCACCTTAAATGAGTAAGAATGGTGCAAGGATAGAGAAAGATGGAGGTATAATACTAAACGAACCATGGCAGGATCTGGAAACAGGTGATAATGATTCAAATAAAATAAAAATCACACTATTTTTTACATACAAATGTCTAGTTAGAATTATTTCACATATAAAGGTGTGAGTTAAACAATAAAACAAATAATTTTTTTAAATTCTGGGATTGGTATGCTCTTAACAATGGAACTATGGGAGGTTTTCCTGTTTGGACATGGATCATATCCTTTCCAAAAAAGTGTTTTGGTTACCGTACTTTCAGTTTTGACTGTGAAGACATTGTTTTGTTTACAGCGCTCATTAAAATTATTTAAAAACAATTTAGTTTCAATCTAGTTATAAATACAAAGGAGAAGAATTGACGTTTACCTATATATTGGTTAGAGTGCCATTATAAACTCTGTTGTGTCATATGACGAAAACCAGTGCATATTTTAAACTTATATTTACTAAAGCACCGGCTAGAGCTAAAATATAAGGATATATATTTTAAGGAAGATTTATACTTTATTAGAGTCTCACTGTCTTCATGATAGCCACATCACTGACTATACAGTAGTGCGCTGTAAGACTTTTTAACAGTGGATTAATAATTTTTTCAATTGTAGCCTACAATTTATTTTTAATATTGAGAAATATTAATAAACTGATAGAGGAAAATATTTTAACATGGTTTATTAAAAACATACTAAAAATATGTTTTAATTTAAATAAGGCACATATAAACAGGTGTAAAAAATGCAGATGTATAAAAGTAAAATATCAAATGCATGTTATGCCAGACTCATGTAAGAACAAAAAATCACTAACCTATTATTTTTTTAAAAAACCACAAAGATCACCAACTTACTTTTTGTATATAGAATCATACTTACCGATATTAAAAAAGAAAGCTTTGTCAAAACAAATGCCACTTTTTAGTGAAAATAAATGAAAATGTTAACAATTGGCTTGCAAATTTCAAGAAAATATAACAATAGGCTTACCCAAACTCACAGGGCCTATAGTTCACAACTGCACCTACACCAACACTGTCTTTATTCCTTAGAATTCCAGTAGATTGAATCATATTATTGTAATATTAGGGAGGTAAAGAAAGTTGAAAATTTGTTGGACAAGGCCTTATAAGTTAGAGGAAATATGTTTTTAAAAAATCCATTGAAATAAGACTAAGGCGAACATCCCACAAGGTGTGACCATAAAACCTCCCTTTTCTTTCAACTCACCGGCTTACTGGGGTACACTTCTGACAGGTGTCCCTTAAGCTTTCTAATGGTCCAGGTCAGTTCACACTTAATTGTTTGATCTTCCACCTGCTGATTGGGCGCTTTTACAACCAGAGTCACAGCGTTCAACACATCCATGTTGGTACCACTACCTGCAATTAGAGCCATTGAATTCCGTGACACGATCCAGGTACTTTTTTTTAAAAAAAGTTTATAAATAAATTGTAGTGTAAAAATAAGCTTAGTGATAAAATAGTATAAAGTGGTGTTATGTTATATATATTATCATCATAACCTACTATTGTATCAATATAGTAATAAAAAAGAACATTAAATTCACTAAGACAAGTTTTAAAGTTTAATGTTGACCTATGTTATTGCGTTTGTTTAATTTAAATAAAACTTTAGAATGTAATCAAGGTTATGAAGTCCAAGGACGTTTACTCCCTGGAATGTATTTACATTGTTTTATAGCTTGTATACGTTATTAGTTAATTCTAAGAATTGTATAAATTATATTATAAAGTTATTTCAAATATATAAATTTAAGTAGGCTAGATTTTCACTTTTAATTTCCATTGTCACGAAAATTTTGATTGTAAACCATAATCTGACTTTCAATTGTCTGCTGCGCTGAGCCTACCTTTTTAAACGAAGGCAATGTAAAATTCTGTCTTCACAGAAAAAATAAAGTAAATTTTGAAATTAATACATGTTTAAAAACCTTAAACACTATAGTGTAGCACTGTACTTTCTGACGAAACGTAAAACTTTAATTACAAATTTATGTAATAAGTTATGATTAAAAAAACTCAGCTTGTCAAGAGATATTTGTCGTTCTGCTATTGGTCGACGTCAATTGAAACAACAGTTTCTATTGGTCAATCTTTTAAACAGCTGATTTGTATCAGATAGAACAAAACAAACGATTTGCACAGAATGCCACCCGAAACTACGATCCAATCATGGTAGGATTCAAAATGGCGTTCTTTCCTTATTAGGTGATATAATTAGTATTATTTCCTTCACGCCCTATGAATATGAATCTAAATAAATTTAAAATATCCATGTATTTCACAATTAATTGTAATATTTTACAAAACTGTTCATCAGCTGTAAAAAAAGAATAAAAGTAATTTTTTATCTTTTTAACTAATATTAGTAAACATAAATTATACAAAAAAGCAATGTCTAAACATTGGAAAGATGCTGCTAGTATAATCATTTCGTCGAGAACATCATTTTATTTACATAATTCTTGCCGAACAAACGAATTTCCTAATCCAAACTATTCAGCACCAAAACCTTTAGATTATAAAATATTAACTTTAAAAAGAAGCATTAAAAGTTCTTTTATGCCAGAAACTTATGTATTTCCTGGTGGCAAAGTAGACGAGGCAGATTTATCCATGAAATGGATGGATTTGTTCAAAGAGATAGGTATTGGCGACGTGTTTAAAACATGGGCATCACAAAATCAAGAGTATGGCAATAGCTTGTTTCAGAACCCTGCAAAATATGAAATTCCTAAACTTATCTCATTAAGAATTACAGCGATAAGAGAAACTTTTGAAGAATGTGGATTACTTTTATGTAAAAGAAAAAATACTTTTGACAAAGATGACTCAAATTGGGCATCTTATTTGTCGGGCCAAGAAATTTTGCGTTGGCAGAGAAGAGTGCAAAATGATCCGTCAGAGTTTTTTAACTTGTGCAAACATTTTGAATGCTGCCCGGATGTGTTGGCATTGCAAGCATGGAGAGTCTGGCTGACCCCAACACACAGCACGCAGAGGTTTAACACAGCGTTCTTTCTGACAACACTTGACCAAAGGCCCCCCACAATTGTTGATGAATTGGAGGCCACAGAAGTCAGGGTATGTAGATTAAGATGACCATTCGTCCATGATTTTTGAGGATACGGCTGATCTAGTCCACGACTTGTTAAATAAAATAATGTGATTTTAAAGAAGATATATCCTTTAAATACATAGGCCTACCATGCCATCAATATAAGAAGGCCCTCTTCAAAAAAAATATTGTTTTATTACATTTTCATGCCAGAACATTTGTCTGAAACTTTTATTTCCTAGAAAATTTCCTTAATGTGAGAGAGTAGCTGACGCAATAAAATGTGTTTTTGCAGTTTTTATATCAATTCTTTTTTGATCAAAATAAATCAAATATTGCTCCAGTAGAAACATAGAGTTCTATTCAATAGTTGTTATTATTATTAGCACCGCGTCTTACTACCTATTCGGGTTATACGCACTTACGCTAATGTGTAATGGTAGGGTGATTGTGAGATGAAATGGAGGACCTACAATTTAACGTGGAATCCGAACCACGATGGAGGCCTAGCATCAATAGTTGTTGAATATCTGTTGAGGTTGTCTTGAACTTTAATTAGAACTTTTACTCTTATCTTAAAAATTTATCAATTAATGCCTTCCATTCTCATGACATATATTCAACAATTAATTGTTGACATCACTGTGTGAAGAAAATTAAATTCTATGGTTCTATTGGAGAAATAATTTATTTTGGTCAAAAACAGTTTTGTTGGAAAAACTTTAAAAACACCAGCCTTTTCTCCGTTTCCTACATCTCCACCTTAAAATACAATATATTATACTAACAATAGGTTTAGTGTTTATCTTCTAGCAGCAACTCAACCTTTTTAATAAATAGTAGGCCTACTTGTACACCTACCTAAGACCTATTTTAACCTAATTTTCAAATTTAATTGATTCAAATCTAATTTTTGAAATAGATTAAAAAATCTGGCATTGCACACAGTATATAAATACCTACTAAACTTATAATATAGGTATGACCTAATTGTAATGAAATATTGAAATAAAAATTATATTTATGTTTCTCGGTTATAAAAAAAATTTAGGAATTAAAATTGTGTATGCATTGTCTTGTAAAAAAAAAGTTCAATATTGGTTTCAAAATATGTTGCCATTATTCTTATTATTTTCTTTACTCGCATATCGGTCCCGGCAAAGATTTATCTGATTACCAAACCCTTCCTTCACCTCTGACAAGACATCTTGTGAATGTGGAGAATGCCAGGTCTCCACCGTGGTTTGGATTCCACGTTAAACTGTAGGTCCTCCATTTCATCTCACAATCACCCTACCATTACACATTAGCATAAGTGCGTATAACCCGAACGGGTAGTAAGACGCGGTGCTAATAATAATAATGATAATAATTTACTCGCATATAAATTTATAATTTTGCATATGTAAGGAATACTAATAAAATTAATAAACTTTTCAGTGGGACACACCAGAAAAACTATTAGAACTATCACAGTCTGGAAGAATTTCTGTGCCTATACCACAGATCTACGAGTTGACCACAATAAAGAATTTCCAGACCATCAACAGTTTAATGGAGTTTGCTTCCAATAAAAGTAATGACTGTGCGGTGTGGATGTCAATCCACAAAAAGTCTGATGAAGGCATTGTTGCAATTCTTCCAGGTAAATATGGCACTGGCTGTAGGAAACTTTAAGTTACTGAATTTACTTTCATGTGTTCATACGCCAAGTCATGTGACCTGCAGTTGTAACTTTTGATAGATATTGTTAATACCTATAAAATAGCACTAACAATAGAGTAAAATATTATAATTGTCGCCCCAAAAAAGTTTGTCTTTTATCAGAGGCCTCTCCTATGAAAAGTGAACTGTACAAGACTTTTAGAAATAACAACATATTTATTTTCCAACCAACATTTATAACATTATAGTATTTTATTATTGTTTATTACTATAGGAGTGACAAGAATGGATAGGATGAAAAATGAGAGGAATGGTTAAGGAGGAGCCAGTGAGGACATGATAGAGAAGGATGGAGGAGGAAAATATACCAATGAATATGCTGGATATTGAAGTGGGAGGGGGG